>CM052650.1:31504663-31515315 GCA_028533165.1 Leontopithecus rosalia | reverse complement strand
GTTCATCACCCGCCTATGAGTGAGTATATACGGTGTTTCCTTTTCTGTTCTTGTGTCAATTTGCTGAGAATGATGTTCTCCAGATTCATCCATGTCCCTACAAAGGACACGAACTCATCATTTTTGATTGCTGCATAATATTCCATGGTGTATATGTGCCACATTTTCCCAGTCCATTCTATCATCGATGGGCATTTGGTTTGATTTCAGGTCTTTGCTATTGTAAATAGTGCTGCAATGAACATTCGTGTGCACGTGTCCTTATAGTAGAATGATTTATAGTCCTTTGGATATATACCTAGTAATGGGATTGCTGGGTCAAATGGAATTTCTATTTCTAGGTCCTTGAGGAATCGCCACACTGTCTTCCACAATGAACTTGCTTTCATGTGACAGAACCAATAGTGTTAGTTTGAGAGCTCCCTTTTCCTAGGTCAAGGAACGTCAGTTAAATGACCCATTCTGTCTGATACCACATCCTGTCTGATTCAATATGATCACTACATCCACAATAGATTGTGTGCTTCTTAAAGGCAGAAAAGTTAGTGTTTTCTTTGTTAGAGCATTGTATGATCAATTATTTGAAATCAAACCATGCTTATAGGTGTGGGGAAAGAAAAATAGGTAGGAAAGATAAATATGGCAGTTTGATAGGCATTTCTCTTCAACATTGATCTGGAAAGATTCTGCTCATGCTTAAAACTGCTTTGTGCATTCAGTAATTTGTCCAGGAAAAAAAATAATAGAACAAGCAAACAAGGAACATTGTGTACCAGGAATAATGTATGAGCAGCCAAATATCCTAATCAGAAAATGAGACTTAATGACTTGAATAATTTCTGTGGTGTTTGAAATAAGCCAAAACATAATGAATTCATCTGAAAGAATGCCTAATAAAACAGCAGTATCCCCTGACAAGGGGGTTGGAGAAGACTAATGTTACTATGTAACAGGCGGTGGTTCTGCATAGGAAAAGTACAATCCAACATCCATTGGGTGCGACATTTCAGGACAGGTCCTAGAGTTACTACTTGCAAAATGCTTGCAAGCAGAAAAGTAGTGAATTCCCTAAATATTTCATGCAAGAATCAATTTGCATGACCAGAAATACACACAGACATACTCAAGTTATATCAATTTAACACACACAATTTAATATGTACTGTGGCATGCTGGTAATATTTAACTGCTAGCTTTCTGAGAAGACAAGAACAAATTAGAAATCCCATAAAACTCTGAATTTCAAAGTTTCCTCCATTTTCTCCCTTTTGTCTTTGTAAAATAAATTATTTTGTTTCTGTGACATAAATATTCTTACTATTGTCAGTTTCAGACTACCGACTGGAGTTCAATATTTCCCAGAACCATACTCAATATATATGTGCATTTAGTTTGTGTGTGTTTGTGCATTTGTGTGCATGTGTGCATGTAAACATACTAAGTAGATAAGTGTATATATACTCAAGTATATATTCAGTGTATATTTGTATATATTATATATTCTGCATATATATTCTATATGTGTATGTTTCATATTAAACAAAATATGTTTAATTCATATTAAACATATTTTGTTTAATATGAAACAAATTAATATTTCAAAATAAAAGAAAAATGTCCATCTAAAACAGTAAGTACAGTGAAACATTTTGGTTTTGTTTTCAATATTTATTTATGAATACAATGCGTATATATTTTTAAGATATACAACATGGTGCTTTGATACAGATATACATTCTAAAATTACTGCCACAATAAAGCTAATTAACATATTTACAATCTCACATAGTTATTTTTATTGATTTCTTTTGTGATGAGAAAATTTAAGATCTACTCTGAGTGAATTTCAAATATACAATACAATATTAATAACTATAGTCACTGTGCTATACACTAGATATTTTACTATGTATTTTAGTAATTATTTACATAACTTATTTATCCTGAATAACCAGACCTTTGTTCCCTTTGATCAACATCTTTTCATTTTGCTCAACCCCAGCTCCTGGAAACACCATTCTATCTTTTACTTTTATGAATTCTAGATGTTTATATTCCATATATAAGTGAGATCACATTTGCCTTTGTGTGCCTGGTTTATTTTCCTTAGCATAACATCCTACAATTTCATCCATGTCGTTGAAAAGGACAGGATTTATTTCCTTTTTAAGGCTGAATAATAATATTTTATTATTTTAAAATAAAAGATAATTCTAAGAGTGCTACCTGAAAACTATGTTGAGAACACTTTTATTTAAGTTGAATTGAATGTGACCATAATGTAATTAATCCATGCTGTGAAGTGTTTTTTGCTTTGTTATTATTCTTTTATATTAAGGGAATTTTGCATTTCTGTATCTATTTGAGGTGCTCAACATAATGTTTTTATGTATACATACATAGTTCTGTTATTACAGCCAAGTCAGTTAACATATCCATCAATTCACATAATTCATGTGTGTGTGTGTTGTAAGAACATATAAAACCTCTCAGAAAATATTGAGTATACAACATAATATTATTAGTTATTATCCTCACACTGTATATTAGATTTCTATATTTATTTATCCTATATAACTGCATCTTTGCATTTTTGACCTAAGCATTACATTTTCTTTATTCCTTTGTTTGTGAATGGACACAGGTTTATTCCAGATTCTGTGAATAATCCTGCAATGAATGTGGGAATGTAGATATCTCTTCAACTTACTGGTTTCATTTCTTTTGGATATATACCCAAAATTGGATTTCTGGATCATATGGTAGCTGTTTTTTTCAAGAAACCTCCATGATGTTTTCCACAGTTGTTCAAATTTACATTCTCACCAATGATGTATAAGGGTTTCCTTTTCTGCATATCCTTGCTTAAACTTTAATATTTTGAATTTTTGATAATAGGCATACCAACAGTTTTGTGACAATATCTTATTGTAGTTTGATTCACATTTTCCTGATGATTAGTAATGTGGAACACATTTTTACATACCTCTTGGACATTTGCATGTCTTTTTTGAACAATTTTGAAAAAGTATTCTTTGCATATTTGAAACTGCACTATATATGATACATTATGAATAAAAGATTAGGCATGATGTTAAGATATAGAACAACTGCTCAATGAAATAAGAGGGGACACAAACAGATAGAGAAACATTCCATGTTCATGGTTAGGAAGACTCAATATCATGAAAATGGACATATGGCCCAAAGTAATTTATAGATTCAACACTATCCCCATCAAGCTACCAATGACCTTCTTTACAGAACTGGAAAAAAAAAAACACCTTAAACTTTATATGGAACCAAAAGAGTGCCCACATGGCCAAGTCATTTCTAAGCAAAAAGAACACAGCAGAAGGCATCACACTATTGGATTTCAAACTATACTATAAGACTACAGTAATCAAAACAGCATGGTACTGGTTCCAAAACAGAGATATAGACCAATGGAACAGAAGAGAGACCTCAGAGGCAACACAGCATATCTACAACCAACTGATCTTTGACAAACCTGACAAAAACAAGCAATGGGGAAAGGATTCCCTGTTTAATAAATGGTGTCGGGAAAACTGGCTAGCCATGTGAAGAAAGCAGAAACTGGACCCCTTCCTGACACCTTACACTAAAATTAACTCCAGATGGATTAAAGACTTAAACATAAGACCTAACACCATAAAAACCCTAGAAGAAAATCTAGGCAAAACCATTCAGGACATAGGAGTAGGCAAGGACTTCATGACCAAAACACCAAAAGCACTGGCAACAAAATCCAAAATAGACAAATGGGATGTAATCAAACTCCACAGTTTCTGCACAGCAAAAGAAACAGTCATTAGAGTGAATCAGCAACCAACAGAATGGAAACAATTTTTTGCAGTTTACCCATCTGACGAAGGGCTGATATCCAGAATACAAAGAACTAAAACAGATTTACAAGAACAAAGCAAACAAGCCCATTCAAAAGTGGGCAAAGGATGTCAACAGACACTTTACAAAAGAAGACATACAGGAGGCCAACAAACATGAAAAAATGCTCATCATGTTAGAGAAATGCAAATCAAAACTATATTGAAATACCATTTCACGCCAGTTAGAATGGCGATCATTAAAAAATCTGTAGACAACAGATGCTTGAGAGGATGTGGAGAAATAGGAACAGTTTTACATTGCTGGTGGGAGTGTAAATTAGTTCAACCATTGTGGAAGACATTCTTCAAGGACCTAGAAATAGAAATTCCATTTGACCCAGCAATCCCATTACTGGGTATATATCCAGAGGATTATAAATTGTTCTACTATAAGGACACATGCACACGAATGTTCATTGCAGCACTGTTTACAATATCAAAGACCTGAAACCAACCCAAATGCCCATTGATGATGGACTGGACAGGAAAAATATGGTACATATACACCATGGAATATTATGCAGCCATGAAAAGGATGAGTTCGTGTCCTTTGTAGGGACATGGATGAACCTGGAGATCATCATTCTCAGCAAACTGACACAAGAACAGAAAATGAAATACTGCATGTTCTCACTCCTAGGTGGGTGTTGAACAATGAGAACACATGGACACAGGGAGGGGACCAATACACACTGGGGTCTATTGGGGGAATAGGGGAGGGACAGCGGGGTGTGGTGATTTGGGGAGAAATAGCATGAGGAGAAATGCTAGATATAGGTGATGGGGAGGAAGGCAGCAAATCATACTGTCACATGGGTACCTATTCGACTATCTTGTATGTTCTTCACATGTACCCCCAAACCTAAGACGCAATAAAAAAATAAAATAAATAAAAGCTATAGGAACAAAAGGAACTAATTGCCTTTAAGTAAACTTATCAGAAAACAATGAATAAGAAAGTTTGTAAGTGATATGCTTTGGTAGCACTTTCATACATATATAAATTAACACTGAAAATATATTTTATTATATCTTTCAATAATTATATTTCTAAATATGCAGATGCAGTCATTTTATTTCTTGCTCAAGTGCCTCAAAGATTTTTTGCTGTGTATAAATCTATTGTGAATTTTTCTATTATTTTGGTCTGAATTACCATAGTAAAGTTAAGTACATATAATGGCAACGTAAGCAGACAGTGATAAAAATGATTGTTGGATTTGCCCCCCAGACAAATACATGCAGAGCTTAGAAAAGTCAGCAACAAGCTGTAGTCAACAGAGTTTTGCTGCACATAATTGAGTCAGCATTGGCATTATTATAGTCATGTGTTTTGGGAAATGGAGTTGACTCTTTTTTTGACACAGGGAAATCGATAAGTCTTTGGGAAGTATATGGTAATCTGTGCTGTAACAAAACATATTTATCCAGACGATTAATTTAACTGGATTTATAAAAAAAATGGCTATAATTTTGTTGCAGGAAATCTGAGCAAGAAATGTGTATAAAACTAAGATGACTCATGAAAAAGTTACACTTACCATGCAAAAATCAAGTGAGCACTTTTTTTCTTTTTATAACTACCAAATAGGTTACAAAAATCTAATGATCTTTTTATCTCTTTCTAAGTGTACCATAGGACTAAGAGTTAAATTCAATTTCTACTCTAAAAAGAATAATAAGTGATCTGAAAGAAAATGATTTATTTTGCAAAGACAAAAGGGAGAAAATGAAAGTAGAAAGAATTTCTTCAGAAGCTACCTTTTGTAACAAATGATCATTGAAAATAATAAATGGCAAAGGAAACATTATTTTGCAGCAATCCTTGCTTAACGTATTTATATCTAAAAGAAATACTTTGGAGCAGGTTATTTTACAGCTCTACTAATTACTAATTTGAAGCTCTTAACTATCTCATTTTATTGAATTTTTGTCTTAAAAATATTTACAAATTGAGAAAACATTATTTCACAAAGTGTCACCAAATGTGAGAAATATTCAAAGAAAATAAAAGACAGTTGAGTTCCTCTGCAAAGGTATTATTTTTGTTTCTTGTTAAGACATGGTAATATGAGAAGGTCTTAAATAAGACTGATCCCATAAAAAGAGGATAGGCTACTTTATATGCAGTATATACTGAAAAATCATTTGGGATCAGTAGGACTCATTCATTATTAAGGAATTTTATTCTTGGCCTCCTCTCTAGTCCTTTATTTCTTCAATACTGCTTAGTTTCTATTGGGAAGCAAACTTTCCCCTTTCATTCAGTTTGCGGCATTTTGGAGTTCTGATCCTATCTGGGAGTAGGGCCCTTAGTCAGTCATACTAGAATCATCTAGAGTATTTAATAATCTTTAACCTTCTTTGAAATGCCTAGATCAACTTCTTTAGACTTTATTGGAAATGGATTTGGGAATCTCTAATTTTAGCATTTCCAATGATTTTACTCATATTAATAATATAAAACCAATAGCCTACAGGAAGATTGAAGCTACCTGTCTTGTGCTCATTACAAATTTTGTAAGAATGGCTCATTAACCTTCTTCCTAAAACCAGTTTTAATAACAGCAAAATCGTTTAATTAATATAAAATATGGCATAGATGGAAGACTGTGCTTTCACCCCTATTTAACTAGGATATAATTAATATTTAACTCTTTTTGGTTGAAATGTTTAATGAAAATTGGTCATTTGCAAGAATGTAGCAACAGAAAATTAGTGAGTATCATAATTGTCAGAATTTCAAGGTTTTAATATTGCCTTGAGCACTGATTAGCTTTTTTATAATGGGCAATTCACTCAAATTTTTCTCTTATTTAAAAACTCATTCTGATTATAGAATTTATACATAAATATATGACACTTATAAAAAGGAAAATTCAAATATTGCATAAGATTCTTTAACCATCACTTTCGATATCAGTGCTATCCCAGAAATAGCCACAGTCATTGATTTAATTAGGTAAATATACTAATAGACATAAATATAAATATAGATACAAATGCATAACATTGTAACATATACTTTACAGAGACCATTCTACTGCACATTTTGTCTATAACTGGATTTTTCTGTTTAATAATAACGTATCTACTGAATTTTTCTACATCAGTTATTTGAATACACATTATTCTTCTTAACTGCTTTATCATATGTTATAACATGAATAACACGCAATTTATTTACCCGTATCTATACTGATAGCATTTAGGAATCTTCTTTCTTTATATTTTTGTTTTGTTTTACTTTTTCCTTTTTATTGTTATTATTGTTATCATTATTATTTTGAGACAAGGTCTCTCTCTCTCTGTCGCCAGGCTGGAGTGCAGTGGCATGATCTTGGCTCACTGCAACCTCTGCACCAGGAGAATGGTTCAAGCCATTCTCCTGCCTCAGCCTCCCTAGTAGCTGGGACCACAGGTGCCTACCACCTCTGGCTAATTTTTGTATTATTAGTGGAGACTGGGTTTCAACTTGTTAGCCAGGATGGTCTTGATCTCTTGATCTCATGATCTGCCCACCTCAGGCCTCCTAAAGTGCTGGTAGTACAGGCATGAGCCACCATGCCCGCCCCAAGGATGTCATATTTTTAAGTGCATAGTGGTGATCCTTTGCATTCTTATTGGCTTATATTCTATTCATTTTACACATCTGCATTTTTATGACAAATTAAATAAAATATATTTATTTATATATTTCTGAAGAATAAAATTCTTTGTCAGTATTCAGTTTTCTGCATTCCCTTGTGAGTTCAAACACTGGAAATTATTTCATTAGAAATTATCCTCAGCTTTCTTCCCTTGTACTGCCTTGCTTCTCTTAATCTTCCTTTTCTAAGAGAATTTTCTCAACAAATTATCTCGTCTCAGAACTCGAATCTTAAACTCTGATAGCAAATGAAGACCCCCTTCACTGGAATGAGGTAGAGTCTTGCAGTGAGACTTCTAAGATTTGTAGCTATGGTAAATGGAGATGGGAATCAGGTGAATGTGATGTACAACCTAGTACATTACTGTTAGCATTTGAACGATAAAAGGAAATTTCAAATAAATAGGCCAAGGAGTTGGGTGGTTACTGCTAGGTAACAATGATGCATGAAGCAATCTGTTAATTATCAAAGTATGAGAGCCAGAGAGACTCTTGGACAATTTTTAAGGAGGTATTCATCTTTTGCCACCAGAGGGCAGACAGAGTTGAAGATCTAAGTGTAAGCAGGGTGGTCGTAACTTCCAATAACGTTCAATTATCAGAGAGGGAAAGACTCCCAAGCCAAAGTCAAGATTTTGAGAAGAAAGAGATAGGAGACATGGTTAGATGTCTTTCAACACTTCAAATAGGAATGATTCTGAATTCCTCCACTCCTGGGAAATTGGAGTTCTCTGTTCCTATAGCTTTAGGCTCTGTAATTATGAATCCTCTGGGTACAAAAAACAAAGAGAAGCTTTCTTCAGAAGGCACAGTTCGAATTTCAATACATTAGGAAATATTACTGCTACCTGGTCATTTTGCCCACCTTATGGCAGTAGCTTATTAGGCATAGAAAGAAATTATGCCAACAGAAGTGTGTGACAGCAAGAAGTATTTATTACAAGTATAGAATGATGTTGGAAGAGGCCGCAAGCTCTTTCTCTGGTAAACATTACTAAACTGAACTCTCAGACAACAGCTGCATTAACTGATAGGCATATGAATAAACCATTCTGAATCACCAGGCTTGTTCTGCCTTCAGTGATTGAAGTCCAGAAGACATTTTACTATAACTGCATGAGCACTTTCAAGTAAAAAAGGTCCAGCCACACCCTTCATTCTTGACCTCAATCATATATAAAGGGAACCACATCAGGCTAACAGTGAACTTTTTAGCAGAAATATTACAAGCCAGGAGAGATTAAGGGCCTACTTCTATCATTTGTAAAGAAAAATAAATTCAACCCAGAATATTATATTCCCCCAAAACTAAGCTTCATAATTGTAGGGTAAATAAAATGTTTTTCAGACAAGAAAGAGCAAAAAGAATGCATTACATTAACCCCACCTTATAAGCAATCCCTTAGGGAGTTCTAAACATGGAAAAGAAAATGCATGCTACCACAAAAACACACTTAAAAACAAAGACTGTAGACTCTATAAACCAAAAGCACAATAGAAGCTGAAAAGCAAATAGCTTGTATTTGTAGGATAGGATCAAAGCTTCTCATATCAATATTAATCCTGAATGTAAAATAGTCTAATTGCCCCTAATAAAAAAAGAGTTGCCAATTGATTTTCTTTCAAAAATGCCATCAACCTGTTGTCTTCAAGAGACCCATCTGACAAAGGCTCAAAGTAAAGGGTTCTAGAAAGACCTACTATGCAAACCGAAATCACAAGAGTTCAGGGTCATTATTTTTATATCAGATAAAACAGACTTTAAACCAACGACAGTAAAAAGGGGCAAAGAAGGGCATTACACAATGACAAAGTGTTCAATTTAGCGTGAAGTACCAATCCTAAATATATATGCATCCAACATTGGAGTAACCACATTCATAAAACAAGCACTTCTAAACCTACAAAAAGACTCAGACAGCCACACTAGAATAGAGATGATCTTTAACACCCCAATGACAGCAATTAGACAGATAATGAAAGCAGAAACCAAACAAGCAAGCAATTCTGGAATTAAATTGGACCAATTAGACCATTCAATCTTGTACACATCTACAGAAACTTCCCTCATTTGTACATGGAGCATACTCCAAGACTGGCAATATTCTCAGCCATGAAGCAATTCTCAATAGATTCAACAAAGTGTCAAAATCATAACAACAACATTCTTGGACAAGAGCAGAATAAAAATGAAAAAAAAAATAACAAGAAGATCTCTCAAAACAATGCAAAATCATGGACATTAAGTAACTTGCTGCTGAATGATATATAAGTATGAAATGAAATCAAGGCAGAAAAAGAATTCTTTGAAATAAATGAAAATAGAGACATAATATGCCAAAATACCTGGCATGTAGCACAAGCAGTGTCAAGAAGAATTTTTATAGAGCTAAATCCCTACATCAAAAAGTCAGAAAAATTTCAGGTTAGTGATCTAACATCACACCTGGAGAAAAAAAACAGAGAAAAAAGAGCCAACTAACCTAAACACTAGCAGAAGAAAATAAATAACTGAAATAAGAGCAGAACTGAATGAAACTGAGGCCCCTAAATCCATACAAAGTGTTAAAGAAATAGTTGGGCTTTGAAAGGCTAAACAAGATTGATAAGACTGCCAGCTAATTAAAGAGAGAGAGATTTAAATAGATAGAATCAGAAAGAACAAAGGTGACATCACAGCAAACCCATTGGACATACAAAGGCTGGGAATGTACTAGGTCACACCTGAAGTCAGTATACTACTGGGCCTTGCCTAAGGCCCATGCTGACTGCTACCTAGCTGCTACTCATGTTCATTCAAGGACCAAGAAGGACCAAGGGTTCTGTAGTCAGCCCGTGGTAAATTCTGCCAGGACTGTGTCCTTACCTTCATGTCAGTTGGTTCCCTTTTGGCCAGGGTGGGTCTAGAATTGTCTGGGAGCTATGGCCTAGAATGGGGAATTTAGGACTCTGCTTGGTTCTTTATTTTCTATGCCTGAGCTGGTAGCCAGGTTGAAAGACAAAGTCCTTTTCACTCTTCCTTCTGCTGCCAGAGTGTATTACTCTGTTTTCATGCTGCTGATAAAGACGTACCTGAGACTGGGAAGAAAAAGAGG
>CM052650.1:31490203-31504563 GCA_028533165.1 Leontopithecus rosalia | reverse complement strand
ATGTCCATGTGTTCCCATTGTTCATCACCCGCCTATGAGTGAGTATATATGGTGTTTCCTTTTCTGTTCTTGTGTCAATTTGCTGAGAATGATGTTCTCCAGATTCATCCATGTCCCTACAAAGGACACGAACTCATCGTTTTTGATTGCTGCATAATATTCCATGGTGTATATGTGCCACATTTTCCCAGTCCAGTAATTGGACTTATAGCTCCACATGACCAAGGAGGTCTCAGAATCATGATGGGAAGTGAAAGGCACTTCTTACATGATGTTGGCAAGAGAAAGTGAGAAAGAAGCAAAGTAGAAACCCCTGATAAACCCATCAGAATTTGTGAGATTTATTCACCATCACGGGAAAGCATGTGAAAGACTGGTCCTTATAATTCAATTACCTCCCTCTGGGTCCCTCCCACAACATGTGGGAATTCTGGAAGATACAATTCAAGTTGAGGTTTGCGTGGGGACACAGCCAAACCATATCATTCGACTCCTGGCCCTTCCAAATCTCATGTCCTCACATCTCAAAACCAATCATGCCTTCCTAGCAGTCCTCCACACTCTTAAACTCATTTCAGGATTAACCCAAAAGTCCACAGTCCAAAGTGTCATTTAAGACAAGGCAAGTCCCTTCCAACTATGAGCGTGTAACATCAAAAGCAAGCTAGTTACTTCCTGGATACAATGGAGGTAAACAAAAACACTCCAAATGGGAGAAATTGGCCAAAACAAAGGTGTTGCAGGGGACTTTCAAGTCTGAAATCCAGCGGGGCAGTAAAACTTTAAAACTCCAAGATGATCTCTGTTGACTGCGGGTCTCATATCCAGGTCACACTGATGCATAAGGTGGGTTCCTATGTTCTTGGGCAGCTCTGCCCTGCGGCTTAACATGGTACAGCCCCTCTCCAAGCTGCTTTAATGGGCTGGCATTGAGTATCTGCAGCTTTTGCAGGCACAAGTTTCAAGCTGTTGGTGGATCTGCCATTCCTCTGTTTAATAACAGAGGCTCTGACTGTCACACTTATGGATAATGATTAAAGGTCACTTTCCAAGGCCTAAAGCATCTATCACCATCTGAGGGTGATAAATCTGGTCCCCTTTGAGTAGGAGGTAGTCAAGCGCAGATACGCAAATGTTGATCTAAGGACAAAAAACCATTTAGATAAACTCCTCTACATTTCCCTGTTAACTGCCCTATGTTTCAAGCCTCAACATAAAAGAACTAGAAGCCTTTGACCCATTCTCTCATGTGAAGCTATGTAAACCACCGGGCCTTCCAAGGGGATTTTGTGACTGTTTCCTATAATTATCACTAAAATTTTTCCCTTAATATTTTTGCCACCAACCTGACTGACCTACCACAGGTTCCTAACTAGGTTGCATGCACTTCAAGTCTACTGGCTCTGAGATTAGCAGGATTTGCACAGGAATTGAAGTTTTTGTGGCCTAGATTGCCTTTCAAATTTACTTAGGATCTCAGAATGTTTTAGCCCAGAGTGTTGGGCTGAGCCAGAACTCAGGTTCAAGTCAGGTCAGTTTCTGACCACTGACATAGGTGATGATCCTCTGGCTAAGGTGCTGGGTAAATTCTGCCCTGTGTCCCTTTCCACTATGACACAGGAGCACTAAGTTCCAATGCAAAATCCCACAGTGATGATGCTCTCTTTCTCTCCCAAGAACACTCATTTCTTCTTTGCACCGTGCAGCACTGCTGGGGTTGGGGGACAGATGGTATAGACAATTCAAAACTATCTTATTCTGTGTGGGTAACCACCCACATGGGCACCGAGGAAAGAGAGCTATGCAGACACCAGGCACAATTAGTGCCTGAAGTATAACTTACTGCTTACTTATATCTAGCTTATATATATATATATATATATATATATATATATATATATATATATATATATAAAATCATACTTAGTTCCATATAATCATATGACGGATTGTAGTTGGAGCTGTACAGACGCATTTAGTGCTGATTTATATAATCCTTCTATATAACCATCTAGTAGTTTGTAGTAGGAGGAATGCCTAGAGCAGTCACAGAGCAGAAGCAAGTACATGGGAAAAACAGCCAGACCAGGACAAGAACCAATGACCCAGGCAGTAGCAACCCTGCCTGAAAGGGCATACAGTATATGTCAGGTCAGGGCCTAGATGGCAGCACTCACTACCAGCTGCATGGCTAGCTTGGAGCAAGAGTTATTCCTCCTGAAAAGGAGTTGCAGTACCTTGCATCCAGTTCTTGTAGAAAGTAGACTTCAGGCCTGAGATCCCGCAAATAACTGAAGGAGAAGAATCCTTCTGGTGTAATAATGCCACGGTGACTGTATACCCTGTTGGCATTTCCTGCTGCTGTGCTGGCTCAAATCATCCTCCTATAAAATATCTTAGAGAAGACCACACTCTGTCAGCTCCCACTGCATTGGTTTACAACATCTTTCTCTAGGAATCCTTTGAAGTCTCCAGACCTCAGATAAGAAGTGTTGTGCATGGCACTTATTGCACACTGCTCCCTCCTTGCCTCAGTGACCTAATAGGGGTGGACCCCCTTTTTTGATCATGACCCTCTATTACTGCACATGGCACGGCCCCCTACTGCCCATGGCCCACTTCTCTGACTAGGTAACCTAATAGCGTGGCTCCCTTGCTTGCTACTCATGTGATTATGTATGCCCTATAATTAAGCCTATAGATGACCTCACTCCCGACCCTTCCCTTTGTACTGTACCTAATAAATACAGACACTTCTGAACATTGGGGTCTCGCCTGTCTCCACTTGTAAGTGGCGTGGTCCCCCATGCCCAGCTGTCTTTTCCAGTCCTTCTGTGTCCTGTCTCTTTACTTCTTGGATCCAGCACCTCAGCACAGCATAGGGGACAGCCCACGACCCTGTAATGCAGTGACTCTGCACTCTGTTCAGTGCCTCTCCTTGATATGATGTCAAAATTAGGTACTGTGATCAATCTACTTCATTTTGGCTCTTACGAAAGTGGTTTCTTGTTTGGACTGTTGATCAATTTGATGTTCTTGCATTTGGAACAATTGCTGGAGGGGTTTCTTTCCACCTCCCCTTTAATTGCTATTAAATTAAATCTTTTCTTATAGCAAGATTTAGTTGAATATCACTTTCAGTGCTTCTATTTCAAAAACAACTATTTTGGACAATCATTTTTAAGGTATACCTGTTTCTAGAGACAAATATATTCACTGTGTTAGAACCAAGACTTTGACCTCCTTAGCTCTGCTTATTCCCACCAGCTTCTCAGGCCTCTTTTTGGCTTCTTAGAAGGGTTAGCATTACCTTCCTAATGCCCTAGAACCTCACAGTAACGTTCCTACTTCGTAAAATCTAGACCACCTTCTCTGCAGATCCAAAAAGCTCCACACTTAATAAAAACTGGCAAAAAAAATACTGCTGAAGTTGCATGATGGCAACATTGGACTCGCTAGAACTATGGCTTTCCCAGTGACGTCCAGAGACACTGTTCGGACTTAGAAATGTGAAAGACTTACTGTCTTGTTGAGTAATCTTTGATCAATAAGATACAGCAGACGAGAAGGAGTTATGATATCAATGGTTTTGACCTTCAGGCCTGAAAACTGTCCCAAGATTGATTTGTTTCCTTTGGGTCTCTAGGGACATCCCTGTAAGACACAGCCCCCAGGTGTATTTGTGGCCTGTCTCTAGCTCTCTTATATTTGCTCTGTCTCGAGGCTTAACTTTTCTTTTGTTTTGGTGGTCCTCAGAATTGCACTTTTAGTAAGGTAGTAGCTCACAAGATTTTGCCCCAGGCTCTGCTTTCTAGGAAATCTGTGTAAGACATTCATCTATTGAAAAATGCTCTTACTCTTTCATCTCCCAACTGAGAAGCACAGCTTTATGGAGTTGCATTCTACCAACTGACTTCAGTAAAAGTAATAATTTGATAATATATGACATTAACAATGAGAATATTCCCCTTATAACTTCATGATATCTAGGAAGCAAGAGCAAAAAATTATCATGTTTAATGTATTTTTACTCAGATCAAATATACAATATTGATTACATAAAATAGCCATGTACTAGATATGTTTGTAAAACTATATTACTTTGTGTGAACTGAAAAAACATACAACTATGTAAGCATAGACATAAGCATTAAATTTAGAGATATTAGCTATAATTGTTGCAACAATTAGATAAAATAGAGAGTATTTAGCTAGAAGTGACTTAGAAGAGGATGGCATAGTACAAACCTTTGTAAATTCAGAGTTGAAAAGCAACCAGAATTAGAATAGTTGACTCCTACTTCCTCTAATGATGAAAGGAAGAGCCACGAAGAAATGGATGAAAATTAATAGGGAGCAATTGCTTACTTGCCAAAATCATTTACATATGTAAAGTAACTGTGATCATTTAATTATGAATATTGAAATTTTAAATTTTAATTCAGTATTTCAGATGAGCTACAGTGTTAAGACCATTGTTTAATGTGATGTACAATTCCTTAACGATTCTGAGTCAACTCAAATTGATTTATACTTAGCTCTGACATCAATTGTAGTAATACCCTTAGATTTTCTGGTTTTTTAATTCAAATATCCAATTAATTTTAAGAAATAAAATAACTGACTATATATATATATATATATATTTTTTTTTTTTTTTTGAGACGGAGTTTCACTCTTGTTACCCAGGTTGGAGTGCAATGGCCCGATCTCGGCTCACCGCAACTTCCGCCTCCTGGGTTCAGGCAATTCTCCTGCCTCAGCCTCCCGAGTAGCTGGGATTACAGGCACGCGCCACCGGGCCCAGCTAATTTTTTGTATCTTTAGTAGAGGCGGGGTTTCACTACGTTGACCAGGATGGTCTCGATCTGTTGACCTCGTGATCCACCAGCCTTGGCCTCCCAAAGTGCTGGGATTACAGGCTTGAGCCACCGCGCCCGGCCCTATATATTTTTATTATTAACAATTATACTACCATTATGTGAGTCTCTATTATCTATTTGTATTCAAATAACACTGAATCTTAACTTTTGAATTTTATAATACACAGTATACTACTATTCTTATTAAATAAACAAATCATGATTAAAAAATTACTATCCATAAGAAAGGCTAGTTTTGGTGTCTATTTTCAGATTTATTTAATTGCAAAGTGCAAGCATTTTATCAACATTCCATACAAACCAGAGGTCCAAATTATGTCAAACTATAAAATTCATAAATATGATAGAGATAAATGTTCTTAAATGAAATATATAAATATTTAAATTGTAACAATAGTAAAAACAAGTAATTTGCAGCTAATCAAGTGACATATAATATAAAAAGTTGCTCAAATTCACTAATAGATACCATTTTTAAGGAACAATGCATACAGATTATTCACACATAAACACCCATGCGTTTGTATAAATAAAAGTATATGCTCATATTTAGACATGATTTTAAGAGCATGAAGAGATTTAGACAGATGCTCACTAAGTCATTAATATAGTTTTAACACCGCAATTCCAGCTCTTAGTTAGCAACTTGAACTTCTTTGCTTTTCTTCTTACTAACTGAATTATTTGGTCCTTGTCTTTAATTTGTTCTTTATCTTCCCTCAAGGTATAAGTGACCTAATTAATTACTACAACTTTAAATACTACCTATAATACACTGATGGTCATATATATTTCTTTTAATATTTTTTTTCTTTTAGTACCCAAAAGCTGATTTATTGATTGAGGTCCTGATGAGCTTGAAGTAACTAGAATCTTGATCTAGTAAGTGTAACAATAATACAATAATAATCAAAATAAAACAATAACAATCACAGTTACTTTTATACTAATAGTATTATGTAAATCACAGAAAGTATTCAAGAGAAATATCTTTATGCTAACAAATATTCAGAGAGATCTAGATATCTCAATATTGTGAAAGATGAATATTTCTCAATGACATAGAAATCTATAGTTTTTCCAAGTATAATTTGTAAAATTTGAGTACTGTCTTTCTGCTAATTTAGCATAATTTTGAAAAATTTCCTTATTTTTTTGGTTCCTCTGACTTCTTAGCCTTACTGCAATTATAAAGAAACCCTGGAATTTTCGTTTAAGTAAATGCCATTTAACTATGAGAAAATAAGTGAAATGAATAAAAAAACTATGTTCAAGATAAGGGGAAATCAAGTCTTTTGTTTTAGAAGCCAAAAGTGGAATGATAAAGATACATAAATTTTAATATAAAGTAGAAAATTTACTATGTACTACTTCAACATGATCTGTATACCTTTCCTTTCTATAAAATTCTGTCTACCTATAGAAAAAAATAAATATTTATTCTGAAAAAAATGAAATATGCAAATACTCCTTGAAAAATTGAAGTAAAAAGTATTAGAGTATTTTAAGTTTTTAATATTGTTTTTTGAGGCAGAGCCTTGCTCTGTGACACAGGCTGAAGTACAGTGTCACAGTCATAACTCACTTCACCTCATCTTCCTGGGCTCAAATAATCCTCCTGACACTCAGCTAATTTTATTTGTTGATTTTTTTTTTTCTGGAGACAGGGTCTCACTATGTAATCCAAGTTGGTTTTGAACTCTTGGCCCTAAACAATTCTCCCAGGTTGTCCTCCTAACGTGCTAGACTTATATGAGCCACTGAGCCAAACCTATTAGAATATTTTAAAATGTAATAGAAATTTCTTTTATTTTTCTTGTAATTGATATTTATCATGCTACTAAGTATTGTTTTTCACAGAGAAAAGTTATGACTATATACGACTATATATGTAAGACCACTTTTACTAAATACTTCCATTTAGATTTTCTTTGACATTTTTTCTTAAATAACAATTGAATAGAATAATTCATTTCTGTAATATCTCCAACATTACATTGTACCCTAGGAGCACATCTTGAATGCTAATAGATGAATATTGAAAAACACTAGTATTATTGGTGGAGTTCCTTAAGTTTTCTGTGCCAGTTGGGTTCCCTGTTGGGGAGCTATTGATAGTCCCTATTTCATATTGTTATAGTGAAGATTAAATTAATTAACACCTGTAAAGCATTTAGGACAGTGCCTGAAAAAAATACTCCTTTAGGTCACTTATTACCTCAAATATGACTTGTCTCACATTCTCCTCCCCTTCTTGACTGCACCTCTTTCTAACAGCACTAAGATAGTCTTCACATAAGTCACTATCCATTATTTTCTTGAAACTTCTAGTGATATTTACTAATACTCTAAACTATCAACTTGCCAGGATTCTTATGATGCATTTCTACCAGGTCTCCAGGATCCCCTTCTTATTCTAGAAAAAGTGTCACTGAGAGCTTGAGAATAAGAGGGAAGTAGCCATTATATTTGACAACATAAAAGTGTGTGATATTCTGGTAAAAATTGTTATAGTGTAATCGACCTAACAAAAAAAAAGTAGGTAGCTTAATAGTGAAAGATATTTCTATTTTATCAAATAAACAACATGAATTTAAATTGTATTCTGAGAATGAAAAGGAATATGGAATGAAAGAAAGCTGAAGTGTTTATTGCCTCCTATTTACTAGGTCTAGTGGAGGTCTATTTACTAGGTCTATAGACCTGAAGCCACAATTCTCTAGTGGCCGTTTCTGTATGTATACTATCATGATACAAATTCCTACTCTACTCTTTGTTCCTTCAGACTCGGGGGTGGGAAGTGCTCCAGCTCTCACTATTCCTGGCACATGGGACTGCCCTTCATTGATTTTCTTCAGTTCAAACTCTCTCAAATTGTCAATTTTGATTGTGCCTTTATTTCCTCCCAGGACCCTGAGTAATATAAGATGATTTTTGTTTGTTTGTTTGTTTTTGAGATGGAGTTTCGCTTTTGTTGCCCAGGCTGGAGTGTAATGGTGTGATCTCGGCTCACTGCAACCTCTGCCTCCCAGGTACAAGCAATTCTCCTAGCTCAGCTTCCCGAGTAGCAGGAATTACAGACGTGTGCCACCATGCATGGCTTTAGTACAGACGGGGTTTCTTCATGTTGGTCAGACTGGTCTCATACTCCTGACCTTAGGTGATCCACCAACCTAGGCTTGAGCCACCGTGCAGAGCTATGTAAGATGATTTTTAAAAAACGGAATATCAATGGATTTGTCTCAACATGGTCAGATAAATGATATGTTCAGGGACAAATGAATTTGGTAGAGTTTCAGATAAGATGCAGTTGTCAAGGAAAAAAAAGCAAAAAAAGTGATAGACTGTAACTGAAATGGGTGGGGCTTATTCTAGATGAAATAGTCAAGGACTGACATATGGGAAGAAGGCTACCTTCTAAGAAAGAATCAGCCATCAAGGATGCTACTGCCATAGGATGTGGAGCAAAATATTCTAGGCAAAAGAAATAAGAAGTGACTATAAAACAATAAATAATACGATAATTGTGCAGGAGCAATGGAAAGATTAGAGAGGCATATGTTTAGTGAGAAAAAAAAGTAGAATAGATAAGGTCAGAGGCTTAAGCAATAGCAGATCAGACAGGCTGATGTTGACCATTAAAGAGAGTTTTGAATTCTAAGAGTAATATGAAGTAGACTACTAGATATATTTAATTAAGAAAGGATGTGCACTGATGAGCATTTTAAACAGATAGCTGGCTGCTATTTAGAGAACAGATTGCAAGAGGGGAAGACCAGCAGTACAAATATTGGTTAGTCTGCTACTTCCGTAGTACAAGTGAGAGATGATGGTAAAAAGAGGACATTAGTGGTGGAGTACGGGTTTTTAAATTTATTTTGATGATGGAGCTACAAGAGTTTCTGATGATAATATATGTGTGGTTAGAAAATAAAGGCTTAATCAACTGGGCACATGATGATCCCATTTCCAGAAATAAGAAAGATTGGGGGAAAATAGATTTGATGGGAGGAAAAAATCAGAAGTTATATTTCAGTTATGTTAATTTTCATGTTAATTTGGTTATGATAAGTTTTACTAAATCAGACAAGAATAGAAAGAATCAATGATGTGTCTTGCTACATCTGAAAAAATTGATTGGCATAGAAAGTAGAAGAGATTCCAGAAGAAATCTATTTAGGGAATCTTAAACAGACTAAAGTTAAGACTTAAAAAATATTCGATATTGCAGATGAGTTAAACTGTGCATCCCTCCAGCAATTCAGGAAACCACATGGAGCATGTTGCCTACTGTACATCATTCTGGTTTAAGGATGCCACAGAGGTGGGAGTGGTGTGGAGCAGGTAGACCAAGCATCACTGCAAATTCCTATTAATAACAGAAATGTGCCAGACAATACACACAGCTGCTATACCAAAGGAAAGCAGTTTTCTACCCAGAAGCAAATTCTCTGAGTGACTGCCTCTATCTCTTGCACCTCTTTCCAGTAACCCTATAGCCTTCCAACTTATTGAACTACAATATAAAACTAAAGGAAACTATCAGTTTTACTATAAAGCTATAGTAAACTTTCATTCAGCTTTGCCCTGAATTCATAGAAGTCTATTGATTCACACTCCATAGCCAAGCCTGTCCCATCATTTTTGCCTGTTTTCATTTAGAATCGTTTTCCTACCAATTTCAGAAACATTCTTAGTGTTTTAAATACGGTTCTTTAGACCTTATGTTTCGAATATTAAGTACTTTTCTCTCCTGAACTTCTGGGCTGACTTCACCAGCTGGACATGATTCCAGTCCACTTATAACCCAGGCTTAGAATACCCTCACATTCAGGGAAGGGGCAGTTATCATATAACCTCTGATTCTAACCTTCTATGGTGTTGGGATCTGAGCTACTGCCTGTAGCCTAATATACATTATAACTAAGCTGCTAAGCTATACACCATTGTTTTTTAGTCCTGTCAATGAAGCTGACTACATATTTCTAGTAAAGAAAAAGTTCATTTAAAAATCCATACACTAAACATCTTTGTCCTCTGTGGAAAGATACAATTTCAGCATCAATTAAAATATAACTTTTGGTATGTAAGGAATTTGATCTTACCGATGTGTTCCTCTTAATTTCAGACAGTGACAAGACCCAAGATTTGTTTTTCTCCAAAATGAGAAATTATCCTCAACAACAACAGCAACAACAAAATATGTCCCAGTAAGAATCAGAATATTTGCATTCGGCAACCCTGGGTGCTATGATTTCTTTTTTCTTTTTGCCATGAACTATAAAAACTTACCACAAAAGATTGATCTCCACAACCATGTATACTCTAGGTATGTGAACATAAGCACAATCCCAAAAGTCATTAGCCAGTCACAGTTTGGTATTTTATCAACATCATGGAAAATGATGTTGTTCCTAAGTACCTGAATCTTATGATTCCATTTTGCAGGATTAATATATATTACACTGTTCTTGCTAATACTCCAAAGACTTGTAGAATATAGAAAGGTAAGTTTGCAGGGGAAATAAAGGAACAACAGAATAAAGAAGGAAACAGGGAATTAAAATAACTCCCTGGAATAGTAGAATCAGACAAGCAAAGGTAAAATATTAAAAGACTAAGGCTACATGACTCCTAAGGGGAAAATGCATATGTATATATACACACATATATGCACTGAGATTAAATTTGATGATTTTATTTCATACTGTGTGTTATTTCTCTCCCAATCCTCACATAAAATATTTCAGGGTGACAAATTGCTCTTTTGTGTTACATTTTAAACAGGTAGATGACTTTCAGATGTAGGCAAAGTTGGTTCTAGGAAATATTGTGAGGTAAGAGAAATGTGTTTGAGATAAGGTATGGTCTATTCTTCCTAAGTTTTCTTCCTTGCATGTTTTTATTTCATGCTAATTTATTGTCCTGAAATTCTCCAGCCTCAATCTTAATGCACAAGTTACTTAACAGCTTTAAGTGGAGACACATGGGGAGCCCATAAACTTAAATACAAAATGTGAAATCAGATAGGTGACAGTTGTGTTAATATGTCTTTTGCGTCTCCTTTGGGGTCTATATTTTACTGGACACTCCAGATGCTCTATCTTTGGATCCACAACTACATTCCCACTGAAATTATACTTTCCCCAGGTTTCTCTAAGTCAATGACTCAGTGCAACGTGGATACACAATAGACTCATTATTGGAAGATATGAGAGTTTTCTACCAGGAGACTGTGGCTTAAGGATTCCTTTTTTGGAATCCAAACCTCTGTTGTAATCATGCTACATCAGAGAATTTTCGTAGTAATCCTTTCTTTTTTCTTCCCTATCTTCTTCCATGTGTATCAGATCAACATTATGATATAAAGACCCTACTGTCCTTTTCTTGCTTCCTCCTACAATGAATGCCTTGAATGTCTAATTGTTTCTTGCTGTCTGCCACTTGGTGGCCCTAAACTAATGCAAATAATACTGATATATTTAAGAAAAAAGGTGGAGAAATGAAGTTATGGGTGTTATTCATTGACTGGCAGAAAATGAAGACATTATCTTTAATAGTAGGAGGATTGCCAGTAAAGCATGACACAAGATGGCCTCTTAACTATCAAGGATTTATCTTTCAGATACTCGGAGAAATGGTGAAAGTCCTCACCTTTTCAGGTGCAATGATTCAGGCATTTTACATATTTGTGGGCTGACAAGTCACAACAGGACAGTAATACTGGCTGTTTCCTGCTCATTTAAATAAACTGATTGAAGAGGGTAGGAAGTTATGTTGGTTAACAAGCAATTAATTGCTGTGACAACCAAAAAATATATTTGGTTAAGAGCAGAAATTACTGACTATCAGACTGACAAACTGGTGGTGTTTGCAGACCTTCAAATACATTTTTATGCCCAGCCAAACAAGATCTGTTATGGAAAGTCAGGTCATAGTATAAAAATCTGACCATAACACCCGATCTGGGGATATCTGTATGTAACTCCTGAGGATATTGACTTTGCAAATTTCCTTGAGCCCTCAGAGCTTGAAGACGTACCTCATCAATCCCTATTAGGCCCCAACAGTATATTGTAGAGAAGACACCTTTGTATCACTAGGAAATAATTGCTTTTCTCAGAAGCTGCACCCAGGAAACTTAGAATTAATTCCAGCATAACCTGGCTAGGAGCATGCTGAGCCTGATAAATGAAGAAAGAAATTATAAACAAAAGGAGAAGTTGGAATTAGATATCATGAGCTGGCAAGGGCCAAGACAGTTATTCTGAGATTGGATTTTTAGAGCGTTTAAATCAGGGGACCAGAATGTCAAACTTGACAAGTAAGAATTAGTAAGTAATTGACCAGGGGACAATTTATCAAAGCAGAAACTCCAGAGATTGGGACAAACTTACTATCAGGTGAGTCTCAGAAGCTGAGTGAGTTAGAACTGTCTAAGGTGATATAGAAGACAAAGGAAGAAAAATAGAAACACAAACACGTGGTCATGTAGAAAATGTATATAATGCAAAGCTAAAAAAAGAGAAAAAAAGATGAATATATTTTTACAGGATAGGCTGCAAAAATACACCCTTTACTATTACTATCAGGAATACACCTTATAAGAAGGATATCGACATCAATAAAAGTTCAGCAGTGACTGTTCTCTGCAAGTCCAGTTTGAAAATAAGAGAAACAGTCCTAAAATGAGGCTCATTAATAGTCATTGAGATTAATGGTTCCTAAAACATGAGAGGTCAAAACTACTGTAATAGCCAGTACACCTGGAGGAAAATGATGAGACATAAGTTGTAGAGATGGTTGATTTACCATTTCTAGACAAAGTAATTTGGCAGTCAGCAAGGGTGCTACTAAACATATACAATCAAATAAGGGTGAGAATTAAGGAGCAGGAGACTGAGGGCTGTTATTCCAATAAAAAGTCACAATCATTTGTTGCACCTTGACCCGGCCATTTTTAGATCAGGATCCCAGTGACTTAAAAGGAAGTTGGATCTGTCGGAGGAAGAACCCCATAACACCATGACAAGCACCTATAGAAAATGACTTTATCCATCTGCTCTAAAAGTATTGAATGCTGAAAAGAAAATACCCTGACCTTTCAAGGACTGTGTATATAGAGTATGAGTTGATACTGATACCCTGAGTCTCACAATATCATGCCTTTTGTTAAAATGAAAATTAAGTGGGGCAAACTAAAATTCCTATCTGAAGTGTTACATGTGAAATCATGGGTCTTTTAGAACCACCAGTGGCCTTGAGGTGTATTTTGAATATTTACTGAGAAATTGAAGTAACCTGAACATTGACTCAGGGATGAGTTATCATAGTAGGGAAGGTTAAATAAAACTTCTGAAATGTCCAGGAGAAAAATTATTGACAATCTACCTCAAACTTAAACATGTAGTGGCCGCAATTTCAGCTGTTGTGCCAGATACTTTTGTTATGCAGTAATTTATTTAGGGAGTACTTTATTCTCCATTCTAATTTTAGAAGAACAGATACAGTTTGTGTTTATGTAGGAATGGACAAGAATATTCATTTTCAGCTCTGCCTCAGTCATATTAACTCCAGTGATAACTTGTAACATGAGTGATAGACACAAATGCACACATTAATACAACCACTCCAGTATTACTGAATTGTGACACTGTAACAGTAATATTCTCTCTATAAATTTGATTTAATGGTATAAGTTGCAACAGACTATAATGATAGCATAAAGAAAATTAATGAAAAATATTAAATTTTGTAGACATTATAAATGACCTATTTATAGTACTAGTGATAAACATGCTGGCAACATGTTGACAGTAACTCACCATTTTTTATTTAATCCTGCTTTTCTTTGATTTTTCCTTATATTTTTTGTTTTGTTTTGTTTGTTCATTTTCTCTTTTCTTTTTTTTTGCTATTTACATTTTTTTTCTTTTTATTGCGTTTTAGGTTTTGGGGTACATGTGTAGAACATGCAAGAGAGTTGCATAGGTACACAAGTGGCAGTGTGTTTTGCTGCCTTCTACCCTTCACCCACATTTGGCATTTCTCCCCATGCTATCCCTCCCCAGCTCCCCCCCCGTCCCTCCCCAGTTCCCCCAATAGACCTCAGTGTGTAGTACTACCTTCCCTGAGTCCATGTGTTCTCATTGTTCATCACCCGCCTATGAGTGAGTATATACGGTGTTTCCTTTTCTGTTCTTGAGTCAATTTGCTGAGAATGATGTTCTCCAGATTCATCCATGTCCCTACAAAGGACACAAACTCATAATTTTTGATTGCTGCATAATATTCCATGGTGTATATGTGCCACATTTTCTCAGTCCAGTCTATCATTGATGGGCATTTGAGTTGGTTCCAGGTCTTTGCTATTGTAAACAGTGCTGCAGTGAACATTTGTGTGCATGTGTCCTTATAGTAGAACGATTTATGGTCCTTTGGATATATACCCAGTAATGGGATTGCTGGGTCAAATGG
>CM052650.1:31387310-31489703 GCA_028533165.1 Leontopithecus rosalia | reverse complement strand
GGCATGGGGAGAAATGCCAAATATGGGTGAGGGGGCAGAAGGCAGCAAAACACACTGCCACGTGTGTACCTATGCAGCTATCTTGCATGTTCTGCACATGTACCCCAAAACCTAAAATGCAATAAAAATTAAAAAAAAAATGTAGTGCACTATGTATAGAATAAAGTGAAAAACAGCATGGTCATCTTAACAGAACAAAATGCTTGGATAAACTCAGTATCCATTCAGGATAAAATTTTCAGGAAATTTGTACTAGAAGAGAATTTTTTTCTTAATGTGATAAAACTACAAAACACTATAAATAAAATTATACTTAATTTTTGAAGACTAAATGGAGAATTTTAGTGGAAATTTGTAACTTGATTTTAAAAATTTATATAGAAGGCAACAGGATCTAAAATTGTCAAAGAAATTATGAAAAAATAACACTGGTTAAAGACTCATATAACCTACTTTAAAGACTTACGACATAACTACAATAAGAAATGGAATTGCAGTATTGAAAAAATATGTAGACACAAGTTTCGATGTAATATATTAGAGCATCAAGAAATAAGTCCACGTGTCCAGTCATTTAATTTTAATAGAGATACAAAGGCAAATCGGTAAAGACAAATAGCATTGGAAAAGTTGGTGATGAAGCAAATTATACTAAAATAATTGATAGCTAAATGCAAAAAAGAATCTTGATCTATATCTCATACCATAATGGATATCTTAAAATGAATTATAAACCAAGGTGTACAATGAAAGACTATAAAACTTTTATCAAATAAATAGACAAAAATGTCCATGATTTTGGCTTAGGCAAAGTTTTAGCATTTTGTTCTATGTATTTTACATATATGTGGCTTACTTATATGTCTCATGATAGTAAAACCTGTACTATTACACGGCTGAATATTATAATACATGTTATACCTCAATAAAAAATTAGACTTTTATCCAGTTTATTTTAAAATCAGGTATAACATGTATTATAAAATTCATGGATTCATATCAGGATTTTTTAAAAAAAACTATAAACCTCCCAAAAGTCAATACATGGAAAAATGGATAAGGAAATTGTGATGTATTAAAAAAAGAGGATTTTTTCAATAATAAAAATGGATAACCTACCTAAAAGTGTACAAAATCTGGCCCTAAAATCAATCTACCCAAATTCATAAAAACAGGTGTGTACATATAAACATTTCCTACTTTTTTGGCTGAAGTTCTAATGAATTTATGAGCTTATTTCAGAAATATCAGCACAGGGTTTCTATGGGAAGAAGTGTTGAGATATACCATCAACCAGAGTTATCAAGTGAGCCTTAAAACTAAGCCAGAAGCAGTTAAGCTTAGCTTTTGTGACAATAGAAACTCAAGAGTTTGAGAAATTCAACAATTGAATTTCTCTTTATCATTACTCTAAGGCATAAACTTAGGTCTTGCAGATGGCAGAGCTAATTAGGTTACAGAAAGAATTAAAACAAAACAAAACAAAAGGAACCATCAAAATAAACATCCTTCTAAATAAGTAATTGAAAATAATATTTTTCTATGTCTATTATTTTCCATTATTAATAGTGACAATGGTAACATCAGTACATAATTTCTAGTGTGCTTAATATATGGTGCTTGGGTAAGATAGTGAATGATATTTACTTGTTGTAAACTGCTGTTTAATTGCATGTAGTAGATTGATAATTGTTTTTTTTTTTTAATTTTTCCATATAGTGCATATGTAAATGACCCTTTATTGGTCCATGAAGAGGCAGGCCAGACATCTGATCAGAGAAAAAGTTAAAATACATAAAATTAAAATTTAAAGGGAAACTAACTAGCATATTAATATTTATCTATAAATATTAACTTTTTTGTTTGTTTAGGTTAATAGCATTTATTCTGAGCCTTTTAGATAATGCAGAAATCACTGGGTTTCTAACTGTGGCACAACAGGTAGCTCTGCTGCTGTTCCTATTTCCCAATATTCACAGCTTTGCCATATGGTTTCAAGTACATCAGGGCCTTTTAAAGGGCACCTTCTAGCTATACAGCCTGCGGTAGGCTCACCACAGCCCTGCTGTCTGCAGATGACTAAGAGGCCTGCTGTTTTCACATCTTCACATGCTCTCAGCACCAGCATATTTGCAATGCAAGAAGCATTGCTGCAAACCTAGAGAACTGGCTGTTTTCCAAGTCTTTGAATTTACTCCTCTGGATGTATCATTTATGGAAATTGATTCTCTTATTCATGTCTGGGAGGTGCCTAGCAACTCTCTGTGGAAGGTAGCCATAGGAATAGCATAGGAGAGGTAATGAAAGGCAGAACAGTTGCATATGTATGGTGAAGAACAAGGAAACGTAAAATTTTCTTTGCAAATGTCAATTCTTTCATCTTATTCAAAAACTCACAACTGCTCAGTATTGGACCAAGGCTTATTGATTATCAGTATAGGGTTTCTTTTCTATAACCCACAGCAGTGTTATTTAAAGGCATTTCTGCTAAACATCATCATTGCCATTATTTAAGTCACTCTCTCTCCAAGTGGGAGTTTACAGAGACAATAATTTTCCTGAGTCAATTTGACTTGAGTTATTCATGTGGGTTTTTAAAATTATAGGTTCTCAGTCTTTGTACATACACATGCAGAATTGTCCAAGAACAAAGAATATCAGGGGGCAAGGTGACTGTTAGGAGCACCCAGAAAATCAAAGGTATCTATAATTTCCAAAATGGCCTCCTACCCCAAATTTTTACATTTATTAAACAAAAAAAAAGGTAGACATTATATTTGGCACTCAAAATATAGCAATAAAAGGAGGATACCTTTTTACTCTTAATAGCTTATTGTCTCAAGAGAAGAAAGATAAATAATGACAATTATATAAAGTCAATTCTAAAAGTGAGGTAAGCCCAAAATGCATATAAATGAGCACTAACCTGTATTAGAGGGTTCTAGTACATATTCTGATAAAATAAAAATCTTATTTCCTCTCTATTTCCATTATTGAATGAATTATAAAACTCTTGTATTAAAATACTTCAGTCAGCTCCTTCTTTCCATCTCCACCTCCAGGATCCTAGTCAACTCACCATTATTTTTATCTGAAGTATTTGGTAGTCTCTTAATGTCTCCCTACACTGACTCTGGCATGCACACCATCTATCTGGTCTATAGGCAATATCTCAAATTATCTTTTAAACATTTATTTGTGATCATAGCACAAATTTGTGTTAAGACATATGGAAATACTTCCTCTGATTTAAAAAAAACTTTATTTTTATTTTTATTATGGTCTGTAAGCTCCTGCAAAATTACACTCTGGTTTTTATTTCTAGACTAAACTCACATTATTTTTTTCTCCTTATCAAATTTCTTTCCACCCATTCTGACTTTCCATCTACTTTGCTAATGCTCACAGTTCCAGTTTAGTCATTGAAGTGTACAGTTTCTTTTCTTCTTGCACTTTTCGTAAATCCTTCCCACTCTGATTTTGCTACTGAATTATCATGTCTCAAGTCTTCATTATCTTATTAATTCATTAATTCTAATAAATAGCATTTATCCTACATACCCTTTGCAAACCTTTCCAAACCGCTAAGGCTAATACATTGCATAGTATTTTGTGATTTTCCCCATAATAGTAACGCCTGTTGTATTACATATTTATGTTATAATTATTAGTTATAAGCAGTCTGCAACAGAATATCAGCAACATGCAAGCATATCACTATCTTTCTATTCTTATGTTTTTCTTCATCAGTCATCAACACCTAATATTTTCATACACTCACAACAAATCTTTGTAGAATAAATAAATGTTCCAAAGTATGCATGATAAACTAAACAGGTAAAAAGAGGAAGAGACACTTCGGGAAGAAAAAGAGCTTGTGTCAACATTTCCGAAGATTATGGATACAAATATCTGTAAATAGATACAGGAAGCATGAGTAGTAAAATGTGGATCTGAGTGTTAGCAAAGTGCTCACTGGGCCGGGCGCGGGTGGCTCACGACTGTAATCGCAGCACTTTGGAGGCTGAGGAAGGTGGATCACAAGGTCAAGAGGTGGACACTATGCTGGCCAACATGATGAAACACTGTCTTGACTAAAAACACAAAACTTATCTGGGCATGGTGGCACTCACTATAATCCCAGCTACTTGAGAGGTTGAGCCAGATTTGCTTCAACCCGGGAGATGGAGGTTTCCGTGAGCCAAGATCTTGCCACTGCACTCCAGTCTGGCATCAGAGTGAGACTCCATTTAAAAAAAAATGCCCATTAATAAAGGATGCTTTATTCTATACCAAGGAGTTGGGATTTTATTCTAAAGTAAATCAGAACTAAATGACAGATGTTATAATTTTAATTTGGAAAGATACATGTTTTAGATACTATAGTACTAAATATATTAGAAGTAGCAAGATTTGAAACGTTAATTAGTGTTAGAAATCAAAAGACAATGGATGGTAAAAGAAAGTAGAAAATCTAAGATTGTCCATGCCATTCTGAATTGAAATCTTGATGTCGTTTTTAATTCTTTTAGGGATTTAAGCATTCCAAAATGATTCCAATCATAAAACAAGTATATATATATATATATATATATATATATATATATATATATGTATATGAATTTTAAAATTACATATATAAATATATACATATATATGAATTTTAAAAAGATATTTGACCCTGTATACTTATTATCTAAAAGTATTTTTTCTCTTACTATAAATTGTGAGAGAAAAATATAGCTTTAGAAAAATATACCTTACTAAAAATATACAATTTATAGTAAGAGAAAAATATACCTTTACCTTGCATTCACCCCTCAATGATCTATGTAATTTTCTAATCACTGCTACTAGTGAAAATGCACCTGTCAAAGGTATTAACATCACTCTTATAACAAATCTAATTACCATTTTTAGCCCTCCTTTTATCATTTGATTTCTTTTAAAATTTTCAGAATTTCCACTGTTAGAAATAAAAATGAAAAAGATTCTGCAAAGGCAATTACTAATGAGTAATCAGAGAATGAAGCCACCCAGGAAATCTAAAGTTTCAAAAACTTGGGAAAGTTGACAATGTCAGTTGCTAAACATGCCAAGGGATGACGGAAAATACTTGACTAATATGCCATTGGTGAACACCACAGGTTAGTGTCAGGGATCTGCTGGGATAGATAAGTGGAAAATTAACAAGTAAATACAGTAAATGTGGACAAATTGATTTGAAAGCTAGGCACTAAATGGAAGGTTGATATGAGTAATAGCTAGATACTCAGAACTAGAGTTGATGGTAAGACATTCACTGTGGCTATATTTTTTATTATTTTGCCTTTACTCTTTCTTGTCCAAAATAGAAGAAAAAATGAAAGAGCAGATGAAGAAATTCCCTGAGGAAATAGAAACCAGTTAGGTCAGAGAGTAGATACAGACCTTCAATAAGACAAGAAACTCTGTTTCCACTAAATTGTTAGCAAGGAAGCATGATGAAACATGTAAGTAAAATTTTGAGGTGTAGACAGCAGTAAGGTGAAGTTTCTCAATGCTCTGTTTTGCAAGGGAATTCGAACATCAATACATATTTTGAGAAATGAGTTATAAGAATAAGCCTGGAAGCTAGAAATAGGAAATTTTTTAGGAAAATATGAAAATTTCAAGACAGTATTCAGATGTTATTGCAGGTCAAAGTGTGTGTGTGTGTGTGTGTGTGTGTGTGTGTGTGTGTTTTAATAGGAGTGATCAATGTTTTCTGCACAAAAGGAAAGTCATATGGTATTGTTGAGCTCAGATTCAGGTTTGTCTATATAGAAATAATAGTGAAAGAAGTAAGGCTTACATGATAGATAATGGGCAGGTTAAAATAGGGAAGGAGGAAAATAGACTTAATTTTTAAAGAAAATATATATTAAGTAAAAATTCATTTTAATTTGTTCTGAAATCAGGGATTATAGGGAATTAATGGAGTAGAGAAGAAATATACTAATTTATAATCAGGAGTTAGATATTGAAGCATGTAATTTCTAAATTTAAGAAATTCCTACATATAATTATTTTATATGGTATAGAATATAGTTTGGACATCTAGGAAATATGTGTTAGTAATTGAGATCAATCCCCCAATTGATTGTGGTGCATTTTATAGAAAGTTATTTAGTTATATCTGTTGTGGATATTTGCCATTTATAAAATATTATAAAGATACAAACTTTTCATTAAGTACATTTGAAATTTTGTAATGAAATATTTTAATAGCAATTAGCACAAAATAATTAATATGTATATTTAATGGACTAATTATTCCAATAAATTGTTAACAAATATTTGTTATTATTTTTATTTTATTTTATTTTATTTTATTTTGAGACAGAGTTTCGCTCTTGTTACCCAGGCTGGAGAGCAATGGTGTGATCTCGGCTCACCACAACCTCCGCCTCCTGGGTTCAGGCAATTCTCCTGCCTCAGCCTCCTGAGTAGCTGGGATTACAGGCAGGCGCCACCAAGCCCAGCTAATTATTTGTATTTTTAGTAGAGACGGGGTTTCACCATGTTGACCAGGACGGTCTCCATCTCTTGATCTTGTGATCCACCCGCCTTGGCCTCCCAAAGTGCTGGGATTACAGGCGTGAGCCACCGCGCCCGGGTTAACAAATATTTATTATACACCAAGGAATTTATGATAGTATTGCAAGCAACATAAATGTATGAAAATGAAGACACATATCTCTTAAAGAAACGTCAGTAATATTTCAAAAGTTAGTCATTTTAAAACAAAGATAATGAAAATGTTCAGCTGCAAGAGCTGTTTTTATATATGACTTTGTTACGCATGAACTTTTTATTCAGATCAAGCGATTCTTCTAAATTACTTTTGCTAATTTTTAATTTCAATTTCCTGTGGCATATTTAAAAATTGAACTAGAATGTATTAGTGTATAAGATCTATTAACCGAAAAACAATGTCAAAATCGTTAAATTGCGCAACAGGATGTCATCAATTACTTCTGCAGTAATTCACTTACTGCCAATGATGGCTCAAAATTTTTCACCAAATTCATGACTTAAAATAAACTTAGAAGTTCATCCTTCCAAAGATGAAACATCTGACATGAAAATAAATTTGCAGTTATAATTCAGTTTCATAAATCAATATTCTAGATTAAATTACCTAGGTTTATAAATTACTATGTATATAAATTTGACCAGAGCGTGGTATCAGGTAAAAGCAACATTCTCATTAAACATCTGTCAAGCAGGGATATACATGGAATTGGTTGTGGTGAAAATAAAATATATATTGGACTCTATACTTGTCAAATTTTCAAATATTTTAAAATATTCACAAAATAAGTGCATTTTATTTATAGATTACACACAGACACATACAAATCTGATGTTGAATACAAAAAATATTTCAAGCATAGCAATATGCAGCTATTCTTTTCACAGCTTATCAATTTGAAACATCTATGCTTCCGAGGAACTATTTAATTGTCAACGTAAGAGTCCTCCTATGATACTAAACCTTATGTAAATTAGTCTTATAAGTACGGATTACATTTCCAAAGTAGTTGGAAATAGCTATTCATAGTGAATAATGAATTAGAAGCAATAACAAAAACAAAATCACTTTTGAAGTTTTCAGAAAATTGAAATTATTTAAAATAAGTCTCCTAAAACAGAAGGACATAAAAATCTATTCTTTCAAATAAGGAGAATGAAATAAATTAAATAATGACAGGGATCAAGTGGTGTACAATATTTGATTTTAAAATTTTACAAGAGTTTTTAAAAATACGTGAACTTGTGGAAACAAACTTTTGACGGGTTTTTGTTTTAAATTTCATAAATTTATGCTCTATCAACAGTAAGTCATTCTATAAACAAAAGATTCAAAAATTATCTATTTGTATATTTATTGTTCCTTTTCATAGACAAAAGTATGCATACATAGGTAATACATTATATATTCATAACACTATTAGTGACACTAATAATATTGGATCAAAATATAAAATTGAGACATGACAGAACATACGGCAACAAGACAGAAAAAGCCTGTCTTTAATTTGGATAAATCATGGTAACTACCACTGAGTAAGCACTTACCAGGATTACTGAGTTTACTCCTCACATCAACCCAAAGGAATTCATATTTTCATTTGATAAGTGTGTAACCAAGGTTACACGGAAGTCAACTGGTACAAGCTTAGTGAGACAAGAAAGAATAAATTCTGCTGTAGTTAAACTGTCAATAGAGACTTGTAGTCGTAACATTACTATCTGATCGTTTTGTCAGTCTCTCCAATGTACAGCAGTTACCTATTACTTATTTTGGGCTATAAGGCCTTATACTTTCAAAAAGGGAAAAATAGACTGGGTGCAGTGACTCATGCCTATAATCCCAGCATTCTGGGAGGCCAAGGCGGGCAGATCACCTGAGGACAGGAGTTCAAGACCAGCCTCTTTCAACATGGTGAAACCCTGTCTCTATGAAAAATACAACAAAATTAGCCAGGCACAGTGATGGGCACCTGTAATCCCAGTTACTTGAGAGGCTGAGGCAGGAGAATCACTTGAACCCTGGAGTTGGAGGTTGCAGTGAGGCAAGATGGCACCACTACACTTCAGCCTGGGTGACAGAGTGAGGCACCATCTTAAAAAAAAAAAGGAAAAACACATATATATATAATCAATTTATCCAAAATTTTGTCAATGTTTTTCATATACCACGTTTTAGCACAATCAATATATTTGTGATGCATGAACAAAAGAATAAGTAAATAAAGTACAGAATCAATTCAGCTTGATGATTGATGAGAACCCATTGAAGCAGAGGAGATTTGGAAAATTATGAAAAATTTAACAGGAAGATGTAATAATGAGTTACTGGATTGAGGATTGGGAAAATGCTAAATTAGGTTAGTGAGAATGTCTTTAGGAGGGGTGTTAGTGTTCCAAAATGAAAGGGCATGAGAAACACTTAAAAAATGGGTAAGTAATATTAAGGCAGGAGATAGAATTTTGGATGAAATTTAGATTGAAAAATTTTATACCATAAAAGTGAGTGCATCTTATGAGGTGTATTAAAGGAGAATAAAAAATGAGAAGAAAAGCAACTGCCATCAGTTTAGCCTGATGGACAGCTAAATTTACTTATACAAATCCAGATAGTGTCTCCCCTTAGATTTAACAACTTGCAAATTAGTCCTAGTTTATTTCACTGTTAAGTCAATTCATCACTTAATTTATTATTTTTCTTTCTTTTACAGTACCATGCATTATTTTGCCAAGTAAACTCAAGTTCAGCAAAGTAAGTTTCTAATACGTAGATTTCTTCTGCATAAATAAACATCACAAAAATTATGCTTTTGTAAAATATAGAAAATATTATTAAAAGCTATAGTTAATTAGAATTTAGTTCAAAAATAATTGTTACCAGTATTTGGTAACTGATGAAATATTCTTATTTTGAATATTTTCCAGTGAGCAAAAGTTTGGATTTTAATAAAACTTTTTTAGTATTGTTTGCCAGAAAATATATATTTGCTCTATTTCAGAGATTCCAAAGTGAAAGAAAAGTCATCCCCTCTTTAAGCATAATTAAGGTTCAACAAACAAGTTGTAGAACTAAGAAAAAATATTAGCATAACGTTTTCAAGGTAAACATTGTATTGTGGATTAATATAAGATTATGATATAATATTAAAATATTGTCAACAATTCAGCACTACAGACACTGTAAAACTAGATTTTATTTTGATTCATATTTTGCTTTTATTTTCCCTCATAAATGTGAAGTGGTTACTATTCATTCCCAGAACTTTTTTCAGAGCTCCTTATTTTTAGTTTCAGCAATATCACCTAAAGACAAATGATGAAAAGTTGTAAATTTAACGTGTATTTTCTTCACTCAAATTATAATTAGGTGGTTTTTACAGGGTTTGAATTTTGAACACAATGAGTGAAGAAAGTAAATAAATAGTAGTAATTAAGTAGAATTTTACAGTATAAAGTTTTTAAGGAAAATGTGTAAAATAAACTTGTTGGCTGTTTAGAAATATAAGGTTAAGAAATATTACACCAGTTACTGGTGATCTGAAACTGCTTTTCAGGGTTTGTAGATTTGTTTATATTCTCTTCTAATTTGTAGTGAAAATACTGCCATTGGTAGAGATATACAGTTAAAGCAAATGGCAAAAACCTATGGAATATTTCATAAAATATTTACAATTCTAAAAGGCAAGTGCTATTATTATTGCAAATGATGAAAGAGAAAAATAGGATATGTACTTTACCACTATCACTGCTCATAAGAAACTAAAGTGGGGAAAAAAAACAGATTTCTCCAATATACAAGCTCATGTTCTTTTTCTTACACCATGATTTTTGTTTATAACTTATACACCATGGAATATCATGCAGCCATCAAAAACGATGAGTTCGTGTTCTTTGTAGGGACATGGATGATGCTGGAGACCATCATTCTCAGCAAACTGACACAAGAACAGAAAATGAAATACCACATGTTCTCACTCATAGGCGGATGTTGAACTATGATAACACATGGACACAGTGAGGGGAGCACTACACACTGGTGTCTGTTGTGGGGAATAGGGGAGGGACAGTGGGGAGTGGGGAGTTGGGGAGAGATAGCATGGGGAGAAATGCCAGATACAGGTGAAGGGGAGGAAGGTAGCAAACCACACTGCCATGACGTATGTACCTGTGCAACTATCTTGCGTGTTCTTCACATGTACCCCAAAACCTAAAATGCAATAAAAAATAAAAATAAAAATAAAAAAAGAACTTCTTTCTTTTATATTTTTTAACTCTGTAATGAATAGTCTATGATATCCCTCTCTTTGCATTTCACATGAATACAATATATAATTATTAACTATTGTCACCTTGCTGTATGATAGGTCTCCTGAAATTTATTCCTCCTAACTGCACTTTTGTGTCTTCTGACCAACATTTCCCCATCAACACCCTCCCAAGACTCTTATAAGCAACTTTGCACTCTACTTCCATGAGACCAACTTTTTTAGATTCTGCATCTAAGTGAGATCATGCAGTATTTGTCTTTCTATGCCTGGCTCATTTCACTGACCATAATGTCCTACAGGTCCATCTATGCTGTCACAAATGACAGAATTTATTTTTTTTATGGCTGAAAGTATTTCATTGTGTATACATATCACATTTTATTTATCCATTCATATGTGTTGTTGGATAAGTAGATTCCATATCTTGGCTATTGGGAATAGTACTACAGTTAAAATGAGAATGCAGATATCTCTCTGATACCCTAATTTCATTTTCTTTGCATATATACCCCATAGTGACATTGGTTTATCGCGTACATAGTAGTTCTATTTTTAATTATTTTTGTGGAAATTTCGTACTGTTTTCCATCATGGCTTTTGTACTTTACATTTCCACCAAGAGCACGTAAGAGTTTTCTTTTCTACAACTTCAACAACTCTTACCTTTTGAGTTCTGAAACTATGGAACTACTAGAAGAAAACTTAAGGAAAATGCTTCATTACATTGGTATAGGCAAGAATTTTAACAACCCTGCATGATCTGCACATGTACCCTAGAACCTAAAGTACAATTTAAAAAAAAATTGTGGGATAAGACCTCAACACTACAGGCAACAAAAGTGAAATTGAATAAATAGGATTGCCTGAAACTAAAAAGCTTCTGTACAGCAGGGGAAATAATCAACAGAGTGAAGAGGCAACATACAGAATAGGCAAAAATATTCACAAACCATATATCTGACAACAAAACATGTAGGAAACTCAACTCAATAGACAAAAATAAAATAAAATAACCTGATTTTAAAAAGGAGCAAAAAACCCTGAATAGATACTTATCTAATGAAAACATACAAATGGCCAAAAAGGATATTAAAAAATAGTTCAACATTACAACATCAGGGAAATGGAAATTAAAACCACAATAAAATATCACCTCACTCTAGTATAAAATCACTCTTATCAAAAAGACAAAAGAACTTTCTTAATGAAATGAATATTTTATTTTGGCATTTGTTTATTAAGAAAAAACTGAAAGGTTCTGAAATTTAAGGAATCCAGAAATATGTTTATAAAGTTATGTAGGGTTTTGTAAATATTTCTTTTTTTGGGAAACATGTTGATATACATACTCAGGGCTTTATAAAAATATCCTTTTTAAATTTTTATTTTATTTTGAATTGAAAATAATAATTGCATCAGATCTACTATTTGATAGCACAATAGAGTTACCATAATCAATAATACCTTTGTAGTACATTTTAAAATAACTGAAAGAGTACAATTGGATTGTTTGTAACACAAACAATAAATGCCTGAGGGGATGAATACTCCATTATCCAGGATGTGATTATTACACATTGCATGCCTGTATAGAAACATCTCATGAATCCCATAATATATGCACCTATCATGTACCCACAAAATTAAAAATAAATATAAAAGAAAATTATAACTGCATATATTTATGGACTACAATGTGATGTTATGATACATGTATTCATTGTGGCATGATTAAATCAAGCAAATTAATGTAACCACTGCCTCACATCCTTAGCTTTTCCTTGTAGTGAGAACATTTAAATTTAAATCTCCTTTTTCAGTAAGTTTGAAATATATATTGTTATTAACTGTAGTTACCATGCTATGTCATAGATTACTGGAACTTATTCCTCCTGTCTAATTGAAACTTTGTACCGTTTAGCTGGACATTTCTCCTTTTCTTCTATCCTCCCAATCCCTATGGTAATTGTCTTTCTACTACTACTTCCTTAGATTTCACATGTAAATGAGATAAACATGGTACTTGTTTATCTCATGGATTACCTAAGGTCAGGAGTTCAAGACCAGCCTAGCCAATATGGTGAAACATTATCTCTACTAAAAATACCAAAAATCAGCTGGGCATGGTGGTGGATACCTGTAATCCCAGTTACTTGGGAGACTGAGGCAGAAGAATCACTTGAACACAGGAGGCAGAGGTTACAGTGAGCAGAAACTACACCATTGCACTTCATCCTGGGCAAAAAGAGTGAAACTCAATCTCAGAAAAAAAAAAGTGTCTATAGAGGTTAACATTCACAACAACAATGTGCAAGGGTTCCCTTTCTCCACACCCTTGCAATTGCTAGCTTTCATATTTTTGAACACAGCCACTCTAACAAGTATGAAGTAGTAGCTCATTATGGTTTTAATTTGAATTTTCCTAGTAATTGGTGATTTTGAGCACTTTTTCATGTCTCTACTAGCCATATATATGTCTTCTTTGGAGAAATTTCTATGCAGGTCCTTTGATAATTTTTAAATTTGGTTATTTTGTTTCTTGTTATTGAGTACTTTGTGTCCTTTATGTATTTTCAATATTAGACCATTATCTGATGTATGATTTTCAAATATTTTCTCTGAAATATATAGGTTGTTTCTTCACTTTGTTAGTTGTTTCTATTGCTATGCAGAAGCATTTTAGTGTGACATAATTTGTCTATCCCTACTTTTGCTGCCTGTGCTTCTTGGGTGATATCCAGGAAATCATTGGTGAGACCAATTTTGTGGAGCATTTTCTCTGTTTTCTTCTAGTAGTTTTAGAGTTTCAGGTCTTATATTTTAATCAATTTTGAGTTAATTCTTGTACAAGAGGTAAAATGAGCTTCAAATTGTATTCTTTTGCATGTGGATAGCCAATTTTCCCATTTATTAAAGAGACTGATCATTCCTTATTGTGTGTTCTTGGCACCTTTGCCAAAAAATAAATTGACAGTATATATGTGAGTTTATTTCTGGGCTCACTGTCTTATTCCTTTTTTTTTTTTGAGACAGATTTTCGTTCTTGTTACCCAGGCTGGAGTGCAAAAATAGTGTGATCTTGGCTCACTATAACCTCCACCTTCTGTTCAGGCAATCCTTCTGCCTCAGCCTCGCAAGTAGCTGGTATTACAGGCACGTGCCACCATGCCCAGCTAATTTTTGTATTTTTAGTAGAGACGGGGGTTCACCATGTTGACCAAGATGGTCTCGATCTCTTGACCTCATGATCTACTCACTTTGGCCTCCCAAAGTGCTGGGATTACAGGTGTGAGACACCGTGCCCTGCCCTCTTATTCCATTTGTCAATGTATGTGTTTTTATGCCAGTATAAGGTTGTTTTGATTACTATAGCTTTGTACTTTATTTTAGGTAGTGAGTTGCCTCCAGAAATAAAAGATCAAAAAAATTAAGAGTTAGTTTTCCAGAAAAGCTTAACAAAATTGAGAAACCCTTAGCTACATTTATTAAGAAGAAAAGAGAGAAGACTCAAATAAATGAAATAAGAAATAAATGGAGACATGAAAACTGATAACACATATGTCCAAAAATCATAAGAGACTACTGTGGACAATTAAATGCTAAAAAATTAGAAAATGTAGAATGGATATAATTCTAAAAATATATAACCTACCAAGACAGAAATGTAAATAAATCAAATATCCAAATTAACCAAAAATGAGTTAGAAAACTGAATGAGTTATAAAATTTCCCATCGAAGAAGAGTCATGACCAGATTTATTCATGACTGAATTCTACCAAAGATGAAAGGAAAACTAATATCAATTCTTTTCAAATTCTTCCAAAAGAACTAAAAAGTAAAGGATATTTCTAAATTCACAAGGCCAGCGTTACCCTCATACCAAATACAGACAGACACTACAAGAAAATAAATCTGAAAACCAATATCCCTATAAATGTATCTTTTTAATTACTGTTATGATTATTATAATTGTTGTATTTTATTTTCCTTATAAGTTCTATTCCAATATTCAGTGTTTCATAAGTAACCTAAGATCTTTTAGCATGCAGATAATCTTTTTGACAATGTATCTTTATTTATTTATTTTTTTACTTATAACTCACTGACAGGAAACCAAATCATTTTCTGTTTAATCATTAAGTCTTCCTGTCTAAGCAACTAGTGCAGACCAAGTTCAAGTAATAAGGCTTATCATAAGAAATCTGTAATTGATGCAATCCAAACTCTCTCCTACCTAACTCAATCCAAAAGTAATATATTCTACTTTTTGATTATCACATGATGAAGTTACTTTATATCTATCTTCAGACTAAGCTCTGGGTAAATATAGAACTAGCCAAACTTCTTTTATTTCACTCTTTTTAGAAAGGAATTACTGAAAAATTTGAAAGCGCATGAAGAGAGAATCATCTCAGGGCCTCTATGCAGTAGTTTTAAGGAATTGAATGGCAATTACAAAAACTAGATCAAAATTATTTTGAGATTGTCAGGAGACAAGACAATAAAAAGCAGTAGAGGATTATAACATTATCTGTTTGTACATATCTAGGTATAGTCTTAGTTGGAATACATGGGCTTAATTTTGGCTGAGACGTCCGAACCATGTGCTACTTTGTACTGAAGATACATCAGAAATGCAACTGTTTTTTTCTTTTCAAATATACATCAAATTGTTCAAATTAGACAAAGGAAAAGAACTTCCATTATTGATTTAGGTATTTTGCATGGATACATCATTTTAGTGAATATAGTATTAACGCATGTACATTTTTATTAAAAGTATCCTACTGTTTATTCAGTACAAAATGCAAAACCCGATAAGCAACCCTCATTTCCCATAAAAATGTGTTGATTCTATTAAAGTTCACAGGATGTTGTTCTTTTAAATATTTTAATGAAAGAAATATGTCATAGGATTACATCAACTAAGAGGTAGAGTGTTTATCTAATGATATACTGGGTCTGTTCTCATACAGTTTTATATTTAACATAAAGCAGTATGAAATATTATCAGGAGAGTATTTTAATTATGAAAAACATGCAATTTTCAAAATTAAAATACATATCAGCAATTCATACCCTCTCCATTAAAATATAACATTTATATGCCTACAATGGCAGAATAAATTTTTGTTTGATATCTATATTAATTTTCTGTTAATTTTATGAGATTATTTCAAAACATTTATGATTATCAAAGTGATGGAATTATAATTTTAATACTAGTGTTGACACTGATAATATATTGAAAGTAAGTAAACAGTAATGCCTGTTATAATTGCTTTCACATTGGATCTGAAATACAGGTGGAAGGCCTCAAATATAATAACCAAAGAAAACAGAAAAATACTGCACTTCCAATAATTCCTCCACTAACAGTAAAAACGAACTATTGGTTTAAACCTTTTCTCTACATACATTCTCAGGTGGGAAGCCTTTGCCCCACATTTTGCTAATAATGTTATCCATTTCGTTCAACTAATGTCACACTCTCAATGCTAGAATCAAAGACATATAATCATCAAATAGGTCTTTGGTCTTTGTTATTCAAAAATCAAAGGAAAATCATTAATGCCTAAAATATAATAAGTCATGCTTTTTTAATCCACTTCTCTTTATAGTATTCCTTAGATTTCTCTGTTTTAAAAGTTAGCATTTGTATCTGGTATGGGGGAAGTTGGGTTTTATTTAATGTTTCTAATTTTTAATTTTTAGGTATATTGCACGTATATTTATGGGGTACATGAGATGTTTTGATAAAGTCATGCAATAAGTAATAATGATATAATGGAGTGTGGAGTTTCCATTCCCTCAAGCAATTATCTTGTGTGTCATATACAGTTCAACTATACTATTTTAATTATTTTAAAATGTACAATTAATATGTTATAGTTAGGTAAAGAATATAATTTAAATACTCTTAACTTCACAGACTTCCTTTACATAGCTAAGGCTAAATGTAATTAAACATCATTAAAAAGTCATTCAAATACATTAAACATTTGGTATTATGCTTTTGAGATACTGCAACCAAAATTACACACAGTATTTCACATGTGCAAACACAATGTTATTATCCAAAAATGAGTGAGCTTTCTTCTTTGTATCCTCTTTTTCATCATTTTTATTTTTTGGATTAAAGTTTTGTGCAGAGTGAGTTATAATAATTTATCTTTTTGGATAACCTATAATGATTACTAGATTAAAAGTTATCTCACTCTGTCTCCAAGGCTGGAGTGTAGTGACACAATCTCAGCTCACTGCAACCTCTGTCTCCACAGTTCCAGGGATACTCCTGCCTCAGCCTCCTGAGGAGCTGGGACTACAGGCATGCACCTCCACCTCTGGCTAATTTTTTGTATTTTTGGTAGAGACAGGTTTTCACCATGTTGGCCTGGCTGGTCTCAAACTTCTGACCTTAAGTTATCCATCCACCTCGGCCTCCCAAAGTGCTGGAATTACAGCTGTGAGCCACTGTGCCCTGAACAATTAAAAATTTTAACTTGAAAACTGGAAAACTGTAACTCAGAAAATACAATCATGTAAATTATTGATTTGTAGTTGATTGGCAGATACAAGTTATAATTCCAATATAACTTAAAGTATTTTGTCACCTGAATTTAAAACATGGGGAGATATATACATTCTCCATTAGCTACTTTATTTACTCTTCTTTTTGACAGGTAAAATTTTGTATCTTACACCCAGGGAAATCTTTAAAAATATGGTCTGTGATGTATCCTGTTACTTAGGCCAAGTGAAAAAAGAGTATTATGAAATTTGTGTTGTAGAAATATGACTCACAACATTTATAAATCTTAGTAAAGTTTAACAAATTTTATTAAAAGGAACTTGACTATGCTTATAAGCTTATGATAGTTCCCCACGTTCCTGAAGTTAAGGAGATGACAGATCCTAAGAAATCAGTAAAGTAAAATATTGAGTTTGCTCTAGAAGGAAGCATGAATTTTCATACCCATGCATAAACAAAATGTAAGTTATCAGAGAGTAGTTACAATACTATGATGTGATCAGAATAGGCCTCATCAAAATGATGCCATTTGAGCAAAGACTAGTTAATAAATTATCAAGAAGATATCTAAAGAAATTATCAAGAAGATATCTTGAACATTTTACAGGCTGAGTGATAATATATGCAAATGTTACATTATAGAGTGATGAAATTTTTAAAGCATGATTATTGGTGAGATTATACATAAAATAATAAACCCATTGTAAACTCAGACAGGTAAATCAGTTCTCCAGCAAGAGACAAACACACTTGTTTCTTACAGAATTTATGGTGGGAAAATGCATCTTTTAAGGATAAATATTCTGGTATATTATTTCATGTTTACTTAGAGTGCAACGTATTTCACTTACATGACTTAGTAAATTCAAGATAAGAAATTAATTTTTTTACAATATCACAGGCAGAGTGACCTTTGTTATGGTAGAATAGGAGGTCATTTCAAAAGGCAATTTTAAAACTGGGGGAAAAAGTAAGAAAAGAACCCACATGTTGCAGGCATCTGAGAATTAAGCAAATGCATACAATAAATTGAGAAGCATTTATTCACAAAAATTATTGTTGTTCCTACCCAGGCTATTACTATCACCCACAAATTGGTCAGCAATTCTATAAGGCAGCACCCTACTCGCCGAAGGAAATCATTTAATTAGGAACAGAAAATAGCATATTCACTCCCAGCAGTTACGTTCATAAAATTATCAATTTCAGTGGCAAATGAAGAGAGAATGTTTAGTAGACAAGCCAGTTTAATCTTGTATTCTAGCTAGGAGGAGCAATGGTACACTAAAATTGCCGAATTTTTTAAAGGGAAATTTTATAGATGAGGCAGAGTGGCTTGATAATTTATCTATAGTTCCCTGACTGACTTGATTGCTGCAGCAAGTGAAGACCAAAACAGAGGACTCAAGCTGCTAAGCTATCTACATATTATTTTGGCTGTCAAAAAACTGTGATAATGCATAGAGGAGAGATAAAGAGTCCAGCAAAAAGTACAAATTAGAATAAATCTGAACTTTTTCTTAATTTTGAAAGTATTTCACCACCTACTTTTGCAACTATCAACAACATTTTTCATTTTGTTAGGCATTGCCCATTTCTCCTGAACTTATACTATCAGAAAGTAGTATAGTGTTCTTTTTGCCCCATTTTTCATACTTTAAGCTTTCAATACTATATTACCCAAATTTTAAAAAATTTTTATAATCCTATGGGTGTAAATTATTTTTTGTCGTTTTCTAAAGTAGATTTTCTAAAATAAATAATTAGTTTGAGTATCTTTCATTTGTTTATTGGTTATTCAAATTTTCTCTTAACAGACTTTCTAATATTTATCTTGGTATATTTTATTGTTTCATTGATATATGAATATGGTTTACATATTCTGGAGTAAATCCTCTTTTGTTATGTATGTACTATATACCTTCTTTCAGTGTATAATTTGTTTTTCTATTTTGTTTGTAGTCATTTAAAATTTTGATTATGCTGTGTAACATTGTGTACTTCATTCATTTGATTGTATGTGTATTGTTAAACCCATGAGACTCTAAGCCACATGACAAAGGAATATTTTTCAGTAATATTTATTATTGTATGCTCAGCATCTAGAAAAATGTATGTCAATTAAGGTGAATTAGAAAAAGTTTGTTTAATTAAAATTTTAATTAGAATTTTGCCTATATTATATATAACAAAATATTTAACAGATAGATAGCAGTTTAAAGTTATTATCTTATGTATCTTTAATACACCTGAAATTAAATTTTAAATATGAACACAGTATTGAATTTTTTTTGTTTGCGAGTGTAGTATGTATGAATGTATGTATAGAATGTCATAGTAAAAATAATGATACACAAAATTAAAGCTCAAAATAGTAAGTTAAAGGTTTTCTTCTAAATACTAAATACTGTTCTCCCATCAGTGCACTTCATTGTTTATTTAGAGATCAGTTACTACTTGACAGAACCCAGGGATGAAAGAAAAATCATCTTGTATTTCTGTTCAAGAATCTATTAATTAGCAAACAGAGATCTGAGAAACTGTAATCGGAATATAAAAAGACATCAACAATTAAAGAATAATCCTAAAGGAAAATAATCCATCTTCAAAAGTAGGCCAATATGAAAATACACGCGCTCGCACACATGCACACACACACACTTTAAAAAAATCTAGTTTACATGCTATTTTCCCCTTTTGAAAACAGCTGGAAACCTCATAAAAACTTAATGTAATTTTACTGTGAAACAAATATTTTAGTAAGTATTTAATTTTCAACATAAAACTTTTGGAAAACTTGTGTAATTTCTTATTAGAACAAAACTTTCTTAAATTTTTTGCCCTCTCAATTCTGGGTGTTATCCAAAACACTTAGTTTATGACAATACTACTTTTGTAAAATATAAAATTTTTCATTTTATAGAAACTACATTTAAAAAATTTAGTATTGCTGAATTGTTTTGATAAATACAAACGCAAAATTCTCTAAGTGTATAATATATCAAAAATCTAAGGGTCTGATAAAAAGCGTGTTGTGAACATTAAAATAGTGAACAAGCCCAAGAAATATTTTGTTTATAACATGTCCATAAAATTATAGTCTTCAAGTTTCGCCTCGAAAGAAATGTGAGGTTGGTAAGTAAGGCTTTAAAAATAGTAGATGTCAATTGCTACTTCTAATAATACTAGGCTTTACATACAGAAGAATATAGTAGAAAAATCAGTACAAATAGTTAATAATGATTAAAATAATATTTGAATCCAGTGTTGTTATTTAATATTCTTTTAAATAGTATGATACTTAATGTGACATTCTATAGGGAATTCATTTTATTATTTTAGGAAATAACATTTTGTATCTTTCCGCATCAATTTTGTCTTATGATATTAGAAAACTTCATAGGGCAACCCTTCTGTTATGTGTTATTCTGACCTCTACTCATGGGGACCTACCAAAAGGACAGTTAGCTGACAGCCTCTGGTTGCAGAATCTTTCAGGATATATCTCAGCTTTTGTTCCCTGGCACACAACAGAACGACTGTGCCCATCCAGTGACTTAGCATCACCATGATACAAGAGTTCAGCATTTCTGAATTTGTGGGAATCTTCCAAAAACATGTTAGCACTGTAGTTCCCTGTTGGGTTAGCTAGGATTTTTTTCAATGCTGCATCATTTTCTGGGGCTCTTCCTAGTCAACCTTTTATCCTTTGTAACCTCCTTTCACAGAATGCAGACCTGTATAGCAGTCAGAAGTCTTCCCCTGACTAGTCCTATACTCTGTCCCTTTATTTTTAAGTGATATTGTGTTTAATTTATAATTATTCTCTAACTACATGTTTGTAGTTGGTCTTCTAACTACTTATTTATGTATGTATGTATGACTTCTTGGAAGACCCAATTGAAAAATATAAGATGTGCAAGTAAATAATAAATTAATTTTCAATATAATTAGCATAATGTGCTAGTAAATCTCGACTGAATTAATGCCCTACTCTCTTCAAAACAGTAAACTAATATAATTTATCCATTTATTAATGACTGCTCTCTATTACTAATTACAATATCAAATGGCACCTTAGTGATTCTTTTTTAATCTGATCCATCATGAACTTTTCCCAGACAGAAATCTCCAATAAGACTCCTTGCTTTACCTTTTGCTTATTTGAATTATTCCAGAGTCTGACTCAAAATAAAACAAAATTTTGAAAAATTTTATATCAATATATTTAATAAGTTAGATGAACTAGACAAATTTCTTGAAAGATACAAACTACAAAAACACTGAAGAAGAAATGAATACTCTGACTAGGCTGATATCTATTAAAGACATTGAACTCTTAGCGAAAATAAACTTAAGCAGGAAGAAAACTCAGCTTTGATGGATTCATTGACAGGTTACACCAAACCGATAAGAAAGAAATAATTTTAATTCTACACAAATTTTTCCAGATCCATATCTCTCATGTAGATTAAAAACTTCTGGTCAATAATTTCTCAAGTTGAGTCCAATAATATATAGAAATTTGGTTTAATATTTGAAAATTTAGAAGTGGCACAGGAAAACATTGCAGGTTATAGAGATTTTTTCATGCTTGCAGTGATGTTTTCACAGAATATACACATGGCAAAATATAACAAATTGTACACTTTAAATGTGTCCAGTTTATTCTATGCCAACTATATCTCAATATATCCATTAAAAATTAAAATGATTGTGTGAAGGCACTATATTTTGGAGTAGATTGTTACACAGCAAAAAATACCTACTCCCTTTTCTTTGGTTTGGACAGCTCAAGTTCTATCCTGGCTCTTAGTTCTTAGTTCCGCAACTTAGTTCTTCTAAGTGGTTAATTGTTTGATAACAAGCCCTTTTTCAAATTTTAAAAGGAATCAGCTAGGCTTTGGCTGATTCCTAACCAGTTAGGTTCCTACCTCAGTTAGGTTCTGGTAGAATAGATTCCCTTGAGGAAAGATCTTGTTAGTGAGAGCATGGTGAAAAACCCCTCCTCCACCCTCTGATGGAACATGATTCTAATTTTCACAGGAGCATATAGTACAATTCCCGGGACTTAAGATTGAAAACGTGTATGTGCCTTATTTGGGCTGCAGTAAGTCAGAGTTTTTAACACTCATGTTAGTCCTCACAGAGCCTCTAGCCTTTCATCAGTTTCAGTTTAAAGTTATTGACACTAGGTCTACCTATAAGCTTCTGCTCCTAGTACATTGTAATTCTTTGTATTTGCTTATCTCTCCACTTTTTAGGGCAAGCAGGAGTTTGCCCCAATTTTCAATTCTTTGACAAATATAGTTCTTTGACGAATATAGTGAGGGTTGTTGATTTTCAGTTTGTTTATCTTTTTGCTTATTGTAAGAATTCATGTGACAACTTCCAAAGTCTTTATGTGTTGGAACAGAAACTAGAGGTCTAACAAATTTTATGAAATACTCCATCCTACAATAGCTGACAACACAAAGTTTTCACACTCACATAGAACCTTCGCTAAAACGAACCACATTCTGAGGCATAAAGTACACCTTAAAAATTTGTAAGTAATATAAATCATATGAAGTTAATGATCTCATAACAGAAATAAACTAGAAATTAATAAGATAAACAATGGAAAACCTTCAAAATATATAAAAAATTAATAAGACAAATAATTCATGAGTCAAAAGAGTCTCAAGAATTATTTTTAAAATGAAAATCATATGAAAATGAAACATAACATCAACATTTATGAGATGGAACTAAAAATGTCTCTAAACTGAAATTTACAGCATAACAATCCTATATTAGGGAAGGTGAGGGATATAAAATAATTAAATTTATATGCCAAGAAACTAGAGGAAGAAATGGAAATTAAACCTAACTCAAGCTGAGTAAAAGTAATAAAACATATAGCACAAATCGATGAAATTGAAAACAGAAAAACAATACAGCAAAACAAAAAACAAAACAAAACAAAAAAATGGTTAATTAACAAAACAAAAAAAATGGTTCTTTGAGAAAAAGATCAGTAAAATTGATAAAGTTCTATGAGGCTAACCTTAGGAAAAAAGAGAGATGATACGAACTACCAGTATTAAAAATTTAAAAAAAAGATGTCATGACAACTGATTACATTAATATTAAAATGATGGTAAGAAAAAACTGCAAATAAATCTATGCCTAAATATTTTGTAACTTGCATGAAATAGAATAGTTTTTAAAAACCACAGGCTGTTAAAACTCACTTGAGAATAGATAACATTTTGAACAAAATCCCAAATACTTATAGTCAGGAGGGCTTCATTTGTCTTAATACTTTACTCAGATATCCACCCTTGATGTTCCTCAAACAATATTAGGAAATCTTACTGCCTGGAGTGGTGGCTCACACCTGTAATCCCAGCACTTTGGGAAGCGGAGGTGGGAGAATTACTTGAGGTCAGGAGTTTGAGACCACTCTGGCCAACATGGTGAAACCCCATCTCTGCTAAAACTATGAATAATACCCGGGTGTGTTGGCTCATGCCCATAGCCCCAGCAACTTGAGAGGCTGAGGCAGGAGAATCACTTAACCTGGGAGGCAGAAGTTGCAGTGAGCCGAAATTGTGCCACCGCACTCCAACCTGGGCAACAGAGTGAGATTCTGTCTTAAAAATAAGGCAGGAAGGGAGGGAGGGAGGGAGGGAAGGGAAAGCTAAAGAAAGAAAGAGAAAGCTTACAACTTCACTTGTCTTTACTCTGACTGATTTTATTTTCCCAGAATATCCAGTTCACTCTGACCTTTGTGGAAATATTCCTCCTTATGGGCTCTCTCTGAAAACCAGATGCCTATTATATTACCCCATCCATTTGCTCTCTTAAAATTTTTTTGGTGTATTTATCCTGTCTTTATGATTTTTTTAGTATATCTATTGTTTGTCTTACCACCAGGAGTAAACCAATGTTAACCATATTCAACTATCTTTTTCTCCTTTCAACTCTGGAATAACAGTTATACTAAATATGCTGTCTTAAGTTCTTTCTACTCTGCTATCTACTATACTATCACCCTTTTTCATATTTTAGAATGTTTACTTTGTATTTAAATGTGAATAACATAAAATATATATTTTAAAATTTAATATGATATTATACAATATAGTATTTTTCTTGTAATTTGTGATTTTTGTGACATCTAACTGAAAAATAATATACTCTGAGACCTATAGCCCTAATTTGTTCATTTAACTGCTATGAAATTTTCCATTTTGTGAGTCAATTACAGATTTATTGACCTTGCTATCTACTAGGAGGCAATAACTTTTTCCCACATTTTCAATATTTCAAACAGTGCTACTATGAGCATCTTTTCTGTGCACTTATGTTAGTGTTTCTAAGTTGAGTTATTGGAATGTTTGTGCTTGATGTTAAAAGACATTCATTTTATTTAATCTTATGGCTAGTTCAATTTGCAATTATCTGAAAAGATACAGATACAAAATTTATTTAAATACATATATTATTTATCCAATTGCTTTTGCCTTATGATTTATTTTTATGTGTTCTTTACATATTTGTGATATTAATTCTATAATTATTTTACTGCAGGTATCTTTACCTCTCTGTACTTTGTCTTTTTCAGCATGATTTTACTGTCTATTCTTGTCTTTTGAGAAAATCTCTGCCACCCAGTCAGTAACAATAATTGGAAAAGCGAAACTGGATTTTAGTAGCTGAATTTGTCCAGACATTTGTTCTGTAAGTAAAGATCTTTGATAATAGATTGACTCACTGGTGAACAGACACAACTTCTAACTCAGCAACCTCTCAAATAAAATTCAGATGCTATCACTTTTTTCAATTTTACAGTGCAGTTACCCATCTTTTAGGCAATGTTATAGTTGATCTTACTTCACTATTTTTAGCAAACCAAGCATTTGTCATTTTCTTTTCTGTTTTAGTATAGAAATATGGAATAATTATTTATTTTATATTCCTTCAAATATATGCATTATGTTTAACTTAGACTATTTCAGGCAGTCCTTAAGGGAGGTGCAGTTTCTCTAAATGCTGCTTTCATAGTTTTCTCATAATGCATTTTTCTTCAGGGTCCTGGAAAGCCCAGGTGTGAAGGTGATTTTGCTCATGTGCAGTAGATTATTCAACTATTTTACCAAATGGCTTTCCAAATATGGTTATCTTTATGTACCAATACTACTTTTATATTACTTTATAATTAACTTCATTACAAAAAATATTAAAGATTTTACCTATTGTGTTGTCTTTACTATTTACCTTATTTAATTCTGCTATGTCATGTAACTTCTCTAAATGTGTTTGTCTCATCTCAAGAAGCCTTTGAAATTTTATTTTTCTAAAACGCAGGTTTTCTAATGTCTGGAACTTCAATTTGACCAAGAAAAGGTCATCGCAAACAGTAGAGCTTTGAAAAAAAATAATAATTTAGCAAGTGTGTTGGAACTAGTCTGAATGAGTGCCTAAATTTTTAAAATATGCTAAATTGTTTAGCACAGTAAAAGGAAAATATTTTGAAATGAGATGAAAAATGGTAAGTGAAGGTTCAGAAAAGTTAAAAGCTACTTATAGCTAGAATGAGTGACTATGGGGAGAATTGCCAATACCAACATAAAAAAGAGGGACACCCTAGAAGAAAGACAGCATTTTTTTGGTGAGATGTTCTCCATGAAATATTAATTCTCCATGTAATACACAAAATATGAGGTTATACCAATTCTGCGGCCAATCTATAGGACAGTGGTGATACATATCAGATAAAGTCATTTTGTGATTTCCCAAAATATATTCAGCCCTGCAAATATTTTCCAAATGTGTATATATATATATATTTTTATATAATATAGATATTATATATATAAATATATATATACATGTATATATATACGTTATATATATATTATATATATACATTTTATATATATATATATATACACACACACACACACACACACACACACACATATATATGTGCCACATAATGCTGTTTCAGTCAATAACAAACTGATGGTGATCCCATAAGATTGTGATGGAGATAAAAAATTCTTGACACCTAGTGATATTGTAGCCATTGTAATGTCACAGTGCAACACAATACTCATGTATTTGTGGTGATTCGATTTAGTAAACAAACCTACTGCACTGAGGGTCGAATAAAATCTGGCACATGCAAGTATGTATAAAACATAATACTTGATAATGATAACTAAAAAATAAAAGCAGTTAACTCTAAAACAGCCCCAGGCAGATCAACATGTTTTCCAGAAGAAGATATTGTCCTCAAAGCAGATGACAGCTCCATGTGCATTACTGCCCTTGAAGACCTTCCAGTGGAACAAAATGTGGATGTGGAAGGCAGTGGTGTCTGTAATCCTGACACTGTGCAGATCTAAGCTAATGTGTGTGTTTGTGTCTTAGTGTTTAACCAAAAAAATTAAACCATAAAACATAAAAAATAAAGATAATTCAAAAATGGAAAACTTACACTAAGAATATAAAGAAAAAACATATCTGTACAATGTGTTTGCGTTTTAAGTATTATTGCAAAAGAATAAAACGTATTCAAAAGTCAAAAGTTTATAAAGTAGAAAAATTACAGAAAGCTGAGGTTATTACTGAAGAAATATATTCTTTGATAACTGTAGTGCAGTGTAAGTATACAGCGTTTATAAAGTCTACAGTAGTATATAGTAATATTCTAAGCATTCACATTCACCTCCCACTCACTCGCTGACTCACCCAAAAGCAACTTCCAGTCCTAAAACCTCCAATCAGGGTTAAGTGCCCTAGATAGGTACCAAAAAACTCTTTTATGCCATATTTTTACTATGTTTTCTATGTTCAGATATGTTTTGACACACAAATACTTACCATTGTGTTAAAATTGCTTACAGTATTCAGTACAGTACAGTAACATGCTATACAGGCTTGTACCTTGGGAGCAATAGGCTATACCATGTAGCCTAGGTGTATAGTAGACTACACCATGTAGGTTTGTGCAAGTACACTCTACGAGGTTCACACAAAAACAAAATTGCCTGTCAGTGCATTTCTTAGAACATATCCCCATCATTATGTGACACACACATATAACTGTGTTATACTCTTCAGTGAGGACTTTGACAGCCTAGCTGAAAATATATACTGGAAGTGCTTGAAATATCCCAAGGAGACCATGCAAAGACTGTGAGTGAAACTATTACAAAAGGCATAATGACAAAGAATGAGGATAGCAAAGAAAGAATCACAGGGTAATTCAGTCAACAAAAGCTTATTAAGAGGACAGATTTTGTTTGGCAAATAGGCTGCATTTAATCCAAAGTGAGTAGACAGAAATGCTCGGATATTGGTGATAAAAATTTGGGGGATTAATGAAATGAAGACTGTTAGAAATGCATTTTTATAAGCATTTTGTTCTGAAAAATATTTCTTCTGGGATTAATACTTGTGGGTTGTGTCTAGCAGTAGGAGGCTTAAGCATCAGCAGTCAAGTGAATAGCCAGGGCACAACTTTAATCACATTACTCCACCAAAATGTTTTAAGGATGCATTGAAGCAAAAATTCAAATGACACAGCACAACTGTGTACTCTAGGAGAGCAACAACTGCAGTCAGACCTCCTGGCAGTTACTTATGGTTCCTGTCAAGCAGTGCTATAAGACAAATTTGATTTGTTGCAGTTAAATGATGGTGTCACAAAGAAAGCAAGGGTGGCTTTTGAGCTAACAAGGCTAAAGGCAAAGTTTTTCAGAAACAAAGCCAATCTTTGGCCAGGCGTGGTGGCTCATACCTGTAATCCCAGCACTTTGGGAGGCTGAGGCGAGTGGATCACCTGAGGTCAGGAGTTCAAGACCAGCCTGGCCAACATGTTGAAACCCATCTCTACTAAAAATACGAAAATTAGCCAGGCATGGTGGCATGCATCTGTAGTCCCAGCTACTCAGGAGGCTGAGGCAGGAGAATCACTTGAAGCCAGGAAGCGGAGGTTGTAGTGAGCCAAGATTGTGCCACTGCACTCCAGCCTGGGTGACAGAGCGAGACTCCATCTAAAAAAAAAAAAAAAAAAAGAAAAAAAGAAAAGAAAGAAAGCTAACTTAGTCATTCTCTTTTATACAAACTTTAAAAAATTTTTTGGCCCTTATCATATCTCTTTTCTATTTCTTCCATAAGTACAAATCGATTATTTTATTAGTAGCCATTAATCATTGATAACTCATTTTTTCCAAATGATCTGCCTTAAACATAGTTTTTGAAATGCCCAAATACTGTTGGAATTTTTCTGTGGCCTGGTTAATCCAAACAAGAGTTCACAAGGCACTTTTCCCAGAGTATAAGTGCCCTCTCTTGTAGTGAAAGTAATCATTTCAGGTTTTATATTTTACATGGTCTATAACAGTTACTGATGTTATTCTAAGTAAATATTTGAAAGTACAGCATGCTGAGGATTCTGCAAGCGATGTCAAATTATATAGAGTTGACAGTATCTGCACAATTATATTGCATTCTTTACATAAATTATATTTCTTGTAATGAAGCAGATGTTTTGGATAGAATATCCCAATGGTCCACATTCTTACAGAAACCAGAGGTTTATTTCTTTTAATCTGGGCCACATCCTTTGCCCACTCATGCTCTAGAGATAGAGTTATGTTGGCTTTATGGTGGCTCTGCCTACAAAAGAGTTTATCAATTCTCAACATATAGTCAGAATAATATTGTCAAAACTTAAGTCAGAAAATTTTATTCCTCTAATCCAAACCTACCAATGGCTTCCCATTTCCTTCACTTCCAAGGCTTAACTCAATCTTGCCCCTGTTACTTCCCTGAATTCAACTCTTACTGCTTTCTGTCTCTCACCACTCTAACTATACATATAATTCTAGGCTTACAAGGGTTTGACTTAGGATTTCTCAACTTCACGTTGGTGAGAGAGCTACATGCGTTCAATAAAAACTGTATTTCAAATGTTTAATTTTGATCTTTTCCTGGGCTAGCAATATGCAGTGTGATACTCTTGCAATATTGGGAAGTGACAGTGAAACTGCAGCTCTTAGCCACACAATCTCGAGCATAAACAACCAATACTTCTATCTTCCTAAATCGTTGCATGCTACACCATTAACAAGTATTGAGGCTCTAGTGACTTCTACCAGCCATTCTTGAATTTTATCACAGAAGGAAGAAACTGAAGACCTTGTCACTATAATGTACTCAACATCCAGCAGTTGATTTTAATTCAATATTTCAGACATTCTTCAGGCTCAGCATGCTTTCAGCTGTGTGCATAAAGAGTGAGTACTCATACAATAATTCTGTTTTTCACTTTTGGTTCAATATTAAATAAATTACATCAGATGTTTAACACATTACATAATAGGCTTTGCATTAAATGATTTTGCTCAATTTTAGGCTAATGTAAGTGTTGTGAGCTCATGAAGGTAGACTTGGCTAAGTTATGGTGTTCAACAGGTTAAGTATATTAAATGCATTTTCAACATACAGTATGTTCATTTTACAATGCATTTATTGGAACACAATCTTATTGTAAGTCAAGCTGTACCTATACTGACTTCCTTAGTGGTCACGTAACACACTGGCCACACTCTTGTCTTGAGTTGGGTTCTTCTTCCTTATATCGAGCATGTTTTCCTCGCAGATGTTTTCCATGGCTTCCTTCTTCAGGTTCTTCAAGTTTTTCTTCAAATAGCACTTCCACATTTCATTTTTCCCTATTTTAACCCTCATCTCCACCCCCACACTTCTCCATCCCTTCTTTATCTTGTTTTCCTCCACCGAAATTAACAACTTCTATGATACAGTGTAATAACTTATTTACATTTTTGTTTTTCTCTCCCCAGTATGCTGATTCAAAATATATTGAGAACCAACCATGAATTTCTACTGTGAATGTCTAAAACATAGTGAGACTTTCTTGTCATATTTTCCTTAGCCATAGATTATCACATAGTCAGAGAGAATTATCTTTCTAAATTTCAGGATATTGGGAGACAAAGAGACCTGGTAAGGTGCCGAGTCTGATCCCCTTATTTGACGTCTGATGAAACTGAGGCCTGATAGGCTACTGACTTATTCCGGGTACCTAGAAACAATTCAGTAGAGGCCGTACCAAAACATGGGCTTCCTGCTTTTAGGTTTGAGGATCAGCAAACGCCTTAATATAGAGGATAAGAACACAACTCTAGTGAGAGAATGCCACATTTCAACCCTCCCTTTATTATTTGTTAACCCTCACTTAGTCTTTAGAACAAGGTACTCAGCCTTCCTGAATCTTAGTCATCTCTACAAAACTGGAAAATAATAATATTCACTTCATAGATTTGGAGTGAAGATTAATCAAGTTAACTCATATACAATATTTTGGACTTGACACATTGTATGCATGCTAATAAGTGCCAGTTACTGTTATTTTTTAGATATTCACTAAATTCATCACATTACTAAGAGTCTTTTTTGCTATCTTGTATATATAGGTAGATATAGAATATATTTTATATGATAATGTGTGTCTGTAAATTAGTGAGGCCCATTTCCACCACATGGACTAATTTAGTTTTTACAGAGGTGAGTTCAAACTGCATATGCATTGGGTGATTGCTATTAGCAACTATAACATTTAATGCTAAGGAAACTGTAATTGATTTAATTATGCCCATTATGGTATCTCCTCTAAGGAAGTGCTGTCATGAGAATCAAACTCAGAGTTAAAACAATAATTATTTATGCAAATTGTGTTTAAAAGACAATCATAGTACAGTCATACATTTTATCTTTTCTACAAATAAGAAAAGTGATACTCAGAATAGCACTCACTGAAATGACTGGGCATTTTAAGGACAATAATACACAGTATTTTCTTAGTTTATATGACTAAATGTAACATAACTTCAAAAATTCAAAACATAATTTTTACTACTAGAGAATATTTAAAAGTTTTCTAGATATTTGAAGGACAGATTGCTATTTATTCATTTTTTAGATATAATTAATATATCAAATTAATATGTGACTTGTTAAAAAGTTTCCAAAATTCACTGATGCCAGGGGGCAGTTCATGAGTATTTTAAAGTCAGTGTTCACTGAATTACTTCAAAATTAAAAGTACTCCTTTGTAACTGAACATGCATCTGAAAGAGCAGCTGTTTCATGACATATGTAGTTTTCCACAAACCTGGAGCCCAGTGCTGCAGTGCCTTTGATAGAGGGGCAAATAATTGCTGCAGTAACAGTTCTATTTAAGTGGGCCTTGCAACGTAGCCCTCACTAGAATTAGTTCTTTAAATTTTCTTTGACCTATGCAAGTATTTCACAAGGCTGCCATTCTATAAACAGGGATTCCCATCATGATTGCCAGCAAACACTGCTTTGATCGTAACATGTGGTTTCGTAGATCAGAGCCCTCAAGCTAGAATTCATGCTGTCAGCTAGAAACATACCATACGGAGTTTCTCAATTGCTCAAACTATTACCTTATTGAGCCTAACTAGTTGTTGTTGAATAGAACAAGGAAATGTCTTGATTCAACAGCAGGAAAAATTCTGGAAAATAAAAAAAAGAAAACTTTGTTTAAAGACTTAGCAATATTCTAAATATTTTCTAGTAGAAGCAGTTGAAGCACAACTGATATACTTTCTTTCATATACAGTATTTCAAATAATAGATATTCCAGTTCTTTCAACAACTATAAAAGATCCAGTGACACATAAAACTTAGATTGCAGTGCTACTAATTCTTACTATTTATCAAGTACAGCTTAGATGCTCAAAAAGATTCTTCTCATCTCTATGACACATAGATTTACAACATTTTATGTTCAATATCAAAAACACATATTAAGCTACAAAATATATGTACCTTTATGTATGTATATATTTTTAAATATACAACACAGGATGCTATTTATGATCCCATGTTTCAAAATCAAATAATTTCATCCTTTTATATCACTCCTTGTTTCTTTTATACTTGGGGTCTGTGTTAAAGATGAAAGAAAACTTATTTATGAAACCACATTGAAATGACAGAGGTCTGAAGATTGCATAAAATGGATGTACATAAATTTGTCCGTCCCTATAAAATAACTACTTTCATCCATAAAGTTTAGTTATAGAAGAAAATATAGTAAAAGGAAAATGTCTTGGACTTTGAGTTAACCCAGCATGGGATCAAATTCATCCATTTTGAGTTTTTGTGACCTTGGCTAAGTTCCTTAACTTGACTGTATACCTCATCAATCAATCATCATTTGTGGTCTATAAGAAGAGGTATAACTTTGTCTAACTCTGAGTGAGGCAGCTCCCTTCAGACATGGACAATTCCAAAGGACGGAGTCAGTTTCCAACCTTCAGCAGACAGCATTCCCAACAGTGGACGGTGGGATAATACTTCCGTTCTGAGGGAGGATCAAGGCAGAACACATTACTCATGAATGCCAATTATTTTGCAAACTCCTCTATTTTCAATACCAAGTGTTTCAATCCCAAATACTAAGACTCTCCTCTCTAAATTTTACAGGTTGAGTCCATATAAAAGTACTCCCCTTAATCGTGATTATCTTACACTGTTTTGTAATCATTGACTTCTTACACAAATGATATGGTAAAATAGACAAGCAGTAGTTCAGGAACTAAGAGTGTGGGATTTGGAGCTAAACTGTTTGGATTCATGCCTTAGTTCACTAATCATTAGGTAGAATAAATTAGTGAGCGTTTATCTCTCTATGTCTTGGTTTCCTAATCCACAAGATGGTGATAATTATTTCATAGGTGGTGAGGATAAGATGAGTTTAATAATATATGGAAAGCGCTTATCAGCATCTGGCATGAAATAATCACCATGTAAGCATCAGGTTTTATTACTATGTTCCATACTTTAAAACTTCTTCAATATCTTTCAGTATTTATTACTATACTTAGCTTGTATTTTATGGCAATAGAAGAAAATGAGTTCAAAACCTAGCAATATGATTGAAGACTTATAAAACATTCAAATCTCAGAGTGACTGTTTTATTAAATGAAATGTGGATCAAAGTAATACATCCTTTCTGCCTGGCAAGTTTTTTTAAAATCATATATGTGATTGTTTTTTGTATGTTCATATATTTCTGAAAACATTCTATCTCCAGCTAAGTGAATTCATTTTACATGCTCCCAATACATCATGTTTTCTCATGTCTCAGGTCTGTTGCATCCACACTGTTGTGCCTAGAATTCCTGCCTGTTTTCCTCCCATCTTTTGACTTTACTTGCCCACCAAGTTTCAGTTCTATTCTTTCCCAGGCCTCTAGCACCTCAGTTAACACCAAATACCCACACCCCCAGCACTCCCCTGAAACTCTGTAATTAACAGTATCATCACATTTATCCAACAGTTTTGTAATTATCTGAGTTTTTTTCTTTGTTGTTTTGATTTGTTTTGTTTTCAGATGACTCTACAAGATTGTTATTTGAGAGATAACATGAGGAGAAATGCCAGATATAGGTGACGGTGGGATGGAGGCAGCAAAACACCTTGCCATGTATGTACCCATGCAACAATCTTGTATGATCTGCACATGTAGTCCAGAACCTAAAGTACAATATAAATAAATAAATAAATAAATAAAGTAAAAAAGGAAAGCTATATTTATTTTTTGCATATTTGTTAGTTTGTTTTGAGACAGGACCTCATGCTGTCACCCAGACCAGAGTGCAGGGACACAATTGTATCTCACTGCAGACTCAAACTCCTGTGCTCAAATGATCCTCCCACCTCAACCTTCCAGCTAATGTGTTTTTGTTTTATTTTGTTGTAGAGACAGATCTCACTTTGTTTCACACTCAACACAAATTCCTGGCCTCAAGCAATCCTCCTACATCAGCCTCCCAAAGCACTGACATTACTGGCTCCTGAGCCCTTATTCATTTGAATAATGAATGACTGGGCCCTTATTCATTTTGTTGATATTCCCAAACCTAGCCCTGCATCTGGGTCATGTAGGAAGGAGTACAGTGGAATAGACAGAAGGGGATTTATGGACTGGACTGAATTTTTCAAAAACAGTTGGATCACAGGACATGACTTAAGATAACTAACAAAATATTATTTTGATCTTACAAGTAAAAATGTATCTAATTTCTACCAAAATTATAAAAACTGATTCTTCCAAGATTGAGTTTTTCAACATTACTTCAAAAGTATAGATATTGTTTTGCTCAATATCTTAGTCGAGTTAGTCAAACCCCGCTCTGTATTTCTAATGGCTTTTTTCAAAAATGTCCACAGTTCTTATGATTTTTCCTACTAAAGTTAACAAAAGAAAAACTTGAAAGTGGAACAAAGAATACCTGAAGAGACTAAGAATGTAAAATCACCCTAACTGTCAGTACACACACAAACACTACCACAGATGAAAATGGTGACAAAATCAAATTACTTTATGAGTAGCTCTAAGGCCTGTCAAAAATTTTTAGAAACCCAGTTATTTGTTTCCTTTTATTTGCAATTCCCTGTATTGTGTTTGGAACTATAGTATTTGGTTAATCTTATTTTCCTGATGACTGCCATAGAGTGAAAATAAAAGACTAGGACATGGGGGCATCATAGAAGTCCCCATTCTTAAGAAACCATACTAATACTTAGGAATGGCTGTATTATTAGATTTCTATTTAGAAAGAAAAAATGTATATATTTTTGAGAAATAGGCACTCTTTTTATTAGACTATCTATACCTTATTGTGTTATTTTTTTAAATCCTAAATTTTATGCTGTTCTTTTGGGGGGATCTGGCCACCACTGTATCTTTTAACTAGCAAAACTTTTGCATTTACTATAAAAAAGAAGTTTAAAATAAGAGAACAAGAATTTAAAAATAAAATGGACCAAATTATGTTTAGTAATACACTTCTTCCAATATACATGCTTTTTGTTGACTTTGCAGAATTACAAGTAGTGCTTCTAGGTCAAATGAAGTTTCACATGCAAGGTTTGGTAAGTTTCATTCCTTAATTTCTCTCATTTAAACCTTCATTAAACCCCCAAATCTAGCTATTCTCTTCTAGAGATCAGTAGTCCATGCTTTAATAAGAGTAGAAATACCTCTAAGTGACCCACACATATTTTTACAGAAGTATAGGGATAATGATGTTGCCTTACTTTTAGCAGTGATATAAAGTTCACTTTCAATTATCCAGGAGTGATTGTCCATTTTCCTCATTATTCCAAACCTTTAATTCTTCTTCCTTTTTTCCTTTCCTAACATTTTGGTACGTGGCAGTGTGCCAGCAGAAAATGGAAAGGAAAAACAATGAAATATAAAATATAAATGGATATTATGTTGTGATTACTAGCTTTTTAAAAATGAAACTATATTTAAATAGTTACAGTAATTTCTGATCTCTTACTTTGTCTTTGTAAATTTTTTTCTTGCATTGCACTAGGGAAAAAATGGCTAAGTAGTTTAACAGCATAAAGATTCCAAAGGAGACAATTAAAAATACCCAGTAGGAGAAACTTGCAATAATCTTAGCACATCAATTATTTATATGAAACAAAGGATTTCTAATCATGCAAATTAGTCACATATCAATTAAAGTCACACCCTACAGGGCCTCCACATGAAATCATTTATTAGATCAATTTAAGTTACTATATAAAGTTAAATTTAAAACATTTATATATTCTACAGTTCTGACATATTCCTATTTTGTATTTGAATTCACTGCCAATGATTTCGAATTTATGAGGCCTTCTTCGAGTTTTTTCAATTCCGTTTAGGTATTATTAATTATTCAGTGACGTTTTTTTTATCCAAATATAGCATAAAGGCAGTTCCTTTCCCTCCCCACAACAAAATATCTTGCATATTGATATGAAGCTAAACTATCTAAAAATGCTCTTGCAATAGTCATATATAGTTCATTCTCACAGGTCAGTATATTCTGGTCTCAACTTATCTGTCAAACCAGTCTTCCCACTCCTCTTCAATTATTAAACTCCATACTATTTAGGTCAGTCCTGTTTACTTTCTCACTAACATTACATGAGACATTTAAATCCATTTGCTAATCCTCATTGGTAATGTGCTTGCTTTAATACAGTGGGATTTTTTTCATAGAATGTGAATATACTGTTAATTTAGATAGGCATGGATTCATATAATAAAACTGTCATCATTATAAGAAAAATTATAGTGACAATAAAATGTCAACCCCTATGTATTAATTACAGTGTTCTGTGTTTTTAGTACTTCACATATATTATTATATCTCAGTTGGCTCCTAACAACAACTCTACTTATGAGACAGATATCATTATTTTTAGACAGATTTTCTTCTAAGAAAATTGAGGACTCGTAGATGAAAGTTGAGCAAGGTGTCAAAACTGGCAAGTGAAGAATATGGAGATCTTAACCCAGACACTTGGGCTCATGGTGTGCTGTTTTAACAAGAAACCCATGCTCTCCTTGATACTTACTGATGCCTGTAACTTTGCGTAAGTGACATAACCTCTCCAATCCTTTATTTCTTCCTTTATAAAATAAATTTACATCTGTTTACTTATTTCATGTCAACCCTTTCTCCAAGGAGCCCTGGAGAATGGAACATACACACCAAGATCTGTGAGCTACATATGACCAAGGTATCAGAGTTCCTTCGTTTCTATATGCTCTTAGCAGATACAGTTAGTGATATCTACCAACTGTATTTAAAGCTTACAAGTTTGTAAATAATCTGTTCAAAACAAATCACAGACCACAGAGGTTATTCTAATTCTTCCCCTTTCCACATTTGTAACTCGCTTCTTTGGTGTTTGTGAACCTTGATTTAACTGTGGTCTTATTAATATCTTGTGAAGACTGATCTAAAATTTAATCTTATTTAAATTAGCAATGAGATTATTCATTGTACCTGGTAGTATTAATCTCACATTGTGAGAAAAAGTAATAGTTTTGACTGCTTTTGAATATTTCCTGTTGATTTGTAGAGTTGTACTGGCTTTTGGCCAACATAATCACAAAACAGTATCACAAATATTATGTTTAAAGCTTATAATGGAAGGGCAATATACACAAAACAAGAAGTTGATGACACATTAAATAATTGGACTTAATTTTGGGATTTGCATTGGAAATTAAAAAGGGATATTCAGAACTTTGGCCAAATGTTTCTTCCAACATGTCTTTCAAGACAGTATTTCTGGCTCTTATGCTTAACTAGGATTGGATAAATGTCTAGTTGGCCTATAAAACCTTCAGCTTATATGTGGCATTTTAGAATCATGGCAGAGTGTACATATGTGATTCATATTTAAAATAAGTAAGCCAATATCAATTTGGCCCATCAGATTCACAAGAACTGTTTACATGTTTATCTGTCACTGTTAACTAGGTGAGTCAAGGATTTTTTAGGCTCAGACGTAGAATTTTCATGGATATTTAAAGTAGTGCAGGCTGAGAATAGTGGCTGAAACCTGTAATCCTAGTGATTTGGGAGGCTCAGGTAGGCAGTAGTGTCACTTGAGGCCAGGAGAGAAGCCTGGACATCCTAGCAAGACCCTTCCTCTATAAAAAATTTAAAAAAAAATAAGATCATTGAATTTAAGCAACTTCTGCAAACTTTACTAGTGTCATATATATATATTTAAGCTCCAGAATATAGTTGTGTGTGACTTAGAATAGCTGATTTATGGCTGAAGTAGTAAAGCTCTCACTGTCTCTAGAGATACCTAGATGCTGGCTTATGTGACTTATACCCAAGATAAAGGCAGAAGAATTTACAGTGTGCTGTTTCACCTCAGAAATTCCCTGACAATCCTGCCCAGCAGGGCTAGTTTCTTTATTGGTTTGCAACTGGCTCAAATTCTTTGTCCAGCTTTTCCAAGATGTTTTCTGAAGCAGAGATTCCTGACACAGACTTGGAAGTTCAGCCAGAGCTTCAGCACAATTCAGGTGTGTAAAGATTATCCCTTAGACTTTTGATACTTCTCTGAATTCTACTTTTATTGCTCTTCTGTATGTTTTATCTTTAAAAAAAGCCTTATATAAATATACTCTGTAAAGTTTGCTAGCTTTCTCACATATCTGAATGACAGGAACAACAACAAAAATACAGCACCACACTGACTATTCCACAATATATTGGAAAACTATTTCAAACAAGCCCAATATGAATGGAAGGTGTAGGAAAGTTGGTAGGCAACTCCAAAACGGTCCAAAGAAACTCCAAAAGAAAAGAACCAATATTGAATACACCATTTAGAACAGAACAAACACAGGCTATGGAGGTGTTTCTTTTTCCAAGGTTTAGGGATCTCTTCTGATCCAACTGAAACAAAATCTGTTGTGATCCTCAATCTATGTGTTATTTTGGGAAAGTGATGAAGCCCCATGATGCTTAGGTTTTCCTTTGTATCTGACTGAAAGAAATTTGATCCCAGCAGGGAATATATGCATCAGGATTTGTCCTTTTTCAGTGGGATTAAACATTATAGCTGAACTTTCTCTTATTATTGCTTCTCACCAATGCACTTATTGCAATAGGTCAAGCTATCTCCTTTTGAAAAGGAGATGATACTCAGTTCAAACGCCAACTCTAACACCAGCTAAATGATCCTTTGTTACATTACAACCCTTACCCACAGGAAAGTAACAGTTCAGTCCTTAAGGGATTTTGTGGATTAATGAAACCATGCATGAAAAGCACTAATATATTCCTGGCTTATAACAAATGCTTAATAAATGTTGTTTATTTAATATTTCTGATCTTGTGATCAGACAGTCAAAGTCTTCTCCACAAAGGCTAATGAGAAAAAAATTAACTCAGCATTGAATGCTGTGAGCTCAGAATATCTAGTCCATAAATCATATTAACTGCCTGAATTTAACATATTTAGCAGCATTGTACTCCAATTTGATCTAAAATGGTTGTTTGCATTACAAATCAATGTGACCAGGGCCACTTTTGTATACAGTCACAGGAAATATACTTGTGATCATCCAGCACACTTCTCGTAGAGAGCATTAATGCATCTTCCCTGGACATGTTAATGGTGGGAGGTATCTGAGTCACACGGAAACAAAATGTGTTAATGGTGGCAGATCCACACAGGTCTGCAGCAATCTCAATTCTTGCCTCCTCAGAAGAAAGAATTCGATGGAGGGGAATAAAGTGGAAAGAGAGACTGAGGCAAGTGTTAAAGCAGCAGAGAAAGTGTGTAAAAAATCTTTAGTGCAGGAACAAAAGAAAGGAAAGTATATTTGGAAGAGGGCCAAGTGGGTGACTTGAAGGACAAGTGCATGCTTTGACCTTTTGACTTGGGGTTCATATGTTACATATTGCTGAGGTTTCGTGTCCCTTCTCCCCTGATTCTTCCCTTTGGGATGGGCTGTTCATATGTGCAGTGGCCTCTTAGCAGTTGGAAGATGAGCATGCACAGTGTGTTTATTAGAGTTATATGCATGCTCACTTGAGGTATTCTTCCCTTAACAGCCAAGTGTCCCTAGAAGGTTTCACATCAGTTAAACTCTGCCATTTTGCATGTTAGTGTGCATATGTGAGCATTTTGGGAGACCAAGGTGGGCAGATCACGAGGTCAAGAGATAGAGACCATCCTGACCAACAGGGTGTAACCTCATTTCTACTAAAAAATACCAGCTCTTAAGATCTTATTGGGAAACTATGGATGACCAGTTTCATGTTTTTCCTAGCTATTGGGAGACTGCCTTTCGCTGGCAATGGCTGCAACCTATTATTATTCTATAGAGACAGTTAACAAACCACCTTACAGTCACCTGATGGTCACCTGACATTCCTGGTGGTTGGTGGTGGGGGGGCCTCTCCTGACCTGTTTATGTCTGATTCGCTACCTACTAAAACAGACATTCTACAGTATTATTTAGTTATACAAGCTAGAGGCAGCTATCATTGTTCTTTATGAACTGTAAAATAGTGTTTCCTTTGTGTTTGTAATGTTTTCTATATTTGAGCTAAAATTATTGTTATTTAAATTTCAATGGGGTTCTTTTACCTAGGAAAACACTTTATTTATTTGTTTATTTTATTAAATTGAAATCCACATTAATATGGGTGTTTATATAGGTGAACACTTTAATAGTAACTTGTATTTTATATATTATCACTACCACATCTCTTTGATTTCTGAAGAAAGAGCTAAAGATGGAACTATTTTTAGAATTAACAAATATTAGAGGTTGAAACTTTGAAATATTCATTGCGTTTCCTTTTGATGTTTGAAATGAGACATCAACGCTTTATATATATTCAATTGACATAACAAAATACATAAATCTGTAGCCATTTCTTTAAAGTTAGAAAACACACATGCACAATTAAAGATTTTAATGTATCTGATCTGTTTTTCCTTTTGAAATGTTTCATTGTGTGAAAAGAGGAGGACATGCCACATAATTATCAGCTTCACAGCTATTTAAAGTATTTGAAAAGAAGTGCATTTTTTGAGACTAGCACATAAATAATTGAATTTATACAAAAATGTTAACTTTTAGAAAAATATGACCATCACAAAAACATAGTTTTATAAACATTTATTGAAAATAAATAAGATTTTCCTCTATGAATTTGTTTTGTTTGTGGCCCCAAATATTGTGGTAATTTGTTAGGCTGCAATAGAATAGTGATACAATAAGTCATATTGATTCCAGTGTTGACCAGTTGGTGCTTGCTGTGTATTGGGACGCTACTCATTATATCTGCTTGTTGATGCCTAGCATGTGCTATTGTCTTCATTCATGACTTAAAAATTATTTTCCATTTAAATATAACGTTTTCAAACATCATTTGAAGAGTGATGTTACCAAATCCTGGCAAATAAAATATTAGTAGCAGTGAAATGTATTATTCTATCAAATCTTTAAAAAGACAGTACATACTCTTTTTATTCTTATTCCTCTTATATCTCTTAATGATAGTGAGCCCATTCTGATCAAGATTGCTGACTAAGTGAAGGACTGATATAGGAGGCACTTATGCTATTACGCATCTGTAAGTTGTTGGACAGAGAAAATTAAGAACAAAACAACTAACTCAAAATCACATGTTTTAAAAATCTACAGAATGTGCCTGCATTAAGTGACAGAATATCGATAATAAATCACCTAAAACGCATTACCATGTCCATGATGTATTCACACACAGACATACACATTAATAACATGCATTTTAGATTTTTTTTGTTGTTAAAAAGGTTGAAACCATGAGTTGTTCAATTAACTTTTACCAATATACCAGCTAATTCGATTAATAGAACATTTTTTGGCTAATTATGACTTTGTAACAGTCTATGTATTTTTATTCCGTGTGTTGAAAGGCATTCATTAGACTAGTCTTGCAACCAATCAACTCATTTCCATTTAGAGTTAATTACCAGGGAGTTAGTAGGTATAGGATGATATAATCCATACAAAGTCTATATTCCAGTATGAGAGACATATAAAGAGATGACTTTAATACAATGTTGGAAGAGATATTAAGAAGGAGGATAGAAGGGCACTTGTCTCAGTCTAAAAGGCCAAGTTAGCATTCCAGAGGAGCCGATGTCTTCCAACTGAAGAAAGTGAGTGGAGAGGGAAAGATACACCAGTGAGGCAAATTGAATCAGCAAATAGAAACCCTATTAGAATATTTGAGAAAGTATATGTAGTTTGCACTTATTAGATTGTACTGCAGAATAGAAGTTGGCAGATGGAAAGATGGAAAGACAGACAGACTCTAGGTTATTAATAAATGATACTGAAGAGATGGAATTTTATTCTGCAAGCTATGAGAATAATGGAAAACACATAAAATGGGTATGAAGGGAAACTGCTAATTAGCCTTATTTACTAAACTCTTATCTTGTTTAAACTTAATATTAGCATGTCTATTAGCAGCATACAGTCTCAATTTGATATTATTTGGCAGTTTTGACACCCATAGGTCCTGTGATAAAGATGAAAATCAACATACGGGAAGAGAAGAAATTATGAAAGATGTTTTTTTGCTACTTTGAAATGTATATTCATGATCATAAATATGAAGTTAATAGTGAAATGTGAAAGGCACATAATTACTGAATTATGTGTCAGTTAGATCTTGTAAATCCATGCTAAGATTTATACTATCTACTACAGAATAGGGTAAGAATGGTTTTAATTGGAGAAGTAACAAAGTCTGTCCAAGTTTAATCAACTCAAACCAGTACATTTTGTGGTAAGTGCACAATTTAGAAAGTGATGGATTTTAATTCTGCCCTGTATACCATACCACCTATGGAAACAATGGGAATATTATACAAGTACTCCTAACTTTTCTTAAAATAAGAAAAACAGAAAAACAAAGTATTCAATACTTAAACTATTAATATCTGGCAAAAAGAAATCAATACAGTTTTCCATTCAACTATCAAAAATATATATAAAGCCTATTATCTTTTTAATAACTTTAATATGTTTTACTAGAAAGTCACTTTAGATTCGCATTTGATATTAGTAAACACAATTCTCCTTTTTGATTGTATCTAAATATTAGAAACAGTTTATAAAAAAACTTCTATCAGAAGTTTTACTCTCCTGTTAAATAATATGTTGCAAAGATAAGTGCTAACTTCAATTATTTTCAGCTCAAAATGTTCATGTAGTGTGTGAAGCATTTATAAGAGCAGTTTCTCTCCACAGCTGTAAATGCTCAAGTAGGCATACATTGTGATTTGACCTGGATCACACAAAGTGCAAGAATGACAAATCCAGGATGAAGACCAGAGCGGCTTCAAACTTAATCCACTACTCTGTATAGCGAAACGTGAAACTTTTGAAGAACTTGGCTAATTCCGTGGGAGCTTATGTTATGCTGGCTTATGTAATTGATCTGGCATGAAAGACAAAAATACGAATGGCTCAGCACTCTACAGATCTGTGGGCATTGAATTCTCCTGGATAATTGCATGAGCAAAGGGAAAAAGACATAACTTCCCCATTACTCTCTATTCATCTTGTTAAACATTTTTTTAAAAAGGAATAAAAGAATACCAGACTTTCAGCAAATTGAACTAAAGACAATATTAACAGATAGCATGTTTCAAGTTTTCTTTTTTAAGTGAGCATGTAAATTCAGATAAACAGATTATTGAATCACTGCATTTTAAAAAATTACATTAAATTTAAATTACATTAATTAAACATATTTGCCTCTTAGGAAAAATATACAGAACACACACACACACATACACATACATACACACATGGATAGATAGACTTGGAAGTTATTGCATTATGCCTTTTCCTGACCTTTGCATATAATTCTTGTTGACATCTAAAATAAATGTATTTGCTCACAAATTATACTAAAAACTAATATTTAGAAATAAAATTTTGATAGTTGATTTGTTCATATAATATTTGTAAAATGGAATCATACTTAAGGAATCAATGATATTAATAGATTCATGTAGAAATTTGAAATTTTTAATAAGTATTAGAAGATTGATTTACTAAAAGTTATGAAATTATTCCTAAAATTTGCATAGCTCAAGATTGTTTATAGATTTTTAGCAAGCCAATATAAATATTGAGATTCAATAGATTTAGGTATGTCAAAATGAGTTATTAATATATATAATCATATCAAATATACAGCAGAGTCTGAGTCATTGTCACAGGAACCATATTTAGGAAAATGAAGAAACCAAAGGAAAAGAGTGAGAATTTCATTAGTCTGAATATAAGTTTTACAGTGGAGAGTACCTGATGATTTACTGATCCCTTTAGTTTTGTTTCCAAAGCTATTAGTCATAATAGTTAATCATCATAACTTCATCTTATTCTTTTTTTTTTTTTTTTGAGGTGAGTCTCACTCTTGTTGCCCAGGCTGGAGTGCAGTGCTGCAATCTCTGCTCATTGCACACTCCACCTCCCAGGTTCAAAAGATTCTCCAGCCTCAGCCTCTTGAGTAGCTGGGATTACAGGCACCTGCCACCACATCCCACTAATTTTTGTATTTGTAGTAGAGACAAGGTTTTGCCATATTGGCCAGGCTGGTCTTAAGCTCCTGACCTCAAGTGACCAGCCCACCTTAGTCCTTAGCCTCCTAAAGTTCTGGGATTACAGGCATGAACCAGCACACCCAGACTCCATTGTTAACTAAACATAGTGCTTATCAGTGTGAGCCTGCAACATTTCATTTTTTAATACTTATATTTAATGTATCATTTATACTGGTGATTTTGACAAAACAGATTAAAATAATCAGAGATTTTTATTTAGTACTGAACTATCCAATTGTTTGACAAAGATAAATACACAGAACTAGTTATTTTAAAATCACAGGTCCATAAGTATTTTTAAAAATTTATTTCTTTAAAATGTATGTAGTGCAGCAAACTACACTAATTTAAAATTTATTTTGTTACTGTAAAAGAATCCTGACACATTGCTAGGTACTCAGATAAATATACATTTAATGAAATCTCTTAAACTACATTGAATTATTTAATATTATTTAAAAATCTAAAGTAGTGCAGTATACCTGAATATATTTTAAGTATAATCCTTTTAGATTAATAATTACTTTGTTGTGATGGGCTTCATTCTGTCTTTAGAATAAAATCATCCAAGAGGATTTGATCTCGTTACAGCAAAGCTCAAATATCTAAGAAAACAAAAATGAACAAAAAAGTTCTAAAAAAGGAGCACACCACACTCTTTCTCTTTGTCAAAAGCACAAGATCTTTCAGCCATTAAAGATGCCAAGAATTTTCTCACTTCTGGGCCTTTTTATGTTCTGGTATGACTGGTTAACCACAACCCAGTTATCCTGGTTTAGTTATACTACCTCTTCCAAAATTAGGACAAATCTTAATGTAATATATGTTCATTGCATCTATGCTTAAAATTCACAGCACACTTATTCTTTGTAATTGTGTTGTTTGGTCAGATTATTTAATATTTTTCTACTCATTAACTGTGTAGCCCGTGAAAGAGGTAATCTTGTTTATTCATTACTTGTTGAATGCTAAATAGATCATAGGTCTAAATAGATCATAGGTCTGGTGCATAATAGGTTATTAAATAAATATTTGCTACCATAATACTTTTTTAAATGTGATAGGTTTTTCTTACATAATCAAAGTAAATATATTTTTATCACAATGGAAATAAGTGACAAAATTTATATTCCAACCTGCTGTTTACTAAAAACTCACAATTGTCTCTGTGCCCCTGTACATGTATTATATGTTGTAGGTTTTAAATGGGTAAAACTCATGCTGTGAGAAGATGAAGTTATGAGGATGGTGGAAGATAAAATCAGAGATTATTTAAAATTCTGTAAAGAAAGAAGTCAAGGTTAGTGCAGATATTTTTACTCAGAAGCATTGTATCCTTTAACAGAAAGAGAAAGACATGGGATTAGAAACAGACTTATAAATGCTTAATAAAATGAGTTTCAACTTACATTTTTTGGAGAAGCTTTTGCTAGGTTTGTAGGGCATCTAGTTTTAAACTTTTGATATCCAACTGAAGTTGTACAACTATAATTCAAGGGATGAGGAAGAAAGAGACGCCAATTATTTCTACAGGAACCAAGTCAAAAGTACGAATAATAACAGCGTATTCCTGCTGTGTGAGAGTAATTTTCCCAAAATTGCATAACCAGAAAACTGTAGATGGGCTGTTGTTTCTTGGCAAAATCCATGGGATGCTAAATGGCTGGGCATTTTCAGAATAACGTAAAGTAACTCTAGTCTATCAAAATCACATAAAATTGAAAATCCTAATGGAGTTTGGCACAACTTCTTCTTATTTGTCACCTGAACCTAGACCATAAAATACATAAAATGAAAATTTTAAAACTGAAATTGAACAGTTTAGATATGGATCAAGAAATACTACTGAATAGGTGTCTTTTGCAAATATTAAAATTATAAAAAAGGATCAATTGAATAAAATAAAAGCACTGAGTATGAAAGCTTTAATAAAACTCCAGTTTGATTTGGCATGTCATAAATGTCAAAAGGGGTATCAGCCAAAGACACTTTATTAATAAGGCCTTAGCTCAAATAAGATCTGCTAACTACTGGCCTTTAAACAAGAGTAGACAGGAAAAAATAGTAAATACAACCATGGCTATACTAGCTCATAGAGTATAACAAAATAACACAAAAGCTTTTTAAATACTGTTTTGCAAGTGGAAATGTGGGGACAAAAAGAGATCTTTGTTATTTCTCTGTGCTCAAAAGAAAAACACTGTCTGCAATGTTTTATAGCTTGTGTATATAGTTCAATAGGTGTGGTGTATAAAGAATGTATAATCTGAAATGGTGTAAATAGCCATTCTTGTTTTTACAAATTAAGAACTTGATATTGTTTGCTGTGTCCCCACCCAAATTTTAACTTGAATTGTGTCTCCCAGAATTCCCACTTGTTTGGGAGGGAGCTAAGGGGGAGGTAATTGAATCATGGGGGCTGGTCTTTCCCCTGTTATTCTCGTGATAGTGAATAAGCCACACGAGATCTGATGGGTTTCTTACCAGTTTCTGCTTTTGCTGCTTCCTGATTTTCTTTTGCTACTGCCATGTAAGTAGTACCTTTCACCTCCTGCCATTATTCTGAGGCCTCCCCAGCCATGTGGAACTGTAAGTCCAATTAAACCTCATTTTCTTCTCAGTCTTAGGTATGTCTTTATCAGTAGCATGAAAATGCAGTAGGGTGAGGAATTGTTGAAAAGTTACCCAAAAATGTGGAAACAACTTTGGAACTGGGTAACAGGCAGAGGTTGGAACAGTCTGGAGGGCTCAGAAGAATAAAGGAAAATGTGGAAAAGTTTGGAACCTCCAAAAGACTTGTTGAATGGCTTTGACAAAAAAATGCTGATAGTGATATGAACAATAAGGTCCATGCTTAAGTGGTCTCAGATGGAGATGAGGAACTTGTTGGGAACTAGAGCAAATGTGACTCTTGTTATGTTTTAGAAAAGAGACTGGTGCTGTTTTTTCCCAGCCTTAGAAAGCTGTAAGACTTTGAACTTGAGAGAGATGATTTAGGTAATCTGGCAGAAGAGATTTTTAAGCACCAAAGCATTCAAAATGTGACTTGGGTGTTATTAAAAGAATTCCATTTTAAATGCAAAGTAGAGCATTAAAGTTTGGAAAATTTGCAGCCTGACAATATGGTAGAAAAGGAAAATCCATTTTTCTCGGGAGAAATTCAAGAGGCTGCAGAAATTTGCATAAGTAGCAAAGAGGCTAATGTTAGTCCCCAAGATCATGAGGAAAATGTCTCCAGGCCATATCAGAGAACTTCATGGCAGCCCCTCACATTACAGGCCTGGAGGCCTAGGAGGAAAAAGTGGTTTTGTGGGCCAGGCCCAGGGTTCCTGTGCTGTGTGCAGCCTAGGAACTCGGTGCCTGTGTCCCAGCTGCTCCAGCCATGGCTGAAAGTGGCCAAGGTACAGCTTGGGCTGTGGCTTCAGAGGGTAGAAGCCACAAGCCTTTGCAGCTTCCATGTGATGTTGAGCCTGTGGATGCACAACAATCAAGAATTGAGGTTTGGGAGCCTCTGCCTAAATTCCAGAAGTTGTATGGAAATGCCTGGATGTCAAGGCAAAAGTTAGCTGCAGGGGTGGATCCCTCATGGATTAGGATGTCCTGCTAGGACAGTACATAAGGGAAATATGGGGTTGGAGCCCATGCACAGAGTCCCTCCTGGGGCACTGCCCAATGGAGGTGTGTGAAGACCCCACCATTCCCCAGACCCTAGAATTGTAAATCCACTGACAACTTGCATGATGCACCTGAAAAAGTCACAGACATTCAACACCAGCAAATAAAAGCAGCCAGGAAGGAGACTGTACCCTACAGAGCCACAGGGATGGAGCTGCCCAAGACCATGGTCACCTACTTCTTACATCAGCTTGACCTGAATGTGATACATGGAGTCAAAGGGGATCATTCTGGAGATTTAAGATTTAACTGCTCCACTGGACTTTGGACATGCATGGGACCTATAGCCTCTTTTGGCCAATTTCTCCCAATTGAAATAGCTGTATTTACCTAATTTCTGTTCCCCCACTGTATCCAGGAAGTAACTAATCTGCTTTTGATTTTACAGGCCAAGAGGTGAAAGGAATTTGCCTTGTCTTGGATGAGACTTTGGACTGCAGACTTTTTTGGGGGGACTGTTGGGAAGGCGTGATTTGTTTTGAAATGTGAAGACATGAGATTTGGAGGAGTCAGGAGTGAAATGATATGGTTTGGCTGTGTCCCCACCAAAATATCAACTTTAATTGTATCTGCCAGAATTCCCACATGTTGTGGGAGGGAGCCAGATGGGAGGTAACTGAATTACCGGGTCAGTCGTTCCCATGCTATTCTCATGATAGTGAATCAGTCTCATGAGATCCGATGGGTTTATCAGGGGTTTCCGCTTTTGCTTCTTCTTCATTTTCTCTTGCTGCCACCATAAAAGAAATTTCTTTTGCCTCCTGCCATGATTCTGAGGCTTCCCCAAGCCATGTGGTAATATAAGTCCAATTAAACCTCTTTTTCTTCCCAGTCTCAGATATGTCTTTATCAGCAGTAGAAAATGGACTAATACAGAACTTGTTTCTGCTTGTTAATTCTCTGAGAGTTGATATCATAGGGTACACTTTTATCCAGGTTTGGCAATGCCAAGATGGAGAAATGAGTCTTGACGAATATCCTTATAAGGATGACACAGTTTTTATCTCTACTTCCTATCTGAATTCCTGTGGGTAAAATGTAATGAAAATGGAAGATGGGTGCATACCAAAACTGAAACGATCCACTTTGCAATTCTGTCAATACTTTAAAAGTCTATACCAAATGTGCAAATGCTTTTTAAGAGGACAAATAAATGAAGACATAGTGAAAGATAGTGCTTTTCAGCCTGTGTTTGTTTCTAACTGTTTCTTAGCCATTCTGAAATAATGTATTGGTTACACGTTAGCCTATCACTGAACCCAGCTGAATTACAGAAATGTCTTCATCCTCATATTTTTTTTTATTTTCTCCAATAGGTATCATGTCAGCTGCAGCTGATTCACCCCTACCTAGTAGTTATTAAGCATAACAATATTATTATAGGCAAGAATAATTCTATCACATTTTATAATAATTAAAATCATTAAAAATGCCAACAAATTCCTGCATATATTAATGACTTTTCAAATATGCAATATTTATGCAAAAGAAACTTATGCACAAAAGCAAAATATATCTCTACTTACCTAAAATTACATTTTACAAAACTGTTCTCATTCATCTAGGAAATTATTCATCAATGTTAATGTATTCTCCCTTCCCAAGTATCAACAGTGGATCATCTTCTTTTTTATATTATGCTCTATAATTTATTTCACTGACAGTATCTGTAGTACATATAAAAATGACTATAGCTACCTTGTCTGAAATTCGACCACAGAAATTTAAGTGATTATTGCTTAGCTTGAAAAGTACAATATAAGATCCATAATTTACTTTTCAGAAGTATGCAGCTAAAATGTGTAACCTTAAAATAACACAAGGAGGCAAACATTGCTTTTTAACAAATATATATGCATTACATCCTATAATCGTAATAATACTCCAATATTTTGAGGAGCAACATTATGCCTAGTTGAAAACATTGATCTTAGATTCCTGTGAAACTTGTAATGATTCTGAGATCCAGTTCCGAAAAATCAAATATGTAATTGAAACTAAAGACTTGAGCAACATTTCTAAAATCATGTTCTACTGCTCATTTTCTTTTATCTTTTTACAACATAAAAATACATATATTAAAAAAAAATCTTAATATATGTATATATAAATATACCTATAATATATGTATTATACATATATTATACATATACATATGTATATGTATAATATTCATATACAAGGTATTTTATACAAATACAAGGTATTTTATAGTTTACATATACATATATATACATATAGTTTGCATATACATATACAAGTATACATACACAAGGTATACATATACAAGGTATATGGCACCAATGAAGCAGTTGTACTAACTCTAAATTAGCAAACAATAAGGGATTTTTTCATGAGGAAAGCAAAATCATTATTTACTTTAACATCATGTAGTGGTTGCATAAAATGAACTTTCAGTGTAAACTGAAAGATCTAAACTATTTTGTTTGAAACAAAACAATCCTTTGAAGTAGGGATTATAACTGTTCCTTCAATTTAAGTTTCCCTAACTTAGAGGAAAGTTCAGTATCTTTTCAACATTAGCCATCCACATTTGCATTGTTATATATTCCTTATTTCTGTTCTTTACTCAACCTCTTAATATTGAGTAGCATGCATTTCAGATTAATTTACAAGTCTTCTTTTGATGTTAAACATATTAATTAACTTTTTACATTTTATCTTAAGGGCATTTTTCCTCTAATAGATCCTTTTTCACTTATTTGGTGATATTATCATTTGCCACTATGTAATTAAAATAATAAAAGCTCCTTCTCCTAGAAAACCATGAAATCAGGCCAGGCACGATGGCACACACCTATAATCCCAGCACTTTGGGAAGCCGAGGCAAGTGGATAGCTTGAGGTCAGGTATTTGAGACCAGCCTGGCCAACATGATAAAAACCTGTATCTATGAAAAAGAGAAAAAAAAAAAAAACAACTAGCCAGATGTGGTAGTGTGTGTCCAGCTACTTAGGAGTTCCAGGTATTTAGGAGGCAGAGGCATGAGAATCACTTGAACCTGGGAGGCGAAGGTTTTAGTGAGCTAAGATCACACTACTGTACTCCAGCCTAGGCAAGAGTAAGATTGTCTCAAAAAATTTTTTAATAAAGAAAACCATGAAATCATATATATATATGAATCTTCTTCAAGGCTAAAAATTAATTTTAACAAAATAAGGAATCAAAAAAAAAGATCTTTTGAAAGTTTTGGATGTCAGCAAGTTGGCAGAATAGGAAACCCCAGATCTGACATCCTCCCTTGGAGGGAGATATTGATTTAACAGCAATACATGGACTGATATTCTTTGTGAAAATCCAGAAAAGATTTAAGAGGCTTTTAAACCAAAGCAAGTGTGAAATCAGCCACATCAAGTCTGGTAGGAAAATCTGTGACACTCTCTCACAATAATCTTGACTCCTAGCAGGATGCCACATGGCTGGGAAGAAACCCCTAGTTCCTGGATTCTTCCTGGGGAGGTGGAAAAAAAGACAGTATTATAGATGTAATGTTCTGACATTTCAGGAGGGCTGCTCAGAGTACTAGCATCTGTCTTGCCTGTCTCTGATTGCTGACAAGACCTGGCACGCTCTAGATGCTGCTGGGCAATAAGACACAAAAGAGTTGGGCAGCTTCAGCGTACATGAGGAACAGCAAACAAACACTAAGGTCCTGAGGAAGAGCAAACAAACACCAAGATCCTAAGAAAAGAAACAGAAGAGCATCCCTACAGACAACGAGAATACACCAGAGGCCTGTGCAAAGCATGTAGGTAACATTATCTGCTATTTCATCACAGGCTAAGGAGAACATCATTCTCAGCAAATTGACACAAGGACAAAAAAGGAAACACCGTATATACTCACTCATAGGCGGGTGATGAACAATGAGAACACATGGACACAGGGAAGGGAGCACCACACACTGAGGTCTATTGGGGGAAATAGGGGAGGGACAGCGGGGGGGGAGCGGGGGAGGGATGGCATGGGGAGAAATGCCAAATATGGGTGAGGGGGCAGAAGACAGCAAAACACACTGCCACGTGTGTACCTATGCAACTATCTTGCATGTTCTGCACATGTACCCCAAAACCTAAAATGCAATAAAAATTAAAAAAAAAAAGAAAAAGGAGAATAATATTGGAATACTTAAAAAAAAATCTGAAGAAAATAATAAAAGACATGAAAAGAGTAACTTTGGGAGACAAACTCAGAGTTCACAGAAGTAGGAGTGAGGAAAACTCATAGAGTTCACAGAACATTACAGAACTTGAGTAAAAATTATAATTTTTAAAAACAATAAGATATCAAGATTAGGAGTAAAGCAGAAATGAATAAATATAAACTTCTGTATTGAACAGGCTCCACTGATCAAAATGATTCAAGAACAATAATGGTTATAATGGATTGAAACCAATCTAATATGCTTAATTGTGCTCTCTGACAATGATTTTTAAAAGCCTATATTTGGATAATAGGGAACCAATTATTATCTCAAAAGTCAGTAAATAAAGAAGATCACTCACTTTATTGCAATATTTGCTTTATTGTGGTAGCCTGGAACTGAACTTGCAATAAAAAAAGAAAATCAATAAATCATTTAGTCTGTATTTCTATATCACTCTGTAACCGTATAGTATAGGAATTGTGACTATGTATTAACTAACTTCAACTAATGAATGAAAAAGGAATAGTTCAATTATAATATTACTATATTGAAAACCCTAATGAATTCATATATCTAGGCATTGAGCTTCAATGGTTTGCTGATATTGCAAAACATGAGGATCAATAGAAATATTTTTCTGATGAAAATCATTTTCCCAATGTCTTGACAGAGGGACTGTAATTAGACCAATGATCTAGATTTAGCTGCTGATTTCAGGAGACACAGAGGTCTGAGCTACAGACTGAACCACACTGTGAATTTGCACTCAGCAACATCTAGCCTATAAAAATCTCCCTAGGTCAAATGGATAATGCAACAGATAAATATTAAGAAAATTAGTGTGATAGATACTGATACACAGAATGAGGAGATGACAGACAAATTTTTTTTCCTTCCCAATGGACGCTTCTAAGCTACCATGCACACTTGCATTATATTAATATGAGGAAGTAGTTTCTATATAATTCAGGATAGTGATCAATTTTAAGGGAAGGGAGATCATTGTTGGATGGTCAGCAACACTTTATTTCTTTTTTGGTTATAATTCCACAAGGGCTCACCTTATAATAATTCATTAAGATATAAATTTTTGTTAAGTGAATCTCTGAATCTGTGTTCATTTCACAATAAAGAGTTTAAAAAATTAAAATATAAAGTCACTATTCTTAAGGAAGATAGAACAACTAATGATGAAAGGATAAAAACAGAATTAAAATGTGAGGAGTACACAGTTATACAGAGATTCTTACATACTTGGCTCACAACTAGTGCTATGGAGATGAAAGTAAATCAATTATGTAACCAACTCATCTAATAAATTTATATGCATACATATTTCAAATAAAAAATAAATACTTTTAAAATATCTTGGGAATATTAAATAAAATAGTCACCCACTTAATCACAGATAAAATTCTAATACATTTCACAAATATAAAAGCTATAGGACATAATCACTAAATATTGTTCAATAGAATATAAAATGAATAATAAAATTGAAGAAATTATTCTATATTAAAATTTAAAATATATAGTAAGTAACTCTTGGATCAAAGAACCTATGAATAAAGAGGAAATTATCAAGTATCAAAACAACACACTGAAATCAGAACATTTAAAACCAAAATCTATGGCTCTCAGCAAAAGTGGTAATTAAAGAATTAAAAAAAAAAAAACTAAAATAACTGTTCAATAGAAACACATAACTTAATACAAAATCTTAATATTAATTTTAAGGAATTAGTAAAAGGCTACTGCTGTAGCCAAGATAGTAAAAAGGGAGAAATAATTTTGTTAAAATTTAAAATTAAAGAAATAAGAAATAATAAAAAATAATATAAAGGATGACTAAGTCAAAAATAGAGTCTTTACAACAAAAAATATATCCATAAATTCCTCATGTGCTCAGTTAAGAAGAAAGCAAAAGAGTGAACAAAATCAAATACTCTTATAATTGAACGTCTAGATCTGACCATTCATATTTTTGTGGGTTTCACCTCCAGAAATTCCTTCAATGATTTCTCAAAATGAGGTTTGAGAAAAATCAAGGAAGCTCTCATATTTTTATATAGAAACTTTTTTTAGTACCTGTAATATTTTTTATAACTCTAAAACTGTTCTACATATAAAGTGTGTTAATTTATATTTATATACAAGTATCAATCTTATGCCCAATAATAAAACGTATATAAATACCTAAATAAACTAAATTGATAAATATTCCAGATATATTAAGGCCCTAAAATAATTTACCTGAAATTTTAAGAAGTTCCTGGGTCCTGCTGTTAATAATTATAAATTGGCCTTTCTTCATAACTTCTTATAAAATTTTGATTTTAACTTCTATCCTGTTTACCTTCTGCTAATAAACATTTCCTGGTACTCAAAGAATATAATTACTTTTTGCATAAAATACTACATAACCAATAATTTAGCATATCCACAAGAAAGCAGTCATAAGTACTTTGTAAAGAGTTTCCAACAGCTAGGATACTAGAACAATAAGCACTTTCAGTCACTTTATCATGTTCTTCAGGGATGTAATTCTAGGCTGTATATTCACACCTAATATTCCCAATACAATTTGTAGTCTGAAGATAGAATAAAGAAAAAAGATGCATATTTTTCCTCTAACTGACTTGCAATAAAAAAGTCATTGCAAATGTGCATAGATAAATCTACATAAATTATAAAATTGGTTTCAGTGAATTTCACATATTGAGACTATTGAAATAATTGAAATTTATATAACTGTATTACTGAAAGTATCCTTTTAAAATTGCTAAAATGTAAATATTTACATGAGATGTTTTTCTTTAGCATCTCTGGAAGATAATAGTTTCATAAATAGCTGACAAACTTTCTCATGTGACACAAACCTATGTTTCTCATCTTAATTTGTACACCATAAAGCTCAAAATAAGTACTTTAACTGAGTTTCCTGTTCTGTCCTTTATATTTCTTATTTGATAAACTTGCTTTTATTGAAATTTATGCTACCACAAATTATTGCATAAATGAAAAGATAAGATAGATATAAATAAATAGGCAAAACAAGCAAACAGACTGTATAAAACAGCAGGATTAGTAGAAGGCCTTTATTGTGACATTCACTTTTAGTAATAGCTTAACCCATTAGGTCAGACATAGACGTCTTTGATTAGAAAAGAGTCTGAATACTTAGTCAAGAAACCTGTCTCTGGTTATTTTGCAATTTCTTACTACCATTGGTAACCGAGGAACAAGAAATTTCAGTATTAAGATGTAAAACTGAATTCACTGATTTAAAAACTGGCTCCTACAAGCAAACTATCCAGACCATTGCCCACAGTTTTTATATAATTCCTCTTTAGAAAATAAAATTGCAATGCATGATTTAGCTTTATTATCTTCATCAATATCTAAGATAATATTCAGTTACTCATCTCTAACATCACAAGAAAATACATCAATCGATTATCCTATCTCAAATATTTTTGTGTAACCCTTTCATCAGTCATTACACAACTGTCACATTATATCAGAATTTGTAGAAACACAGAATGTTCCTACAAAAATCTATCCATCCAGGCCTAGTCTTATATAGATATTTCTAAATGCATAAGTATCTTCTGATCAACTTGGTTATAGAACTTTGAACACTGTTCTTTCTTTAAATTTAATTTATATATAATATTAAATGATTTTTGAGAAAATTGTAATTTTTATACAAAGTTAAAGTCAGAAATATACTACCCTGTATCATCTGATCTTAGCAGAAAGAACACAAAATACCTTAAAAGACATGCGGTGTCACTTACACAAGTTTTTCTAAATTTCATTGTCAAAAACTACTGAACAACACTTTTTATTCTAATAAATCTAGCCAAATGAGTTTTACCAAATCAATATTATGGTGATAATCCCCAAGTTTCCAAAGATTTCTCAGAACATTTGGTGGAGTAGAAAGCATGTATATGCCAATTCCAATTTATGTACATCCTGGATTATTTCTAAGCCTAGGAATTGGTAAACATCTAATCTTCACATTTAATTTTGTAAACCTTTAATGACTGGGGCTTAGTACAACAATTATCAACAGTTACCCTGCAAATACAAAGGAAAAAAAGTGAATAATATTTCCAAAATTCTAAAAGCAGTCTTCTTTCTTTTCAGAATTGATATCCACAAAATAAGGAATGAATTGAAAAGTATCCACAATACATTCCCTTCTTCCAAAGAAAATCGTGTTTAAGATCTCATCCCTAGGAAACCTTCCTGGAACTTAAAGTCCACTGAACTAGATGATTAAATCTATTTAAGTACAGATTTTTCTCCATGGCTCTGGGATTTATTTTCTGAATACAAGAGATCCAAGACTTAGTCCTTTCGACCACATTTGTTTCTAAATATATCAGTGAGCCTTGTATCTAACTGTGACTCCATTTGCCAGATTCGTGTGTTTCATAATGGCGCTATCAACTCTGTCTTCTGAGACTAAGGTTCATCTAATCCAGAATAGCTATTCAATCTGAAAGAATATTGGTCTTAGAATCCTTGAAATTTTATCCTTCTGTAAACTTTTATTGTCTTATAATAGTCTAAATTATTACTGAGCAAATATCTATTCATTTCTGTATCCTACTGAGAGTGGAATATATGTTACTGTACCATTGATATTGACTTTGAATATTTGACCAGCTTTGGGTAATGAAAAGTTAACAGTTCTTTTCAAAACAGATTTCTTACCTAGACTTGTGATCTGGTTTTATGTTCTGAGAGGCATGTGCCCTAGATAGACACATTGCCTTTAATCTAGAACCCAAAATAAAATGAATCACAGCCTAGTGCAGAAGTAATTGATCCACAACCTGAAGAGGAATCACCCAGTCAAACTAATCCTAGGTCAACGGAAACACAGTTGACTGCCAACCTGCATAAGAATAAATTATTGTGCTGTAAATCACTGAGATTGGGAATGGTTTGTTATGCAATGTTACTATGGCAACAGTTAACTCATACCTGTCCTATTGCAAAACAGTTATGTCCAACAGCTTTCAGTTCTCTATTATCTATATACTTTTATCAGATTAACTTGATTTATTCCTCGTCTTTGAGTACCACCTTATTTTCTTCCTTAGACCTTACACAGTTTGTGTATTTATTCATAACACAAATCTTTTAAGATGAAGATGCTTTGATTTTATTTCTGCTTTAAGAAAAAAATATTTTTAAAGTACAGTCTTTGTTAGTATACTATGTCAAAAATAGCCTAGTGAATTCTTCTGCAATATGTAATAGGAAGTAAAAAAGTTGTAGGCCAGTCCAAAATGTCTATTTTAGAAACTAATTATAATGTTTTAACCTGTCTTTGTAGGATACTTCTATACTGGGTGCATCCTTCCAATAGTCCAAATTTTAACTTAGTTTGAGACTCACTTATTATGAAGAGTCACTTGCTATATATAAATGTCTTGTTACTTTTTAAATCTGAGACTTAATCTATACTAACTGTATAACTTTTGTAATCACAGTTTTCTGAGATACTCTAACTGGAGTTCCCAGTTTTCCCTTCACACATTCATTCAAATGTGATGGAAGTGGCAAATATAACTATCCCAGTCATGTGATAGATTTTCTCTAGTTGCCTGCTTTGTTATTGACTTCCTATCTTAATTTTAAGAAACTGCCTCTCAATAACTTTTTAGATATAGCTTCTCTTCAGGGGAACATTTTTGTATACTCTCTGAGATTTTCCTGTTTTTCTTCTGTTAAGAGTTCTCTGAGCCCTAGTAATCCTCACTGATTTTGTCATGAATAAAATATCATCCTCCTTCCTAGCTGCACATTTGAAAGCCGTTAGTTCCAGCTATATCATTCTAGGTATATTTCTTTTTTCTTTCACATAAAACTAGTTTGATCTCCAAGATTTCAAAGTTGGTTTCCATTTTTCTCCAATCTCTGATATTTCTCTGGTTTTCTAACTGTCATTTCTAAAGCCACGATTAGCAATTGTGCTACATTTATATGTTCATGAGAGTTTGTAAATCATATTTTATAGTAGACCTTCTGACATCAGAACATCTTAGAAGTAATAGCTGTGTAATCTTAGGCAATTTACTTAATTTTATGCCTCAATATTCCACTTGTTAAATACAGATAATAACTGTATTTACCTCACATAGCACTTTAGGGAACTAAATGTGATAGTTCATTATATTACTTAGAATAGTCTTAGCACATCTGAAACACTTATTAAGATGTTACTTTCAACATTGTTATACATATTTGGTTGTGAAAATCAGATATTACATTTAAAGCAGTTAGCATAGAAGTAATCTGCAATAAGTACTGCACAAATATTAATTCCTATTATCCACATAATCAAAAATACTTTGCCTGCCATGTAGTCTATGACCATTTCCAGGTACTTCTGATTCTCAGACCTGAGACTCTTCAGCAAAAAGCCTAACTTGAAATAATAGACACACATTCCATTCTTTATTTACAACTTTCAATTTACATTTACCCTATTCAGTATGTTTCTTAGAATGTTTTAATTTGATACAAATCATACATTGCTCTCTTTGAACTAATGAAATATAAAGAGAAAAAAGATAAAGACCAATAAGCATGAAAAATATTGGTTTTATTATAGGCAAGTTTGCAATAATCCCTAAACTTCAGTACTTCTTAACAAATGGGTACAATACCAAAAATAATGATAAAGCCTCCTACTCCAAGTCTAAATGTAGACCATCAGAAGTGGGTGAATTTGATCAACATGAAAGACTAAGTCAAATAGCTACTATCCAGCTCCTTTGAGTATTGAGTGCTTGACTGGCACACAGTTTCTTGCATAAGAGTTAATGATTTAGAACACATGACCTTACTAGTTAGTGTGACTCTACCTCCTAATAAACCCCTGTGTCAGTGAATATTCTAGAATTTGCTTATTCCAATTAGTACTAACATATGAGTTCTATTACGTGGAAGAGTGAGGGGCTGGAAAGATTATAATGATGCCCATTTCAAACCTATCTCCCATATATAGAAGGAGCTAGATTATATTCCTTTAATAATACAGAAAGAAAATAACCATTCCTCTCAGCATTAACTAGATTATACAGTGATCACCTTAATTTACGTAGTATATCTTGTATCCTCTTTTTGTAGTCTCAGTAATTACTGAACTATCTGGTACCCAGTAGATAATTAATAAATTGAGATACATTTATCGATTGAATAAGTTGTAGATAAATAACTATGTTGATGCTAAAATAATCATAGTTTGAAACTCTCTATGAACCTTTTTCACTTTTTTATTAAAAAATAAGTTTGCTTGTTAAAGATGAGGCAAAATCTATTGCTTTTCTTCTTGACACTAAAAACGGTAGTCATGACCAAAAGGCCCACTGACATTTATTTAACTTTTAATCTACTTACAGGTGAGAGTAGTGACTTGTAATGTCATATGAATACCATGAACTCATGTGATTAATACTAAAAAGGAACAGTAAGATATTAGATGGTTTATATACAAAGAATATATACAACATATTTTTCCATTATCCACTCATTAAGTCCTGCCAATAAGAAATTCTGAACCAAAGCAGAGAACATTGAAAACATTGGGAGGAGTTTTCTTTTTATAAAAATCCATGCAAATACATGCACACGAGTGGACAATTATTCTGGAATTGTCATAGTCCGTGTAAAGGAAATTTGGAATCAGTCTTTCCCTGTCATCAACCTTTATTCTATTGTTTGACTAGGTAAGATATGAGCTATGTGATTAAGGTAACTGGATGAATGGAGTAAGCGTGCTCAGATCAATCAGCTCTTCTATCATTTTCTTACTAAAGTCTATCTGAACAAAATAGGTACCCAGGTCTGTTCCCCACTATTTACTATGGGTTTTTCAACTTCATTTGACATACATGTAAGCCATGCCATTCAATATAACATTCACCTCTAACACAAAAGATAATCTCATTCCCTCTCACATGATTTTGCATTGCTCTCTCAATTGACCCAAAAGTCACATGGGAAAAGTGAAGGCTCTTGGAAAACCTCTACTTTCTTAAATATGTGTTTATGTATGCATGTTATGTACATATTTATGTGGTGTGAATGTGTGTGTATATACACACCAACACTTTGAATGAGTTGTTTTTATCATTGTTTAAACTTAAAGATGTATGTTACTCAAAACTAAAATACCTCTTTATAATTTATCTGGGAACTCAAAACTTCCCATTCTAATGTGTGCAAGGTTTGTTATTTGTTTTCTTATTACTCTTCTATTTTATGCTGCATTCTACTGTAACTCAAAATAATAAAGCTAGTTGATTTCATAGTCTCTCAGACCTTACATCTTAATTGTCTTTCTTTTTTTATATTTTATTGCATTTTAGGTTTTGGGGTACATGTGAAGAACATGTAAGATTGTTGCATAGGTACACACATGGCAGTGTGGTTTGCTGCCTTCCTTCCCATCACCTATATCTGGCATTTATCCCCATGTTATTTCTCCCCAACTCCCTATCCCCCACTGTTTCTCACCTAGTTGCCCCACACAGACCCCAGTGTGTGATGCTCCCCTCCCTATGTCCACATGTTCTCATTGTTCAACCTCAGCCTATGAGAGAGAACATGTGGTATTTAGTTTTCCATTCTTGTGTCAGGTTGCTGAGAATGATGATTTCCATCTCTCAGCATTCCATGTCCCTACGAAGGACACAAACTCATCATTTTTTATGGCTGCATACTATTCCATGGTATATATGTGCCACGTTTTCCTTGTCCAGTCTATCATCGATGGGCATTTGGGTTGGTTCCAAGTCTTTGCTATCGTAAACAGTGCTGCAGTGTACATTCGTGTGCATGTGTCCTTATAATAGAAAGATTTATAATCCTTTGGATATATACCCAGTAATGGGATTGCTGGGTCAAATGGAATTTCTAGTTCTAGGTCCTTGAGGAATAGCTACACTGGAAAAATAAAATAAAAACTCTAGGCGTTAGTCAAAACTAGTAGTTGCTCTGGCAGTTTGCCCATTTTGGCCCTTCTTCCTGAGGCTTCTCTCAAAATACTGTTCTTCGGTTTGGCCTCAGATGAGCTTTCAATTTCTTCTTCTATGGCCAATTCTGATTCAGCATGTACTGTTACACTTGTTCTTTCCAGGTACATATCTTGGGTTTTATATATTATTAACATGATATTATGGATATTCCACTCCAAAAATGCTTTGTTTGGTAGATTAAGAAGACCAACTAAGATTCTCTCCCAGGAGGATATAAAATCTAAAATCGTTTTGCTATGAGAACAAAAAATTGAGCAAAACCATTTTACTGAAAATTATTTGTCTAAGTAACACAGAGTGGTATTTTTAGCTATAAACGTTTTACTGCTTACATTTAAAATATTAAATACTTCCATTCTGTTAAAAATGACATATATCAAAGACAATGATTGACACATAGATAATATTTTAATGTTGAAGCAGAACATTTTTAAATCCTTCAAGATCTGTAGGCTCTTTTGATACTTCCATGGAAGTTGTGCCCTCACATGTGAAATTTATAGTACATGTAATCAATCCCTGAGTGTTTTATATGTATCATAAGCTTTAAAATTCCAGTTCCACCTTGATTGCACATCATAGTGTTTATTCCAGCTCAGATATGTACTTAACTCGATGACCTGAAAATTATTATTGAACCTTTTTATACTTCTCCAAAATAGACATAAAATAAAAAAGAAAATATAAATAATAATTTGGATGTTAGCCTTAAGTAAGAAAATGCATTCCTGGCTATAACCAGTGTTATATATATAAAGACTGTAAACTCTTACCTTAAGCACCAGGAGCTGTGAAAAAATAATTTTACCACAGCTCTCAAAGAGTTTGAGTTAATCTCAAGAGGTGACATAGAACATTACAGAGAAACCAGACATTAATATACTATAAGTGATACTGTAGTGTTTTAAGTCTATAAATTGAAGTGTATTATTGATCTTATTGAAAGATGGGTAATGATAAAGAGTGGAATATGTGTTGGGTTCTCTGAAAAGTAAAATCTGACATAGATTGGCATGGACGTCAGATTTTGGAAATCAATCACAGAATTAACATTTGTAGAAGAGAGAAGGTGGTATGATATTTCAGGTAGAGAAAGTGCACAGGAATATAGGCCCAATGGTAGCATCTGCCAACTCCTTGGGGTCCTCTAGAGCTAAAATGGCCCTGGTAGGGGAAAGAGGGCCAGATCGTTTTATACTCTATGCTTGTTTAAAGTGGCCACCATAGGAAGTTAGTATGACATTGGCCACGATGTGTTTCTTCACTGAGACAATTACTGAAATGATAAGAGTTGAGGGCAGTTAACTGAAAGAAATATCCAACAGCTGGAGAAAAGTCCTTCTGAACATTTATCTGAGCACCCTGTGTGATGTTTATCTCAGGGTAGACATAAGATGCTACAATTCTGTGAAAATCTTTTAAAGTAGAATTTCCCTTAATTCGAGTTACGGCAGATCCTTGGGCAATCTTAGGAATAGTATCACCTTATTTTTGATTCCTACAATGGACTTTGTGAATGAAGGTGTCAATTAGCCTACAGTACCGAAAATAAACTCTCAGTTTTTATATGTTATAATTCAATTGAAGATGTTTTAATATAAGGAATACATGTGTATACAGGTATAAATAAGGATGTTGATAAAATGTAGATGTAGAAGAGAGATACAGATATAGATCATCTCTATACTGGTTTGATTTAGTATTAAAATATCTAATTAAAAACTTTACTCAGAAATAAACACTACAACAGTTTTTATATCCACTCAACATTAAAGGGCTTACATATTAACATAACGAATGTTAGAAATAATTTTTCCCTGGTAATCATCAGTAGTAAAAATATGCAGATAACAAAAAAATACTTGCAGAAACCTCAATTATGATAAGAAAAGTTAAAGGTCTAGTGGACCCAGAAATCCTGTTCAGAATGGAGTCTTAGGCTTAGACTCTGCCCTCTCTTAAATAAACATAGAAAATTATTTTATCATAGGATATTTTTAAAGGATATTTAAATGCTGAAAAATTTCACACCAAGAATTTGCCTGACTGTTTAAAAAAGGCAGAAATGAGAGACTTCGTCAGGATTGCAAAAAAATTTGCACAGCTGTGTGCAAACACATGTATGGAGCACACACGTTTGCTTGCTAACAAATACGTTGGAACATAATCTGCGACTTGGGTTTTGTTGTAGCATAGCTAATGATAGTAAGGTTTCTGAAGAGAAAATATCCAGCTCCTAGTTACCTTTAACTCTTGGAGGCTACCAATAGTCACTCAAAAAGCATCGTAAATCTGAAAAACATTAGGTAGTTAGGTTGTAATGCCAAGAAACTTGAAGCGACTCATCTCATAACCTATTGGGTTAATATTTGAATATAAAAATCAAGTTCCTCTTTTAAAATTAAGATTTAATGTCATAACTTTCATCATACACAAGCCTGAAAAATCACAAAGCTATGTAGTTATTTACTTCCAATAAGAAAGATTGTAAGGGATGGTTACAGCAAAGTTAAGCCACTTATAAAATACTTGTTGGAGAAAAATAATGAAACAATCTGAACTCAAAATGTAGCTAAAGATAGATGCCACTTTTATAAAATATAGGAAAACAATCAGTTGTCTGTGCTAAATAGACATATCCATGGAGGAACAAACCACAAAATGTTAAAGGAGGTTACATTGCAGGGATAGAAAAATAGCTAATGTTTATTTTTTGTCTACATAATTTTTACTTAAAAAATTTCTAAGTTAAGCAAATAGAACTTCTATTCTTTAAAAATTACTGAATTTAAATGATTTGTTTTATTATTAAAACCATTATTACCTCTTCCTCTCTGCCTTTGAATCATTAACATTCTCATGGATTTTATAATCTTTATATCACATTCTTCAGTTGGAGTCAAACTGCAATCTTGCACCTCATAACAACATTTTTGTCAATGAAGAACTGGATATATGATGCTGGTCCCATTAGATTAAAACAGCGCTGAAAATTCCTTTTATTTGCTGATGATGTAGCCATCCTAGCCGTCAGAGCACAATCCATATATTACTCAGAAACTTGTGATGCTGGTATAAATAAACCTACTGACCCGTCAGTTACATGCAAGTATAGCACAGGCACATATATACAGGACATAATACTTGATGAAGATAATATATGACTGTTACTGATGTGATATGATGCGGGTGCGCTCCCACTGAAATCTCAACTTGAATTGTTTCTCGCAGAATTCCCACGTGTTGTAGGAGGCAGCCTGCGGGAGGTAATTTATCACGGGCACCAGTCTTTCCCCTGCTATTCTCGTGATAGTAAGTCTCACGAGATCTGACGGGTTCATCAGGGGTTTCCGCTTTTGCTTCTCCCTCAGTTTCTCTTGCTGCCGCGACAGAACCTTTTGCCTCCGCCATGATTCTGAGACCTCCTCAGCTGTGGGGAACTGTAAGTCCAAGTAAACCTTTTTTTGTTCCCACTTTCAGGTATGTCTGTATAAGCTGTGTGAAAACGAACTAATACATGGTGTATATATTTACTATAGTTCTTTACGGCGATTTTCGAATATATTCCTTGTACTTACCAAAAAAAAAAGCAGTTAACTGTAAAACAGCCGCAAGTAGGTTTTTAAGAAGATATATATATATAGATATCTATCTATATATATATATATATATCTATTAAGAAGATATATATATATCTATTAAGAAGATATATATATATATTAAGAAGATATATATACATTAAGAAGATATATATATCTATTAAGAAGATATATATATATATTAAGAAGATATATATACATATCTATTAAGAAGATATATATATATATCTCTTAAGAAGATATATATATCTATAAAGAAGATATATATATCTATTAAGAAGATATATATCTATTAAGATATATATATATATCTATTAAGAAGATATATATATAGCTATTAAGAAGATATATATATATATTAAGAAGATATATATATATCTATTAAGAAGATATATATCTATTAAGAAGATATATATATCTATTAAGAAGATATATATATATTTATATATATTTATATATATATATTTATATATATATATATATATATTTATATATATATTTTTTTTTTTTTCCTGAGACCGAGTCTCACTCTGTCGCCCAGGCTGGAGTGCAGTGGCGCGATGTCGGCTCACTGCAAACTGCACCTCCCGGGTAGCAAGCGATTCTCCTGCCTCAGCCTCCCGACTATGCCACCGCACCCGGCTAATGTTTGTGTTTTTAGTAGAGACGGGTTGTTGCTTTGTTGGCCTGGTTGTGTCGAACTCTTTACCTCAGGTGATCCACCTGCCTCAGCCTCCCAAAGTGCTGGGATTACAGGCATGAGTCACCATGCCCGGCCTTTCAGGAGGTACTCTGTAAGACATTGTTACCTTAGGAGATTTCAGCTCCATGTGCGTTATTAAGCCTGAAAACCTTTCAGTGGGACATGTGAAGATGGAAGACAGTGCTATTGACAATCTCGACCTTGTGTAGGCCTAGGTTAATGTGTATGATTATGTCATAATTTTTAACAAAAAGTTTAGCTTAAAAAAAAGAATTTTGGGGCCGGGCGTGGTGGCTCAAGCCTGTAATCCTAGCACTTTGGGAGGCCGAGGCGGGTGGATCACGAGGTCAACAGATCGAGACCATCCTGGTCAACATAGTGAAACCCCGTCTCTACTAAAGATACAAAAAATTAGCTGGGCCCCATGGCGCATGCCTGTAATCCCAGCTACTCGGGAGGCTGAGGCAGGAGAATTGCCTGAACCCAGGAGGCGGAGGTTGCGGTGAGCCGAGATCGGGCCATTGCACTCCAGCCTGGGTAACAAGCGAAACTCCGTCTCAAAAAAAAAAAAAAAAGAATTTTTGAAAGAAAAATGCTTGTACAATTAATATATAAAGAAAATACCTTCGTACAGCTATACAATGTCTTTATGTCTTAAATTGTTTTTAAAAGTCAAAAATATTGTTAAAGTAAAAAGTTTATGAAGTAAAAATTACAGCAAGTTAAGGTTAGCTTATTTAAAGATATATTTACTTAGGAATTTAGTATAGCCTAAGTGTACAGTGTTCATAAAGTTTACAATAGTGTATAGTAATGTCTTAGACCTTACTATAGTGAACTCACTCACTACTCATTCGCTGACTCACCCAGAGCAACTTCCAATCTTGCAAGTTCCATTCATGCCAAGTGCCCTATAGAGATGTACCATTTTTAAATCTTTTATAGCATATTTATATTATGCCTTTTCTATGTTCAGATATGTTTAGATACACAAATACATATCATTGTGTTCCAGTTGCCTACTGTACTCAGTACAGTAACATACTATCCAGGTTTGTAGCACTAGGCTATACTGGACAGTCTAGATGTATAGTAGAATCTACCATTGAGGTTTGTGTAACTACACTCTATGATGTATGCACAAGGACAAAATTGCCCAGTGACACATTTGTCAGAACAAATCCCTGTCATAAAATGACACATAACTGTACATTCATCTTCTTAGCTTTATGTTCACTTCAGTCATCTTCTACTTCTTTATATAAACTCCTCTATCAAAGCTGATCAATTCTCTTTTGTTCTGCCAACACTAATCCATATGAAATTGTGAAATCCTTCAAAGTACATCAAAAATTATTCTTCTATGGGTCAAGTCATTCAAAACATTGCACATCAAAAAATTTGGAAGTAAATTTGAGAATATCTATTCTTCCTCCTTTCACCATTACTATTATTACTGGAAAAAAAATAGAAAGTTCTCCCATCTTTTATTCAAATAAAAATTACAGTATCAGTTCAAACTATATGATTTTACTGTTTACTTTTGTCTTTTTTTAACAGAAAGCAAATTGCAATATATTACTTACATAATTATTGAGAAGCAAATTTTCTATTCAAAGTAATTATTCCAAGTACTAAAATATTGGTATCTGGCACTCCAAATACTAGATGTTATAAGCTATTAAAAACAAAGATTAACAATATTCAATTGTTTAATTAATTAAGGACCATATTATAAAGCATTAACAAAAAATTTGAGAGTAATGTTCATTTTTGTAGCTTTACTATATAGTATTTTTTACTGTAATGGACTCATTTGATTTTAGAGGTCATGTCTTATTTCTTTTTTTTTTAACCTATTTATACCAAATGTCTAGAATAATGCATTCTATTCAAGGATTAGGTACATATTAAATGAATGAGTGAATAAAATACTGAATGAATAAATGAATGAATGTTCAAAACTATGAAGAGTGCATCCTCAAATATTCAGAGTTGCCTCTAAATAAATCTATCATTGATGAATAAATTAATATATCACTGAAGAACTGGGCTGATCTAAAATTAAAGGAACTTTTAAAATTCTATTACACTACAGAATTCTAATCACCTTCATATTTGTTCTGGAAAGAAAATAATTAAATGTATAACCAGGATTACTTTTCATCTTTCTTTCTTTACCATGAATGTAGGTGTTACTATGTTTAATGATATATCTGTGCAGTGTCCCTTGTTAAGTGGCCTAAATGCTTAATGTGTTTGTGTTTCCAACACATGTTGCATTTCTTACATTTCTCTTTGATTATGATCCTTAGAGGGAATTACAAGTAGTATAATACTGTTTGAAAGAAGAAATTTTATGAGATAAAGTTACAAGTGAAAGTATTTTCAAATGGGAAAAAATACTGGATGAGTAATGGTTAATGGAACATGTAGAAGGCATTTGAAATTCTGTTAATATATTAACATCGTTTTGACTACTGTTTTTACTTGCTTTAGAAGCTTCAACTTGCTAATCAATTGACAGGAGTTAATTAACTAAATACAAAAGCATTAAAAATGTGATGCTTTGTAAGGTATTGAGAAAATTAGAATTTATTGAATTTAGAAAATCTCATTGACACAAATTTTGGCTGAATATGTTTATTACTACACAGAAGATCCTGAATAAAATATTTGAATCAGTATCTCATGTAGACACATTCTACAAGTTTAATCATGTAAAAATTTTTAATATTTCCAATAAAGATCCAAACATTTTACTCCATTTATTTCTAGAAACTACAGTATTTTTTCTATATTTTAATAATACCTGAAATGTTTTAGGAAGATACAGAGAAATTATATTAACAATGCATAGTCATCTTTTTTTTTCACTAAAGGGCCTATAACTTGTAAGGTAATTAGGACCACAACCGTTCTATTTTTAATTGTGTAAATCACCTGTAAGTTAAAGGTTGCACATGAATAAACTGGTAAATCCAAAGTCTTTTATTGTACTATTATCTGCACATATCAAATATTTTTTTAGTGATTTTTAGGTGTTATCAGTTCTAAAATGCATCATTTAGAAGTAGAGTATTGGGAGAAAAATGTCATTTTGAAATAATACCTAATGTGATTTTATACTCTGCTTTACTTTTCAAAAATGATCTTTTTTACTGTTTTACTTTAAATGACTCTGTATCCTATTGAAGAATGCTCCAAATTTTGGTAGATCTTAATGGCTGACTATCCGTTCTAGCTACAGTAATGTTTCTCTAGTGGGTAGCCATAAACATTACATTCCTCTTATTATACATATTAATCTATAATTATTCATGTGTAATAATTTATTAATCTGTGCCACAATTCATATTCCTAACCTAAGTGAGTTGTATACAACACCACTGCCTCAAATATGCTATGCTACAACATTTTCCCTATTGTAATTTATATATTGAAGCTTAGAAAATATTCATTGAGTGAATGTTTGAGGAAATAAAATAATAATGAGGGTATTTGCATGTTTCCTTGATTGGTTGTTCCATTTTTTTATTCATTCATGTATATTAAAACATTTTTAAAATTTATTTTGAAAATCAGGAGAAGAAATACTGCAAACTCTAAAGCAAAAATTTTTTCTTTCTTTTGTCACACATTTCATCCTTCAATCATCTTGGAGGATTTATGCTTTGAAACAAATAAGATTATCATTTCTTCGTCATACCCCATGAATTTATATCCTAAATTTTATTATCTATTCCTAGAAAGGCATGCCATTAAATACATAAAATAGTCTATAATACTGTCAACACAATTGCTGCATACCATCCTCCATGGCAAAAAAAAAAAAGAGTCTAGATTGAGAAATGCAAAAACTACAAGTGATAAGGATTAGAATTTCTGGCAAAGAGTTTCCATTGTTCGGTTGCTCTAAACTACCCTCAAGTTCAAAGAATGAAAGAGTATAAAAGACAGAAATCTTCAAAATAAGAAATTAGGGTCAATCTCCATCAAGACAATATTTAGCATTTAACCAAGTGAAATTGAATTTTATACAGAAATGCAGACAAGGAAAAAACTGAATTTAACTGCGGTAGCTCTAAAGAATCAGATAAATACCCGTCACGCTTTTCCAAATTTTCAGCTTTGTTACAAAGGGCAATTTATTTAAGCTCCTTGAAACATAAGTTATTTCTCTATAAAATGATATAAATGAATGTAGTTGCCTCTTAAGGTTTGTTTTGTGTTACTTGTTTTTGTGATCTTTACAGGATTATGAAAGTAATGCACTATAACCTAGTACTCATTATTATAACATAGCATTCATTAAATGAATGTTTTACTATTATGCAGTAGTAGGTTTTACTGACCAAATTTTAAATCAAATACAAATATAAACCTGTGAACATCGGTTGAAGATTTATATCATCAGGCAGAAGTGGTTGAATCTATGCAATGATGAAGAAAACATGGGCAGTGAAATAGAAATTGAAATGAAATCCAGAAATGTACATCGTTTTCCTGTACTTCAGTCTAGCTAGGTTGGTGATCTTGAACTAGTTATTAAATATTTCTGGACTTCATGTTTCTCAACCAAAAAATTAGAATTTTGCCCTAAATGATTACTGATGACATAAAAACTTGCCAAAATCTAGGCTTTATAAAAATTGTTTTTGGAGCATTTTCCATGATATCATTTGATATAGTAGAAGCTGTTCCCATTAAGCCCTGAAGTGTGTAGATAAGCCATAAGACTTTGGTTAAGTTAGGAAACATTAAGATGATAGGTCTCTAAGAATTTCTCAGAATCTTAACAATTTTTCGGATTTCCTGGACCAGTTCATCCTGATAAGGTTAACTAGATCTTTGCTTTCATTTTGCTTTTGCCTTCACTCACCCAATAGCTGTTCTTCCTTGCCATGAAGGAGAAATGGAATTCAGTAACATTCCCCAATAATAATATTCCTTGATATTAGTGGTGTCTGTATTGTTTCTTTCTCCAAAGAAGACAGCCTAGGAATTTGAGCAAACATACCAAGTCCTAGGAGATGTATGAAAAGAATGGTAGAGCTAACCTTCTACATTTTTGCATGACTATGATGACCTGGTGATAGGAAATGTAATTATCCAACTTTTTATTCCAAATTTGTAAAAAACTGGGGTCTCTGCAACTCTTTAAAAAGAGCTTTTAAATCTCTTCCCAGAAACAGATGAAGTAACATATGTGCTCTATAATAATTTTAGAATGTAAATTCCTTAATACACATTTGCAAACATGTATGCACATATATGTATTTTTAAGTGTCTACATTGATACTGTATTGATTTGACTTAGATATCAAGCACTGGGAATGTTTAGTTTACTGCTACTACTTTAGGCTTTTTATCACAAAATTACACAGAAAAAAAGGGTAAGAAAACATTCCAACAAATAAAGTGAAAACATTAAGCTCATATAAAGTGTTATTTATAATACTATATCCAGATTAAAGGCACTAAAATAATTCACAACTCAAACTCATGCAATTTGGTTCTGTGGTGTCTACTGTATGTGCTTGTCAGTTCTTTTTCTCTGTCTCTCTCTCTCTCTTCTTTTTTAGCCCTAGCTCTTCCCTTCCACTTCTAGTTATTATTGGTTTCTACAGATAAATGTATTTTTTTTCTGCAATGCTTCCTCTGCATATCACAAGAATTTTAATCCAGACTCCAAGTTTTACTCTCAGTAAAAATTGCCTTTTTGTCTGATGTTAATCAACTAATAGAAAGAGAGATTGGATTGGGTACGTTTAAAGATTTTTAAAGCCAGTCTTCCTCTTAAAGCTACTGGCTTCCCTTATATTTAATGAAACTTTCGATCCAGAAACCATCTGTGGTCTGAAGAAATTCTCTTGGTCATCAGACCCTAAGGCATGAAACACATGCAAGAAACCATGTCTGAGAACTGTTGGGAGAAGGAGCAAAAGAGAAAGGACTTACAGAGTGCATACATAAATAGGATATTTATTTATGTATAATAATATATTATACTTATATAATGTATATTTTATATATACATTATATATATATAATATATGTATATTATATATATATATAATGCAAAAGTCAGCTGAAGTCAGCAGACTACAGAAGTCAGCAGGAGTCCTCTGTGGAGGAAGGCCTCTCCATGCCTCATGTTCCGGTGCAGGGTGACCTCGGCTCTGTTACCATAAACACTGTGCTCAAGGATGTAAAATTCCTTCATAGTACTATAAATAGCCAGACTTGTAAGGTCCACGTTCCACCAACTGTACATACATAATAAGCTAAAGATAACCACATGTTCTTGTTTTGTGAAACTCCCAGACCACCACTGTTATCAATCCTTAGACTGACACACCAGTTCCAGCTCACTGATTCAGTTCTGGCTCATTGATTCACTCCCTTACATCACTCTCTCCCCACCGTCACTCCACATCTACCTTACAGATCAAAGATATTGTAAGGTCAATTGTAACGAATAAATAGTGTGGATGATCAGAGCTTGGGGCCTTCACTGTCTCCTCCAAAGTAATAAAATCATAGCCACCTGGTCCCACTTTATTTCTTAATCTGTATTTTTCTCACTCCTTTGTCCCACCAAACTTGGGGTACCCACAGGTGATGGAGGGCTGGTTCTCTACAAGTATTTGCTTGTAAGAGAGCTATGGCTGCAACAAGAGCTCAGAGAGTTATTCATTATCAATACTCACAAAAAATCTATTTTAAGTAAGAAAAGTACTGGAAGTCATGTTCAAAATAAATATGTGGACAATATATGTGACCATCTACATTTTATAATATGGATATCTATGTATTTAATATGATGACAATTTTCATTGACATGTGTTTGCACTTGATCAATTGATAGCACTATAAATAGAAAGAATTAGGGAGAGAGAGAAAAAATGGGATGTAATAAGATAGTACTGTTCTCTTTTTAAAAATCTATAATTCTTTAATTTTTAGCACTCAACAATATCTAGTTATGTCAACAGTGTTCTTGGAAAGTTTCACTTGTAATATTTTTCCTTAGGGAGTGATTTTCATTTAATTTAGTTACTAACATGTTTGAAAGTCATTCTCCACATTTATCAGTCACCACAATGAAATGGTGTTGTTGTTTTATGTGCCCACAGATAATATATTGCTCTTTAAATTAAGATTTACATTTCTGTAAGTGCCTGAAAATATGCTCACTAATAGACTATCAAGTGAAAATTAATTCCTAGCTATTCCTCATTATATAAGTATTGTCTGTCTTATTTTCATAAGATGTACCTCCCCCTCCTACTGATGCCTACACATAATTTTCAAACAAGATTAACCACCAAAATGTATACAATTATACAAATGAGCAATGATATTGATGCAACTTTTCAAGAACAATGCCTAAACCACAGAATCTACCAGAATTTATTTAGGTTACCAAGTTAAAATGTGCCAGGTATTGGTTATTAAATACCTTACTAACTCTTCACCAGTAGTAACTTTGGTGTTTTCTATTTGGTTCCCATGATAGCAGATGTAGGAATGCTATGTATTTTTTTGAGGTGTGTATTTTATTATATTTTTGATATTTTATTTATCAATTTTTATTGACTAATAAAAATTTCACATATTTGTCACATATAGCATATTTTGAAATGTGTGAAATGCTACTTAATCTGTTTGCTTTTTTATTTGTAAATACTTAGACACACAATTGATCACTACATTTACTATTTTTTTTCAAACCATATGTTAAGGCAGCTGCAATATGCTAACAGCGGTTTCTATTTAAATCATAACCACTGAAATCAGTGCTATTGTTAATTATACCACATACATTTTTTTCATTTTATCTTGCTGATTAAGACCTGTATAAATAATACATTTGATTAAAGTAATTAATACATGAAATTGGTAAGCTTCTACTTTGATATAACTGTTACTTAATCTTGCTTCCACTGCTCAATAAGAACTGAATATTCTGGGGTAATTTGCTCAAATCATTTTGGTGCATCTAATTTCTAAATAAATGTGGATAATAATAGCATTTATCAAGATCATGCATGTAAGATACCTTGTGCAATTTTGATAGTTGATTAATTAGTGTAAGCGTTTGCAATGTCAGCGAGATCAAACAAGAGGACTATCATTCATGTTTCATGCCCATTTCACAGACCACATCTCTAGCTGCTTATTTCTGTGTGCCATGGGCTGTAAGTGTTCTAATCTATTCTAAAATACAAAGTTAAAGTTACAGTAATTATATGTCATCTTGAAATAAGAAGAAAAGGCATTAAAACATGCATTTTTTTGACAACAATTTTAGTGTTCAAACTCACTTCCAGGTCATCTCTATTCTAGAGAAAAAAACTGAGGGACTCAGTTACTTAAAAGAATTCAAAAAAGTGCCTTTATCATGGCTTTATACCTTGTTAGTTTTCCAACACAAGTGGCCATCTGGGGGAAGAAAAAATATATATGTTCCATTTGAGTTGACTATGTATGGTTCATATGATCATTGAGTCTAATGATGGAAGTCATTAGTTCTCTCAAGATAGCTTTTAGTCATTTGCCAAAGGCAATTTTTAAATATTCAGAGAATGTGTGAGGCAGTATTTGGACACAGTTATGTTTTAAAATTAACTTATGTAGCTCAATTAAATAAATAATATGTTCAAGTGTATTAAATAATCAGAACTCATCGCTTCCTAATGATTAGACTTCCTTTTCTCTTATACTTATATTTCTTGAGAAATATAATTTTATTAATTTTCTAGACTTTATAATGGAGAGTCTTAATAGTGGGAAGTAAGGTTTAAAAAATGTTGTGTCTTTAGCCATTACATTATTAATACAGCTAATTTACAGTAACAGGTCAATGGATGTATTTTTTTTTTTTGAGACGGAGTTTCACTCTTGTTACCCAGGCTGGAATGCAATGGTGTGATCTCGGCTCACCACAACCTCCGCCTCCTGGGTTCAGGCAATTCTCCTGCCTCAGCCTCCCAAGTAGCTGGGACTACAGGCATGCACTACCATGCCCAGCTAATTTTTTGTATTTTTAGTAGAGACAGGGTTTCACCAAGTTGACCAGGATGGTCTCAATCTCTTGACATCGTGATCCACCCGCCTCAGCCTCCCAAAGTGCTGGGGTTACAGGCATGAGCCACCACGCCTGGCCCAATGGATGTATTCTAAAATCTTCTTGTGTTTATTTGCATCAACTCTAGAAGGTCATCCTTGCTGCAGGGCTACCTGTGGGGTTAAGTTTTCTCTTACAACGTTATTACAATTCAACTTCTACTAACACCTGTCTCCTTCATTTTTTTGAGATGCTATTTCCAAGAGCACTTCCAAATAATATTTTTTCCATACAAATCTCTATCTAAGAGTCTGTTTTCTGAGAAACTTCAACTAACTATGACACTTAACATCAGTTTTGATTTGGGGAAACGCTATAAAATGGTATTTTGCTGTTGGATGGCAATGAGGACCTTGTCTTTGACAGTGGGTGGACTATGGATAGCTCCAGGTGTGTTGTAATGGTGTAAATGTACAAGTTGTAAATGGGGACAAACTGGGACAAGATACCGGTGTTAGTGTTTGCATTGTCAGTGGTAGTAGTTTAGGATGTCAAGAGATATAAGAGAAATATTGATTATAAGGACTATATGATAACGTAGCTGTTGTTTATACATTCATTAGAGAAAGGCAATGAAGGGCTGAAGGTAAATAATCATGAATTTATGACAAAATGTGAAAATCAGAGGGTCAAATTGGCACCATATAAAGAGCCAATACTGTGTTTCAGCAAAAGGGCAGAATGAAAATGAGGATCAATTTTAGGATTTACTTAAAAGGGTAACAGAATGCTGACGTACTTTAAAGTCTCAAATCCAGCAAATCTGTTATGTCAAGATTAGGTGTTTTACAGGGAAAAATGAAACTCTAAGAGTTGGTATATGGGGGCGAACTGACATACTAAGATATCATGAAACCTTAGATAAACCTGAATACTCTGGGTCTACCAAAGTACCAGAGTGGTCAACTGCTCTGTTTTAATGGCTAGTTCTCACCTTATTTGAGACAGTACACCGTCTCTCTTTTGCAAACAAACAATACATAAAACAAAATACAAACCATTCTATTTCTCCTGCCCTTCTGGCTTCCAGGGAAATAACTGATGTCAATACATAACAGAATCTGAATGAGCTAGTACACAGCTTGATAGAGGAAGAAAGGGGCTGTAAGCTGAGGAAGTTGCAGGGCCAAGCCAAAGTGTTCTGGCAAGAGCTGGGGAGCCATATTTGTTATTGGATCCTGAGGATGCTGGGAAGTTATATAAGGTTGGATAAGCTATTTGATATGGTACTGCTCTGCCAGAACACAGGATTTTGCACCCTGACAAGGATTCTGGGAGCCGTGCTAACATGCTACTAAGATAACTCTTGAAAGCTTGGAGAAAGCAATGTTGCTCAGTAAAATTGACATGCTAGAAATGGATGGCAGATGGTAGACAAAAGGATCAAAAGGCTGAGAGAAGTGCAGATATTAGAATGAAAATTCTAATAAAACCAATCTTTACACTCTTCCGTGGGAGGGCTCCGAGGACATTCTGTTCACTAAAGCAAAAATGATTGCTGAATTGAGAAGGGAACTCTTAGATGTTTGTTACCCTTTTTGAAATTGCCCCATAGTTTTGGGGTTTCTATGTACTTTTTTCTCTCTCATTGCATTTTAGTTTGGGGAGTTTCTGTTGACGTATTTTCAGATTCATTGATTCTTTTATTGGTAATGTTCATTCCATTACAAAAACCACAATTACTTTTGCACCAAGCTAATACCGAAATGCACATTCCAGGCTCTCTTTTTTTGTGTTCAAGTGTTTTTTAAATGATTTTTCTCATTTATCTTTGATTTCTTTTCTTAGAATCTCTATCTCTTTGCTTATATTACATGTCCGTTTTTGAATGTGGTCTACTTTTTCTATTAGAGCTCTTAACATATTGATCATTTTAAGATTCCTATATAATTGAAATTTGTCATGTCTGAGGCTAGACCTGATGCTTACTTTGCCTCTTCAAACTTTGATTTTTTCCTCATATTTCAGCATTCCTAATATTTGTTTGTTGTTGAAAGTCAGTTGTGAGATATTAGATGATAGAAATAGAGGTAAATCGACATAAGGTATGAGGTTTTATGCTAACATGAACAGGAGTCCCACTGTGTTAATTGTTTGCTGTAGCTGTAGGTGCCAATTTGAATTGCCACTAGGGTTCTTATTTATATTGACTTTGGCCTTCTCCAAGTTCAAGACTTCTGAGAGATTTAGTCTTGCACTTCACTGTTATTATACTGGTTTTATTTCTATTGCAATTCACTGTTATTATACTGAAGCTCTATGGGTCTTATGTGGAAATGTCAGTATTTTAGTGGGCTTGGATCCCTGAATTGTGACCTTCATAATTGTCTCTTTGCATGCATCCAGTCACCGCCATCCCCTTAGGTGAAAAAGAAAGTCTAGATGGTGTTGAAGCATGAGAAGTGCCCTTCCCTGAGGTGGGATAAGGTGTAATAAAGTCCTTTTCTGGAGACTAAATCTTTGTGTTGAAAAATGCTCTGGACTTATTTCACAATCATTACTTGTCCTCTCCTTCTGCAAGAGCCATGAGGGAGTATTTCTGACTTTTTATTGTGAGAATTTGGTGGGGTACCTGGAGGCAAAAATGCATAGAAGGGATGCCCCCTAAGACGTCAGCCTCAAGAGTTTATCACCCTCATACCAGTCCACACTCAGCTTCCATCAATTTGTCAAGATTACTGTTTGTTTCTATTAACTTATGGCTTCAGTAGCTTCCCCTCTAGATAAACAGCTCTCATCTCTGTAGATTCATTCTCTTCAGATTTTGGGATGGCATTTTTCTCTAGTACCTATTTTCTTATAGCTTAAAAAACGTCATTGATTTTTAGTGTTCAGCTTTTCTTGTTGTAAGGATAGGAATAATGACAACTAAGCTCTTAACATCTTAGAAGGCAACTGGCACTAGAAGTTTTTGCATGCCTTTTTGATAATACTCTGATTAAAAGGTAAAGTGATATGTCTGTTTTTGGTGCACTCGTCATCTTTGTACTTAACAGTGTCTCATCATCTAATATTTTAAAATACTGTCTAGGAATACCTTTTTTGGATTTAGTTCTCTTCCAAGACTAAATTTTTCAAATGGAAAATGGTAGGTATTTCTTCTTTCTAGTTAGCCTGGTCACAGGCACATGTCCTAGGCTTGACCAGTAAGATGCTCCTTTTACATGCTACGAATCTCGAGGCCATGGTTTGAATACCAAGGAAAATAGAGAAATCACACAGCCCTTGTAAAATGATGCAGTTTGTAATGAAGTGGAGAGAAACTAATGGTAGCTATGCTCTCTGCAGAGCCTTTAACATTTATTTTTACTTGATCTCTTACTTGTTTTATGTTAGTAAACTTTCCCTCAGTCCCTGAATATTTTTCAAGCCTGGTCCTCCTTCTACTCTGAATTTTTAAACTATTCAGTACTCCTCAATATTCAATATTCATTCTCTTCTTAAGCTAACTAGAATTAGATTTCCTTACATACAACCATAAGAACTCACTGATAAGGGAGATTTATATTTAAAAGTTAATACTGTTTATTTGTGTTTACTTGTTGCAAACGTAAAATCCATTGTAATAATATCTTCTTTGTGATGTCATAGGATATTTTACTCTTTCATTTACTTTTTTCTGGCAGTAATATGTATAGTCTGTTCTCACTCTCTATAAAGAACTACCCAAGATAGAGTAATTCATGAAGAAAAAATGTTTAATTGACTCATGGTTTCATAGGTTGTTCAGGAAGCATGCTCAGAAGCCTCAGAACACTTAGAATCTTAGTGGAGGGTGAGGGGGAAGAAAGTGCACGTTGGAGCAGGAGAGAAAACAAAGAGAGAAATGCTTACAAACTTTTAAAACAGCCAGACCTTGTGAGAACCACTATCACAAGAACAGCAAAGGGGAAGGCTGCTCCCGTGATCCAGTCACCTCACACCAGGCCCCTCCTCCAACATGTGGAGAGTACAATTTGACGTGAGATTTGGGTGAAGACACAGAGCCAAACCATATCAGAAAAATACAAGTAAATCACTAAACATCTAATATTTAATGAGTATTTTACAAAGCATTGTGACCTAATAGAAGCTAACGTACAATTTAGGTTATTTATTGTTCACCCTATCTCTTATAAGAAAGTTTATGATGCCAAAAATAAGTATTATACTGTCAGTTATAACAAGAATTACTTATTAAAATTCATTATTAAAATAGTCACTGACAGAATAGGTCTGTCAGTGAAATATGAACTTCTAAAACATAGTAAATTGATATTCATTTCATGCTAAAGCTAGTTCCTGTAAGATTAATTTCATAATACACAGGCACACAGAAATTGACATTTACTATATGTAATATATGAACATAAAATATCTAATTGATAAGTTTGAAGAAAGTAGAAATTAATGAGGAAAGAGAGTACTTTCAATAAAAGTTCCTGTACTCCATTTGCAATACATTTATTCAATTACAGTTTTAGATTATTTTTGTTGGTTTTTCAACAAAAAAACAGGAAGTAAACAGGAGTATGTGCTACTGAGTGACTTTTAGCATAAAATAAAGAAATAATTCTTACAAAGTAATATCAATGAGCAACATTTTAAAAATAAAATATCCATGAGCACTCTTTTCCACATTACCATCTGTTAATTATTAGGTTTTACATACAGTTTAAATGTGCCTGGAAGCTGAATTAATTCACAGGAACTGAGCTTACTTAAAAAAATATAGGGAGACAATAAGGAAGTAACTAGGGCGACAATGAAAAAAATAAGGTATTTTCTTACAGATATTCTGATAAGCTGAAACATCTAAATGTCTGCCAAGTGATCAGTGCTTTCTTCACTTTCTTCAGGCATTTCTTCCTATGTCATCCCACTTTGATTTTAAGTGCATCCACACCCACACATACAAGTGATATAGTTGCATGCCTAAATCCATATGTATGTATATTTCATTTGGCATCCATATATTCATTTTTAAAAGGATAATCCTTCTATAATTTGACTACAATAAAAATATCAAATGAATTAGAAATAATGATTAAGAAATAGACATTCACTAGATAGTGGAATATAAAGCCATATATCCAAATTATGATTAGAAAGGAATAAGATGCAGAGTCACATGGAAATTGGGTTAAAGCTGTAGAACACAGCAATCATTCAAGAAGATTGGGGGACATATTGAGACAGAAAATTTGGTGTAAATTAAAATTTACAAGCATTTTGAGCATTTCTGCAAAGTTAGTTTAGCTGGCTTCAATGTCAGGAAACCCTCTTTAGAACTCATAAGTCTTCATTCAGTCTTGATATCCATGTTGTTATGGGTAGCTCTTAAGTTGTTACTGTTGGTGATGCTGCTGAAGGGAAATGAGTAGGGAAACTTAACAGAGAAACAACGCAGGTTATAGAAAAAACAGTTTTGTTTTTTACTTCTCCAAAGTCATAACTTGTGAAAATTCACACTTGTACAATTTTTTAATATCTTACTTGTGCTGTAATATATATTTGGTCAAGACAATTTATTATAAGAAATAAAAGTGTGGTTATGGAGTTTCAAATGCAAGGTGATGCCATACATAATATAATTTAATTAGCATTGTTTTCCAACCCATCAACACATATTTCCAGTTAATTATTTCTTTGCACACTTTCCAGTTTTATCCCTCGTCCTGAAGTCTCACAGTCAACACCTACAGATTCATTAACTATTGCAGTCAACACCTACATCAACCATTAAGTTACTTGGAATTTTAGAAAAATTTCTCCCAAGTGCTGTTCCTGTTCCTGTTTTCCAACTCCTATTATGTATATAGATACTATAACTTAATTACTTCTCTAAGAACTTAAATGCTCTTGTTAAATCTTCTCAGTGATTTTCATTGCTGAGAGCATAGTGATTTCATAATTATACACTGACCTACCATTTTGTAGTCAACAGTGAGTCTAAAAGTTGTTACTTAAAATCCTGAAATTCAATTGCTGTTTCCTTTTTTCTTTTATGCCTTTATGCTATTCCCTAAATTCTAGGATAAATTACCACCTACTTCATGTCTATTCAAAAAGATAAGAAATTTAACTTAGAGTGAGCTAATATTATTTTTCTCTATCTAATTGAGATATTTTGTGTACTTTGTCTTGTCTGGATACTCTTGATCTTCTTACCTTCTATTGGTGGCCTCTCACTTGCTTTTAAGTATCTTTATATAGATCGACACTTAGCAAAAGTCATAAAGTCTTTTTGTGTAACTACCAATTACATATTTAGTGAGTGATTATTTAGTAAATAAAGGGGCAAAGGAGAAGCAACAGAGAAATAGCAATTAGCTTAGGAAGGAAATCCCAGTAAACTGCAAGTTGGATTGTTTTTTCTGGGTTCCATTAACATTGTTCCCTTGTCTCTTTAAAGAATGCTATCTTTGATTTATCTTAAGAGATAGATTTTCTTTGGTCCTTTTAAATTTAAGTACATTTGGTTCAACTTTTCCCCAATTCAGGCTTTGTAGCAATACATTTATTATAGGATATAAACACTGAGCTTCAAATGGCAAATTTCCCTAAAATCTGGAACTTTGTAGAACTTTGAAAATACAATGCATTATTGACCTGGTTGTCTAATACCCAACAGATTTCTTTTTCTAGAGCTTTGTTCCTATATTATCTTTTGATGTTACCAAGAAGAGGTGAATAATTGCAATACCAGCAGACTAATTAGGAATAGTCTTTTCACTGGGGGATATCTCAGACTTCCTTCATGCTCAATCGTCATGTCCTAAAATATATAGGGTGGGGTAATGCATCTTATAAATGCCAATTTATTTAAGTTCTAATCACAGATACTTCATCAACTGACAAAAGAAAAACCTCAGTAGGTATACCACTTCAAAATCTGGGACAACTTACATGTAATTTCAGGAATCAGCAGGGACACACAGCTGGAGAAAAATAAAGAGCTTGCTGTAATTGAAAATTGCCTTGCAGCTTGTTTGTGATGAAAATGAACATCGGTTCCTTGAAATCTTGTTTAGCAATTAAATCTGTTTTACTTAGGCATTGAAATATTGTCTATTGTCCTGGAATGAGCAAACTGGTACAGACATGTCTTAGCATTGGATGTTATATGAAAATGTGAATTTAAGAAAATTGTAGTTGCATTCATCACCAAAAGCAGAAGGTTGTTGTTTAGAGCTGTGAGAGAGAGCAGCTCAGTTAAATTATCTAACTTGAAAATTCAGAATTAAATTAGATCATTATATTAACAAGTGTATTAACAATGATAAATCTGAGAGCCATACCTAGAATTGAACCTTCTCAGGGCTGTCTGGTCTAGACAAATGCTTCTTATCTTCAATCTTTCCTAGTCCACTAATTTCCCTTCTGAGCCCATTATGCTGGTGTAGACAAATAAATTTGTGATTAATACAAATCGGGTATTTTCAAGTAGGCTCCAACTTTCATTGTTTCCTAACAGCTGCTTCAAATAAATAAAGTGAAGGTAACGTTTAGAAAGGAAAGGAAATATTTCCTGCTCTTCTTGAAAGATTTGACTCACAGCAACTAAATAGCAAAATAAAATTTATTTGATTCACTTTGCAGCTCTGGGAACCTGTAATCATGCTCCACCTTCTTGGGAATGTGGTTTTTGAAAGCTTTGGTTTTTAGTTAATGTTTTTCACTGTTGAAAGGCTTATGTATATTTTCCTCTACTTTAATTTGTTTTCTCATATAGAATGTAATACATTCCCCTGCAAATATTTGCATGTCTGTGTATCTCTCTTGGTAGGCTGTTTATATTAAGGCTCTCATTTAAGTTAGATGAGTTCACCTCAGTAGCCATAGCTTTATCATTAACATAGCTGGAATGGCATAGTTCAAAATCCTTCAAATAGAAATTCCATATAATCGCTTTCACTCTATGTCCATACCAACTGAATGAACATTGTTAATGCATTTCAGAAAAAAATAGAAAGATTCATTAAGAGTGGCTGTCTTAACAGTTGGATTGGTCTGGTCTTCTTTAACAAAAACTTTTTAAACCACTCTTCCTTTCCCCAAAGGAAGATTTCTGTCATACGTGTGATTATTCTCCTTGATCTACTTGATTATAAATCACAAGTGGATGTGTCTGCCTTCTGAGCCAAAACTGTTCTTCTTGTGTGCTCTGAGATGTTCATCTTGAAAGCTAGAGAGCTGGTTTTAATCTCCTGTGAAGTAAAAATATAAAGAAAAATATAAAATATAAATATATAAAAATAAAGATGCCAAAGAGGTGGACATTTCACTGTAGTTTCTAAACTTGAAGAAGATCAGATACATTAAGAGAGATAGAGCAGAGTCTTTGGGTTCAAATAATGCTCTATCTCCTCTTTTCAATGTGAAAAACATGAGGACCTTCTTAAGCACTCCCTCCCTGCCTAAGGCAATAACAGTATCTTAATATTAGAAGAAACTGGAGTCTGTGGTTTTCAAACCATTTCTGTTTCTATGCTCCTTAATATAATTTTGGGTAAATACGTATCGATAACGCATTTTACATTGAAGTTTAAATATTTGATTATACATTTAAATATTTGCAGATTGTATCCTGTACATGGTATATGTTTTAAATAAACAGCACATCATAAATATTTGGTCAAGCCGCCAAGCCAGACTTACTTTATGTGAGAAAAAAATATCTAACTGCATTTTTAAGTTTCTAAACATTATATACTCCCTCGATAACCATGTCTTCTTCTTCTGCATGAATTTCTATGGTAGTATAATAAATTAGACTGGAAATTTACTAAGAGTTTGATTTTGGATGAAAAAAGCATTTATCCTTGTGTTATCTTGTTTTGTATTTACAAGTATCTCAGTCAAATGCAAGACACTTTTAAATTGTCTTTTTTTCCCCCTCATTCCTTAAAACATTAACATCACCAGAGAGAGCTATATAATGTGATTCAGGATTAAAAATTTGCCTTAATTTTGTGAACGGGGAAAGAAAAAGGGACTGTGAAAAGAAATATTGAGAGGGTAAGCCAAGATACTGTATGCTTTTTCTTAGGTAGAAAGTCAAATAGCCAAAAATCAGTTTTTTAAAAATCATTTATTTCTGTTTATATCCAATAATATTCTCAGATATACATACACCCCTCCTCCCCAATGTGACTTTGTAGATCCTTGTTTGGAACATCATGTAATCAGATAATTCTATGTTTAGGTCAGAGAATAAGGATGAACATCAATTAATTATTTGTATCAAATTATGTGATCATTTCCAGTCTGCAAAACAAGTCCTTAAATTGTTTCATATTGAATATTTTCTTAACTCACACTACTATATGATTTTTTTTGTATGTGGAAACACTGCTTATTTTGTTCATAAATCTCAAAGACCAGACTAAGTGAAGACAGAGAGAGTACTAGTAATTACAGGCTCTCAAATACAGGTTTAAAAAGTCTGCCTTATACATAATTAATGATGATGGAATAGGCTCGAGGTCATGTGCTCTTTGGAGATTTGGACACATATTGAATGTATATTTTGTTTCCTTTTTTCACTGTGTTTAGACCAATACTGTACAAGTCATCTAACTTGGTATGTTATATTTCTATATAACAACTGTACTTAAATTTATATAAGTGAGGAATTGACTCTCTTTCCCTTTGTGATTACATCAACAAGTAGTTCAGCATAATAGTTTGTGGATAATTTACACTTAATAAATATTCACTGACTTGCTATGGCAATATTGATTTTAAAGTTATAGACTGAAAGGTAATTGTTAATAGGGAAACCTTGCTCCAAGTGACTCAGTTAAAATGATGATTATAATCCATGCAAACAAAGAATATTGTTAAAAGGAAATAGCATGTGAATACCACAAAGCAAAGATAACCTCTGTTTTTATGCATTTTTCTCATTTATAATTGTTTTTAAATGAGCAGGTAATTCATGGATCTCCAATTATTTGCACACATACACATACAAATTCCTTAAGTACTCCCTTCAAAATATTAATAGTCACAAAATAAAAATGTTGACCTACTGGACAGAAAATATTATCCTGCCTTATATATTTAGTGGTTTTGTACCTCTAAATCTTTTTCTACAAATGATCCACCCATTTCTGTGTTTTGTCTATAGCATGTTTGACCTTCTATATTTCCCCTTAACGCCTTTTCCTACACCAATATATTTTTTAAATTCTGACTTACAAAATAGGAAAGTGATTACCGTCTCCCATTTCTACAGCTCTAGAACTATTTTTTAATTAGTCAATTAATTATTTTTTAAAAAATGGAGTGGAATGACCACCATGTACCATACACTGAAGGTACATCACTTGCCAATAAAGAACTTATCCCTGCTGTTTATGAAAACACAACCTATCCAGGGTAAAGAAACACTTATGACATTGCAACAAACTGTGATAAATGTTTATACACTTAAATAAATAAGTACTACCGAAAGACAATCTGACTTATTTTAATTCAATACTATTGGTGACATATCCTTATTATCATCTATAGATCTAAATGGTACTCATACCATCTTCAAAGCTGGGAACACTTATTATAATTTACTTCATTAGTCTATAATCTTCTGCTCAGGAATATGTACATCTCTATCAAAGACTATTGTCTTGATCTGTGTTACACTCAACCATCTGACAAAGTAACACATCTTAGGCCTTGGATATCTTGGATTTGTTTGAATTTTATTATAAATTGTTAGCTATTTTCCAGGTACTATTCTTTGCATATTACATATATTAATTCATGCAATCATTACAACAAGCCAATGACGTTTTGGTGGATTCATTTGTGTCTCCCTGAAAAAAATATGATGAAATCGTAATGCCCAGTGCTTCAGAATATAAACTTATTTTAAAATACAGTCTTTATAGTGTGACTCAAGTTAAAATGAGGCCATTTGGGTGAGCTCTAATCCAGTATCTGATATCCTTATAAAAGGGTAGAAGTTGGACATAGATATGGACAGAAGAAAGGTGATTTGAAGAGACACAAGGAGAATATGGCCATGTATACACCAAGGAATTCTGGGGCTACCAGAATCTGGAAGTGAGGTATAGAACAGAGGGCCTTCAAGTGCCTTCAGAGAGAGACCATGATCCATGATCCAACCTATATCTTGCTTTCATACTTCTGGCCTCCAGAACTAAGAGATAATATATTTCTGTTACTCTAAGCCACCTAGTCTGTGATACTTTGTTATGACAGCCCTAAGAAACAAAAATAAACTAATGCAGTAGGGAATTAACTTTGCCCAAAGAAAGGTATGCCTTTTGTCCTTAACTCTGGGACACTGATCTCTAAAATTGTGAAATGTCCCACCTGATAGAAGTATCTTTATTTACTTGGTGGGCCTTGGCCAGGCCGGAGAGTTGATGCTACCTGGAATTTATAATGAGTACTTTGGGCCCTATTGTATTAGTTAACCCTCTGGAAGACCTAGAAATGTAAGTCAGCTATGTGATTACTCAACTGTGTCTATATGACAGAACCCCAGTAAAAACACTGGACATCAAGACTCAGGTGAGAGTCTCTGGTTGATAATACTCTGTGAATGTTATACCTCTGGGCTTGGAGAAGTTATTGTTGTCTAGGACTTCATTAAAAGAGGAAAACTGAAAGCTTAACATTTGCAACTCTTATGGATTTTGACACAGTTACCTCTTCCCTTGGCTAATTATGATGTGTCTTTTTATAATTAAGGAAATAATAAACGTGAGTATAATCCCCCAGCCAGCTATTAGTCCTTAGGATATATTATTGAACCTATGGGTAGTCCGGGGAACCCCCAAACTTGCAACAGTGCCAAACAGTGTCAGAAGTGAGAGTCATGCTGTAGACTTGCTAGAATACACAGATAGATACTGTTATGCTGGCCTTTTGGTAACATTGGCAAAAAAAAAAAAATCCAGAACATCTCCTTTGTTTTTGTTTTAAAAAAAAATACATCCATGAAAGTCCAAACATATTAGTACAGAAATTCAGTACTTCATCACTTAGTTCCACAACCAATATTCTGATGCCATTATTATTTGCAATAATTTCCATCCTTAACTTTCTTTGTTATTCCTTTGTGCCTTCGTCTGCAGAGTACTCAATAAATATTATTTTGATTTGAAGAACATGTTTCTTATTAGGTTTATTTTTATCTACAGAACAAGCTTGAAAATTATTTCCATATCATAAAGCTTTTAATTATTTGGCTCCAAATTTTCTTTCCAATATCATCATCTGTACTTTCATCTATGTACCTTCTGATTCCATAAAGTGCACATGACATAAACTTTCAAGAAAGTCTCTGTACTTTTGTCTACATAATCCCTTAAGATGGAATTTCCCTTTTTTTCTAATTATTTATTATCTTTCAAGAATAACCTGAAATGCTCTACATCCTGAATGTTTTACATTTTCTTCAGTTTGAGCTATTCACTACTTTCACATTCTTACAACTCTAATATGTCAACAAAATTCATTCTACTATTTTGCAGTAATATAGACACTTAAAATACATGATGAATGAATGCATAACAAAGAAGATTTTTCTAAAAAATATGAAAGTAACTTCATATAAGTGTCATATCCTGTGATTTAAATTTTAATAAAATATTTAAATTCCTCTCAACATTGAAACTCAGTAACATTTATTATCTCCTTTTTTCAGCTTTTATTTGGATAAAGAGGGTACATGTGCAGGTTTGTTACATGGGCATATTGTGTAACACAGAGATTTGGAGTATAGATGATCCTGTCACTAAGGTAGTGAACATAGGTAGTTTTTCAACCCACATCCCCCTCCTACCTCTACCCTCTATGGGTCCCACCTTTACATTAATGTGTACCCGATGTTTAGCTCCAATATTTAGTTCTCACTTATAAGTGAGAACACGAATTTATTTTTCTTTTTCTGTGTTAATTCACTTAGGATAATGGCCTTCTGCTGCATTCATGCTGCTGCATAGGAGATAATTTTCTTCTTTTTTATGGCTGTTTAGTATTCCATGGGGTATGTATGTACCACATAGTTTATCCAATACACATTAATGGATATTAAGGTTGATTCTATGTCTTTGCTATTATGAATACCACTTACATGAACATATGAGTTCATGTGACTTCTTGGTAGAATTATTTAATTTTCTCTGGGTATATAACCCCTAAGTGGATTGCTGGATCTAATAGTGATTCTGTTTTATTTAGAGTTCTTTGAAAAATCTCCAGACTACCCTCCATGGTTGCTGAACTAATTTACATTCCAACCAATAGTGGATAAGCATTCCCTTTTTCCACAGCCTTGCTAGCATCTTTTATTATAATTATTATTAGTAGTAGTATTTTACTCTTTAATGATTGCCATTCTCCTGCTGTCAGTTGGCATCTCATCGTGGTTTTGATTTGCATCTTTCTGATGATTAGTGATGATTAGCATTTTTTCATATGCTTGTTGGCCCCTTAAATATCTTTTGGTAAAATCCAGCATTCTTTCATGATAAAAAAAAAATATGTCTATTGAAAATGTCACTCCTTTCATTTCTTGAAACACTATGCTTAAGATAAAAGTGAAGAATCTTATTTCTTTTGTATATACACTTAAGATAAAAGTTTAACCAAATATTACTTTAAGCTATCATTTTTTAAATTTTGGTTTTGTTTTAAAATATTTTTCCTTTATTAAACTGTGGTTCAGTTTCAAAAAAAAAATCTTCAACAGACTAGACATCAAGTTTTTCTTTATGTCCTTTGCTCATTTTTTAATTGGACTATTTGTTTTCTGCTTTTTGATTTGTGTAAGTTCCTCATAGATTCTGAATGTTAGACAATAAAGCCAGCATCATCCTGATACCACACTCTGGCAGGGACAAAGAAAAGAAAAGAAAAGAAAAGTACAGGCCAGTAGATAAATCTAGACACAAAACCCTCAACAAAATCATAAGTTGAATCCAGAAGCACATCCAAAAGTTAATTCACCGCAATCAAGTAAGCTTTATCCTTGGAATGCAAGTGCAGTTCAATATATGCAAATAAATAAATATATTTTACCACATAGATCGAAACCAAAAACCATATTTTCATCTAAATAGACACAGATTAAGCTTTTGGTAAAATCCAGCATTCTTTCATGTTAAAACCTTCAACAGATTAGACATCAAAGGAACATACATCAAAATAATAATAGACAACCAGGACAAATGCACAGCAAACATCATAACTCATCAGGCAAAAACTGGAAGCATTATCCTTGAAAACTGGAGCAAGATAAGGATGTCCATTCTCACTGCTTCTATTTAACGTAGTTCTAGACAAATAAATTGGGTAAGAGAAAAATAAAAGGCATCCTCTACAAACTAACACAGGAAGAGAAAAACAAACATCACATGTTCTTACTCATAAGTGGGAGTTTAATAATGAGAACACATGGACACAGGGAGGAGAACATCACACACTGGGGCCAGTCAAGGGGTGAAGTGAGGGGAGGGAGAGCTTTAAGACAAATAGCTAATGCATGCTGCGCTTAAAAACTAGATGTCGGGTTGATAGGTGCTGCCAACCTCCATGACACACATATACCTTTGTAACAAACCTGCACATTCTGTAGGATCACTGAAGATAAAGGAAAATAAATAAATAAATAAATAAATATAGAATTTTTACGAGCAAAGAAGACATCAAGCTATCTCTCTTTGCTGATTATATGATTGTTTGCCTACGAAATCTTAATTACTCCACCAAAAGGCTCCTAAACCCAAGAAACAACTTCAGTAAAATTTCAGGATGCAAAATCACTGTATAAAAATCAGTAGCATTTCTACACACCAGTAATGATCTAATTGAGAGCTAATTCAAGAGCACAGTGGCATTTACAATAGCCACACTGAGAAAGAAATGAACTGTCTAGGAATACATCTAACCACGGTGGTGAAAGAGCTCTAAAAAAAGAACTACAAAACACAAAACACTGCTGAAAGAAATAAATGTCACAAATAAATGGAAAAATATTCAATGCTATGGATTGGAAGAATCTGTATCATTAAAACAGCCATACCATTCAAAGCAATCTAGAGATTCAATACCATTCATATAAAAGTAACAACATTTTTCACAGAAATAAAAAGAAATTACACTTTGTATAGAACCAGAAAAAAAAGAACAAAACTGTAGGCATCACGTTATGTGAATTTAGACTACACTGTAAGGCTACAGTAAGCAAAATTGCGTGCTACTGATACAAAAACGGACACACAGACCAATAGAAGAGAATACAGAACCCAGAAATGAAGGCACATACCTGCAACCATGTGTTCTTCAACAAAGTCAACAAAAGTGAGCATTGGGAAAAAGACTCCCTATCCCATAAATGGTGCTGGGACAACTAGATAGCCATAAACAGAATGAAACTGAACCCCTACCTTTCACCATGTACAAAACGATTTTTTTACTGTGATTTTTTAATTATGGTTATAAAGATGATAGATGAGTAAAATCAAGTTATATTTAAGTTGTAATGGAAGAAAATAATTGCAGCCTTCCATCAGGAAACACAAGGACCGTTGTTGATCTGTCATCCTCAGGGCATGTCTAGTAATATTTAATAAAATAAACAAAGATTTATAACTTTTCTAGGCCATATATCTATAATCTCCCACACCACTTGAATTGTGAATGTGGAGTCAATGTTACAAATAGCATCTGTGTAATTATACTGGCTTGGCATGCCTTATTTAAACAATCTAGCACTCTCAAGAGAATGTATTTTGTATTAGGAATGAAAAATGTGAACTCAGAATATAGAGTTTTTTACCTATTGTGCTGAAAAATGAGAAAATGTTATTCAATATGAAAAATGTTGTTAAGGATTCTTCATTCTTAATATTAGACAGTCTTCCAAACCTAAATACTAAGTATCATAGCCATATGCCAAATGTAATAGCTACCAAAGCAGAATCTTGCAAGAAAGAAAGTCCTTGAGGTACAAAGATTCAATGTACTTTTTTAAAACTGTAAGTAAAAGGTTATTAATTTTACATTTGATTTCTTTTTTTAAAATTGCATTTTAGGTTTTGGGGTACATGTGCAGAACATGCAAGATAGTTGCATAGGTACACATGTGGCAGTGTGTTTTGCTGCCTTCTGCCCTTCACCCATATTTGGCATTTCTCCCCATGCCATCCCTTCCCCGCTCCCCCACCCCTGCTGTCCCTCCCCTATTTCCCCCAATAGACCTCAATTTAATTAACTCAAGATGTACTAAAGATTTAAATGTTACATTTCTAATTATAGATATCCCAGAGGAAAACTTAGGAAATATTCTTCTTGACATTGACTTTGGCAAATAATTTATGTTTGTCCTGAAAAGCAATTGCAACAAAAAACAAATATTGACAAGTAAGGTAAAATTAAACCAAAGAGTCTCTACACAGCAAAAGACATATCAACAGAGTAAACCGAGAACCTACAGAATTGGATAAAATATTCACAAACTATGCATTTGACGAAGGTCTATTATTTCTCTTCTAATGGAAACACTCCACGATCTCTGTGACCAGGTCTTAGTTTTGTATGTATCGCAAGCATTATTACACTATTCAATATACAGTAGTTGTGGAAAATTGATGATGAATAAATGAATAATAATCATGACACCTTAGTATACATGCCTTCTTTGGTTTGTGATGAAGTCGATGATGTATACTCATGGCTTTGGAGCTTTATCTTAATGCATCAACCTTCATTTCCTCTCTGTTTACTTTAGGCCAGTTATCAATTTCACTATAAAATCCCAGATGCTATCATTATTATTATTTTTTTGCCTGTACTGTAACACATCTAGCACAGAGATAGAGCTGACTTTTTATAACTGTCCAACAAGTATTCCTAAAGTAGAAGAAGGTAGTAAAACTGAATGCAGTGAATATACCTCAAATACTTGGTGCTTGTAATAGTTGAGCTTTAAAAAGTTTGATATTTTTATTCTTTTATTACTTCCCAGACCCAGTCTCTAATGCTGCTGGGATACATTATCCAATAGCTTCAAGCAGCCCACATCTTCTTTCTCACCTCACCATGCATATATGCACACTCACAGGCTTGGTCACACATATGGGGAAATATTTAGGTCAAAATAAACTAATATCCTCATCTGACTATTAGTTAGAAGTTGGGTACCTACATGAAGTTAATGCTATAATTTTACAAATTAGAAAACAAATTTTTCTGTGGGGATGTAGACAAAGAACAATTCCTTCAAATACTTGTATCTCTACATTCTGAAAGCTATCCATAAAATGGAAGGCTCACTAAAATTATGTGTGTGTATACCGATAAAAGAAATATACAGACATATACTCACATACACACATATAATGTATGTATATGTTTATGTTTATATATGTATGTATATACATTTTAAATTAAATTTCAAAATGTGCACTGATCTGATAATATAATGATTCAATGTTAGTAGACGATAGAGTACAATATGCCTAGCCATGCTTCTACAATTGCGTCAGACACCATTTTAATACCAGATAGTACTTCACTGTTCACCATAAAATAAAAAGGAAACGAGAGATTCATGCAAGCATAGAGTTCCTCCCTCCTAAGTGATAAGGTAGGAATTGGCTCAAGAAACAAATCAACATTTTATAAAAAGTAGATAGAGCCAAACAGCTATAATTCTCTACTGTGTTTTTCTTCCATAAAAGTCTGTCATGGGAATGTGATGAACCTATATTGCAAATAAATGCAAGGCCATTTCAAGGTTATATTTACTCTCTGGGGCATTGAGCTAATAAATCTGAATAACTTTATTTATTAAAATGTATAAAATGTAACATTTTATTTAATAAAATGTATTGCATATACATTTAGTATTGAACATAAGTTTCTCCTAAAAATAATACAAAACACAATAAATAACATATAAGACCTACACATTCATAATAAAGACAAAACTCTCAACAGTGTTAATAAAAGTTCTTCCTCAGAAAGTAGAAATCTACCACAGTAACACACACAGAAAAGGTACTAAATAATACCCATTTGAATAAATAGCATACTCTATGCAACACATAAATGAGTGAAAAAACAAATAGAAGAATTGTTATTTGGAAATGCAGAAGGATAAATTATTTATGTTTTTAGACAGCAGTGCAAAAGAAACTTCTTAGAAGAAGTGACTCTTGATTTGAGCCTTAAAAGATGCCTTGAAGTTCTTGATGATGAATATGGTTTTGGAAAGATAGAAAAATATCTCATTACTTGAGATATGAAAGTAATCCCTATTATTATAAATGTGTTTACCTATCTAATAGAACATTTTAAGGGTAGTATGATTGAAAGTTTGATTTGTTTTCCACAATGGTTGAACTAGTTTACACTCCCACCAGCAGTGTAAAAGTGTTCCTATTTCTCTGCATCCTCTCCAGCATCTGTTGTCTCCAGATTTTTTAATGATCGCCATTCTAACTGGCGTGAAATGGTATCTCAATGTAGTTTTGATTTGCATTTCTCTAATGACCAGTGATGATGAGCATTTTTTCATATGTTTGTTGGCCTCTGGTATGTCTTCTTTTGTAAAGTGTCTGTTCATATCCTTTGCCCACTTTTGAATGGCTTGTTTGTTTTTTATTGTAAATCTGTTATTTAGTTCTTTGTAAATTCTGGATATCAGCCCTTTTGTCAGATGGATAAACTGCAAATTTTTTTTCCCATTCTGCTGGTTGCCGATTCACTCTTACGACTGTTTCTTTTGCCGGGCAGAAGCTGTGGAGTTTGATTAGGTCCCATTTGTCTATTTTGGCTTTTGTTGCCAATGCTTTTGGTGTTTTGGTCATGAAGTCCTTAAGGACCTAGAAATAGAAATTCCATTTGACCCAGCAATCCCATTACTGGGTATATATCCAAAGGACTATAAATAATTCTACTATAAAGACACATGCACACGAATATACACTGCAGCACTGTTTACAATAGCAAAGACCTGGAATCAACCCAAATGCCCATCGATGATAGACTGGACAGGGAAAATGTGGAACATATACACCATGGAATATTATGCAGCAATCAAAAACATTGAGTTCATGTCCTTTGTAGGGACATGGATTAATCTGGAGCACATCATTCTCAGCAAACTGATACAGGAATAGAAAATGAAATACCACGTTCTCACTCATAGGCAGGTGTTGAACAATGAGAAAACATGGACACAGTGAGGGGAACACTACACACTGGGATCTGTTGGGGGAAATAGGGGAGGGACAGTGGGGGGTGGGGAGTTGGGGAGAGATAGCATGGGGAGAAATGCCACATACAGGTGAAGGGGAAGAAGGCAGCACATCACACTGCCACTTGTGTACCTATGCAACTATCTTGCATGTTCTTCACATGTACCCCAAAACCTAAAATGAAATAAAATATATATATATATATATATAAAACCCCTAAAAAAAGTTTGACTTGTTAAAATCCTGCCTTACTTATATACTTAATAGTTGGTGAATATGAATAAGTTATCTAACTCCTGCCTTTGGGCTTCAGTTTTCCCATCTGTAAAATTTAGATAATCATAATGTTGACTTTTTTGAGTATTACATAAGCGGACACAGGAAAATAATGCATAGAATACAGCTCAATGCTAGTGCTTAATTACATGGAAGCTATTAATAACAAATTTTCTCACCATGAATTGTCTACGTAGCACAATCACATACTGAAAATCTTTAGAATGGGTGCTATCATTCATGTACTATTAATATGGCCCTTCTATTTTAGTATGTTTATCTAAAAGGAAAAATACAAACTTGATGTCTCAAAACGTATCCCTGAGAGAAAGAATAAATGTGAATATAATACCTATTATTGTACCAGCTGTGTAAGTGTTGTACTGTCTCATGTGTTGTACTCATTTTAGGTAAGTTTCTCATTACCCATTGAATGACCTAGAAAAATATACATTTTTTCATATTCTTTGCTGATTTAAACATGCCAACAATTTTTATTTTCCCAAAGTAAGAATTTCAAATTCCTGAATATTATATCCATGTTTTGTCTAAGCTTACCTCTTTAGTTTCACCTCGCATTGCTTCTCTAACACACTATGATCTAACAATAACCACCTGTATTTTCTTTCACCCTCAGCTATTCACTCCACCTGAAAAGCCCCACTCACCCTACCTACCTGAATAATTCATTATATTTTGCAACAGTGCCAAAGTATTTCTATTTTTCAAACCATCTTTCCCTCTATTTCTATCCTATTTTCAAAGTGATGTTGAAACTTCCCTACATGTTCATATAGTTTTATTACGGCAAGTCGGTTGTCATTTTCTATTTTGCTTTTCTGTTCTGTCTCCACCACAATGACCTGAACTGCTGTACTCTGTAAAGTCCAGGTAAACTGAATTGTCTGATAAACAGTGGGTCATAAGATGGGACAGAGTCTTAAAAAAATAAAAAGAATACCACTATTATATTTTATTTTTCTTTAGGTAAAATATGTGAGCTATGTCCATATTATTATGTCTAAAAGATATTTTAGAATTAATACATAGGTAAAGTTAACAGAGAGTTGCCTGGGATGCCTTTAAGACAGGGGTTGCTCTTCAACTAGTCCTTCAGTATAGTTATGTGAAGTGAGTTTGTATACAATGAGGGGTTAGAAACTGAAAAGTTCTAATTGTTTGAGGAAGCAAACCATGACCAGATAGTTCAAGAGATGACAGCAGTGATTTTGTGAAGTGAATGACGTAGGTTTTATACCAATGGGAGCATCGTAGCTTTTCTCTCAGCACTACAAAAAAGACTAACTCTGGCCAGAAGAGTGCAGCTCTCTTGGCCACATATGTTTCTCAAAGAGAACTTAAGAGTGGATCAGAAAACAGTATTTAACTAATCTCATTTCTTCCTGTGAGTTCAGCTTTCCCAACAGCAGTCTCTAAGAACTATGACTGTCGGCCAGGTGCGGTGGCTCAAGCCTGTAATCCCAGCACTTTGGGAGGCTGAGGCGGGTAGATCACAAGGTCGAGAGATCGAGACCAACCAGGTCAACATGGTGAAACCCCGTCTCTACTAAAATACAAAAAATTAGCTGGGCATGGTGGCGCGTGCCTGTAATCCCAGCTATTCAGGAGGCTGAGGCAGGAGAATTGCCTGAACCCAGGAGGCAGAGGTTGTGGTGAGCCGAGATCGCGCCATTGCACTCCAGCCTGGGTAACAAGAGCGAAACTCCGTCTCAAAAAAAAAAAAAAAAAAAAAAAGAACTATGACTGTCATAATATAGAAGGTAAGTACATATCAGAGACTGGACTTACCATATTTCCCACCACATGAACAAGGAGAAGTTTTTCCTGCAATTAAGCATGAAAAATAATATATTGAACCAAATTTGTGAAAAGACTTCTCAGAGCATTAATGTCAATTCTCCTTTACAATTGGCATTATACGTTAGATACTGGTTGGTAAAAGGCTTATGAAAGTAGAAAAAGTTTGCATATGAGAAAGGTAATTTACAGTAGCATTTTTCTCACACAGAATTGTGGGAAAAACAACGGTGATTGCCCATGTTGCTTACCTTCAAATATTCTCAGTAAGCATAAATGTGTAATAGCTCATTTTCATACATTTCTGCCTAATGAATATGTCTAGGGGATTTTAACAGTTTTTAAATAATTGTGGAGATATGTGAATGGAAAATTAAAAGATAAATGTTTTCTGGTGGAAAAATATTACCATGTACAAAGCCTGAACAACACATCACACTATTGTTAGGATCCTAAGATTAAAATTTTGTCTCTAAATTAACTTCAGGAGTATACTCACTTCAATAGGGTGCTACGTGGGCTACCAGAGATCATCGCTGGAAAGTAAGATGAAAAATCTGCCTGTCAATGTCGATGATTGATTGCAAAACATTTCAACTGATATCACAATTGAACTCTCCACAATTCACGAAAAAAAAAGAAAGTTGATCAGCATTTTGACATTTTTTTTCAACTTTTGACAACTTAATGAATACTTCAACTGAGGCACAAAACAAACCCTTTTACATTTCACAGATCATTGTTAGTAGTTTCTTGTGACTGTGTAATTGACATATATGTATTTAGGTGCACTTTTCACCCTAATAATGGGAAAATAACTGTTAACAATCATGGACAATATGACTAAGGCACTTTTTGAAAACATTAAGCCAGTAATATCTAACCCTATTATTCAAATTAAAGAAAAATCAGGACACTTTTTTCCAAAGTAAATGAAGTAGTGAAGGAGAAATCATTATTCAGTCAGCTAATAATTATTCACATGTTTGTTAAGTTACATTAATAAATATGTCTTGTATATGAAATTATGTTACTGAAAATATTTCCAAATATCTTATTATATTTTCTGCCATATGAACAAGGAAAATTTTTTGCTGCAATTAACTTGAGTGTGAAAAATAATACATTGAATTCGATTTGTGAAAAGACTTCTCAGAGCATTAATATATCAATGATTATTGTGAGTCTTCCAGAAAGAGCTATATCATGCAGAAAGTTGACTTGTATCTATTGTATATCTAATTATCCTTAAACTAATATTCTTAAAAGGATGAAATAAGTAATATACATTTGGAAATTTCAAACTGCTTGAGCCTGCTCTATTTGCTTTTTCTGTTAGAAAGAGCCATCCTTTGTAGGAAAAGATGCCTGGTTTACAATACAAGTAACCACATATACACACTGTACATTTAAAAATATATTTTTAACAATTGAATTTAACTATGTATTTAATGTTAACTGTTAGGAACTGTGCAAACCCTTTGTGGGAAATTTTTAAAATTTAAGATATGATATCTTCTCTCCAGGAATGCCCTATTGATTTAAGGAGTAAGTTGCATAGATAAATACTTCTTTCTGTATACAATATTAACATGCTAAAAACAGTTAAGCCTAAGATGACATAGTGTGTATCCTCCTTTACCTGAAGGGTCTAAATAATGTTCATAATTGCTGTCATTTACAGAAAGTCAAGGTTCTATAGAAATATCTCTTCCCATAACGATCTTTAAACATGAAATAAACATTATTTAGATTTCATATGAGATATGTTAATTAGACTACATATTTTAAAAGCTTTAAAATATGTAGCTTTGAGAGTTATTGCATCATGGTGTAGAACTACAGAATTCCTTATACTGAACTGGGATTTGAATTTGTGACTTTGGAAAAGTTGTCTCTTCATCTACAAGTTTGGATGGTTAATAGCATTGTCCTCATAATAGTGCTGAGGAGATCAGCTACAATTGCAGGTATGTAAAAGGTGTTTAATAACTACTAGTAGTTACCTCATTGACTGAACAAAATAATGAACTTATTTTACTTATATTATATATTGGTAATAATGCAGTTTATTTATATTGTGATTATTTTATACCACGTAATATTGCTTTCTCCTCAAATGTTAATATAAATGTTTATAAATATCTGAAAATAATATTAACCTGTATCATCATTATAATATAAACACCAACTATGTCAGAGCAAGGGGACTTTCCAACTTTCTAATTTTATAGGTGCTTGCAAATAAATTTATCAAAGTGCTTAATTTTGTTAAGGCGAGTTCTGCTTATGAGACACCTACAAAACATATGGCTATTATTAATATAGGTACTCATTTAGACTTTATTTATTAAAAGCAATTACAAAATTTGAAGCATTGTTTTACACAAGATTGGTTCACCTCGGCCATTATGTAGCCTAACTGTAGGGTACATTGCATTTTCTGATGACTGATTTTTTTAAGTTACATAGGACACTCACAATGGAAGCTACCCCCTAAATGTGAAAAAGTGGGTATGTCCCTCCAATTACAATTACTAATAATCTATTTTTTCTGCATTTCATAGCATAGTGCACTCCCTAAATGCATCTAAGTTTCCATGAAATGCCTGGAAATGTCCTATTAATCATTTTCATGTGTTGTTTTCTTATTAATTAAAGTGCCAAAAAGACACTTTCAACTATCAAAAAAAATCCATTTACTTATCTTATCAGAAAAAGAATGAATTAGACATGACCATAGACAAACTTAATTTTTTAAATTACTGTGCCATGTCAATTTAAGTATTTCATCAGGAAAAAATGTAATTATATTAATGCAGAAGATTTTACAATGTTATGTGTACCTTATTTCTGTAGTGCTTTTTGCTACTTCTTAGGAAAGTCTTCTGTCACAGCTTCATTAATATTGCCAGCACCCCAGGGCAATAAAAATACATGAGACAATTTATGGAAATGCAATTAAGCTACTGATTTAATAATCTAGTACTCAGGGGCTCCTTCACTCTCCCTCTTTTTTAAAAAATTTAATTCTCTTGTTCTTGGGACAACTCAATAAAGATATGGCTTTATCCGAGCAAAATATTTGTTTGTTTTAAATCATTTTAGCCAATGATTTTCCCATTAGGAATTGAGTTACAACTTCAAACTTATTCAAATATTCTTTAATACTACATTTTCAATTAAGTTTTACAATTAAAAACAATTATAATGAAACAGTCTTTATTAGAATGTTTGATATTTAAAAATATTAGTCATTATTGATTTGCATAGAAGGAAATAGAAGTACAAGAAATTTGTCTCATTTTTAAAACTATCTGTTGCAGTAGCCTTAAGTTTTGTCTATTTACGTATCCAGTTATTAACCGTTATATATTCACGTTTCACTAATGAGAGTAGTTTTCTCTGATAACATAAGTAAGTGGATTTTTGGAGACATTTGAAAGTATGTAAACAATAGCCTGAAGAAAATAGAAATATCCTAAAATCCCACTTCAACAATAAACAACTGTAATTTCCATGGCTGTTTTTCATGTATCTTCTTATGCATACACACATGCACACAAGCACAGCTTTAGTCCAGTGAAGTCAGATCCTACCTTGTTTCTCTTACGTCTCATGCATACATTTATCAAACCATCTTGTAAACACAGTTTACATTCCTTCGGTTTATCCATAGCATTCTTCATGCTCATGTTCTAAAAACATGTCTGGACATGCAAATACAGAGTTACAGAATTTTTACTGCTTACTTTAGGAAAAAATGAGTGATATCACATACTCTCTCTAAATCTTATAATACATAACTGCCTATAAGTCAATTTATACTTTGAGGTTGCCTCACAGTTAATACTGTAATATATCAACAGGATTCAACCATTCTTGTACTGATGAACTTTCATTTTCCTTTTTCTTTCTCCCCAAATCATACTGAAATAATCTTGTTTGTACAAAATATCCTTATATTGTGGTATTCTTGTATCTATGAGGATAATTTTGTATAAGTGAGATTAAAGAGTTAAAAATCACAATTTCATTTTAGTAGAAATGCCAGATCGCCTTCCAAAATGCTATAGTTGTTCTTTTCAGCGAATGTAAAAGTGTACCCTACCTTATCATTCCTGGCCAGCAGTAGGGGTATTCTTTTTAATCTAACTTTTGCCAACTTAAAAGTAGTATCAATTGCTATTTTTATTTGCATTTATCTATTAGAAATGTTAAGATTAAAAAATGTATTAATTACATATTTAGATATATTATCAAATTGATTTATTATAATTTTCATTCACTTTTTTTATGCTTCTGTCCTAATTGATAAAAGGTCTTATATTACAGAGATTTTACTTCTATTTTTGGTTCTGTTTTAATTAAAAAGTGATCAATTTCTTATATTGTGAGATTACCTGCTATTCAATAATTAATTAAAAATACAATTTTCTATATTAAAGAAAATACAATTGGACACCATATTTCAAAATAAATTCCATATTGATTGACAGTTTTAAATGTAAAGTAACACACACGTCTACACACACACACACACACACAAATAGTACATATATGTGCATAAAGAGAGATTTTCAAAGATTTTTTAAAATATGAAAGTCCTTCAAGCCATGCAAAGACGCATACATTGGTATGTACAAAATAATCTCACATTTTAAATATTTAGCATCCCATATTTATAATTAAAATATTGTTATTAATGTGTCTAGTGTTGGTACAGTGTGTGTTTATGTAAGGCAGTGAGTGTGTAGTTAAACTATAAAAGAATTAAAGGATGACTATTTCAAAAATCAAATTTTCATTGATCCAGGATTCGGGGAAGATGATAGAGTAGGAAGCACCAGGAATCTGTTTGCCTACCTGGACAACAATTGCACTGGCAAAATCTATTATGGAACTCTGTACTCTATTGAAGGCTCTCAACCTCCAGAGGACTGCTTGGACAGTATATTATGGTTAATTTTACAGTTGAAATTGAAATACACAGGGCTGGGCACAGTGACTCATGCCCAGCACCTTGGGAGGATGAGGCAGGTGGATCACTTGAGACCAGGAGTTTAAGATCAGACTGGGCAACATAACGAAACACCATCTTGACAAAAAATAATACAGAAATATTTTCTGAGAATAGTAGTATACACCTGTAGTCCCAGCTGCTTAGGAGGCTGAAATGAGAGGATCACTTGAGCCTGGGAGATGGAGGCTGCAGTGAGCCAACATTGCACCACTGCACTACCGCCTGGAAAACAGAGAAAGACCCTGTTCCCACAACACCCCAAAAAGATCACTATGCTTTATTAAATGTCATTTGAAACCAGTAATTTTGTAGTATATACATTTTGCAAGTTCATTACCTGGTAATTGTGTCATATTCACATCTTGCAAGTTTATCAACAAGCAAAAACCAGTTCCCCTTCTCTGCGAAATAACTCCATATCAGTAGTTTCCCATTAGTTATAATGTTACTCTGTGACCCTTCTCTCTAACTATTGCTAATTATATTCGCTAATTATATAATTGAAAATTATATCATAAATACATGTTTATTAATCCAGTATCTTTTAGAAAATAAGTTAACTGAAAACTGATATTTATTAGGATTGCTTGCCATACTTGCAATAAAAAGACAAATATGCAAATGCCATAAAAATTCCAGCTTAAAATAAAATAAATGCACCAGATAAACAAAACACTGGGTGCTTCATCAATTAGCATATGACCCTTCAGAATCTGAGTAAAAAGAACAAGAAAATAGAAAGTTACATAAATAAAGAGACACATGATTTAGACAGACAGGTTTGAGTTAGTATTGCCAAAGAGAAAGAAATTATACTTGGCCGTATGTTGAATTTACATTTATATAACCCAACCTAGGTGGCATAATATTAAGAAGAAAAAATATTAAGAAATATAACCATAGTCCGAATTGACTAATGGCGCATTTATAATCAGGACTAAGTCAATCTTCATTGGCAAAGATTATATGTAATTTAACTTTAAAGTAAGAGTTAAAAACAAGTCCACTTGAATTAATGCTTAACATATAACATGGCAAATTCTTATTGACAGTAGTTTCTCTTTTCATTTTTGGATTAAGATGGATGGACATAAAGACCTCTAGAAACATACCTTTGTTTTCTAGTGTTGTATTTGTGTAATTTATATATATATACGTATGTATATATATATATTTATTTATATATATACATGTATATGTATATATACACATATATGTGTGTGTATATATATACATGTATATGTATAAGTATGTATACATATATATATTTGTATATATATACATATATATATTTGT
>CM052650.1:31349198-31386810 GCA_028533165.1 Leontopithecus rosalia | reverse complement strand
TATATACATACATATATATACATGAACATATACATATACATATATACATACACATACATATACATATACATACATATACATATATACATCTACATATACATATATACATGTATATACGTATATACATGTACCTACATATCCATATATATACATATATACATATCCATATATGTATACATATATACATATATATACATATATACATACATATACGTATATATATACATATATACATATACACATACATAAACATATACGTGTATATATGTTTATATACATATATATACATATACATGTGTATATATACACACACACACACACATATATATCTGAGTTTTAATAAAGTTGCTTTTCAAATATATAATCTTATTTTTCAGCAATATACCCTAAGCCATGGGATTAGTTGGGTGACATATTCTTTACTCTTTACAACTGAAGAGTTGTCCTTCCTTTATACCAAAACAAGCCATTAAAATTTAGTTTTGATTATATAATTGCACTGAAGGAAAAATGGCAGATACTAATGAGTAAATGCTGTATGCTTTCAGTAGTCAAGATTTAAAACTCTGTAAAGACAAAATGCCTTAAACTTTTCTGGGGTTGAAGTGAGGAATTTCATTGGCATGCAATAAATGTGTAGGGGAAGGGAATATACTATATTTGATTTTGTAGGTGATTAGCTTTGAAAAATTCATTGAACTGAACTATAATATGTGTGTTTTATGCAAATTATCATTCTATAAAATTGATTAAAACCAGTTACACAGGAGAGAGTCAGTAAAGGGGAAAAGAAAGAAAAGGAATGTAAAGAAATAATGCCAATGCACTAGACTTATTTTTGATGATATTAAATATAGCCTGGCCTTTTCTTAATTCTTTTTAAAATTAATGCAGATTTATCGGTCCTTTGATACTTTTTTCTCAACACATCTTATATTCTTATCTATTTTAATGTGTGGCTATATAAGAGAGGACTCTCTTACAGTTGGATTGGAACAGCGTGTTATTTATATCTGGAGATGCACTGGAAGTGTAATACTGACCCATGAGCAAGATGAGAATGTCATGTGCTAGTTAGTGATTCATAACATGTTGCTTTAAGTTTAGTTCCAGCTTGTCTACGTTGTTGAGAATGTTTACATTAATGGTTTACACAACTAGGCTTGAGTCATATGTGAACCACAACGTATGAGAGAGCCTGTTATAAAGATTTTTCTGCACTTCTCTGAAATTACTATATTAAGCTCAAATATTGAAGGTTTATAATATACAGATAAGATGTGTCCATGAGATTGAGAAAGGATCTTTAGAGGAGAAGTGTTCTGTAACTGAAAGACAGACTTTCAATGATTTCCTGTGTTTTATTACTGTTGTACTTTACCTGTATTAAGTACTAATAAGATTCTTCTTATAGAACCTCATAAGCCTTTTTAGCTTTCCAACTTCTTTGTAATTGGTGCAAATCTAGTAAGTTTTTTGCATTATACTTTTGGCATTTTACTCTGAGGCTAGGCTTCAAAATGTAAGAATAGCTTTTTGAAACTGAATCATTTTCAGTCTTTCCATCATGCTCCACTCTCCCAGACACACACACACACACACACACACACACACACACACACACACACACACGCACACACACACACACATACACACACACACCAGATAGCAAGACTGAAAGCAATCTCAAAAGGTAACACATCCAGAGTGAGTATTTTTACCACTTGTAAAATATAAGGAAAATATACTGAAAATGAAGGTGTGAGTAATATAGATCATTTTAGATTGACCTCTAGTATTCTAGTATCAGTGTAGCTTCAGAGAAACACATTTGCAAGGGGAAAAGGGTATTTTTGTGATTTTTTTGCACTTGTTATTTCAATTGAAATTAAAAAATAAACTAATTTGAAATCACTAAGCCAAAAAGAAGGAGATTTTATCAGTATTGAAATAAAAGAACAAAAAATTGATTTGTGGGTCTGATCTCGGGGAAGGTTTTAAATAGTCAATAGTACCTCTAACTCTCATTAACCTTCTCTGAGCATCAACTTTATTTTTATTCCCTCTTATTTAATTTGGCACTGACAGATACAGACTCATTCTTCTAATGTATACCATCAGAAGTGAAACCTTTACACTCTCCAACTTTTGAATAATCTAAGAGATGCACTTTAACTATTCTCAGATCATGAATCTATTACTTGAATTAAAAAGTACTGCACATGAAAACAGGTAGTATAATCTCTGACATTAGAATTTCAAGATTGGAGTGAGAAAGGGTAAGCTCTCTAAAGAGGGGGTATCATAGACATGATATTTTCATGGTGATACTTTTGTGAACTAGGCAGATATCCCTTCAGGTCAACTACATCTCCACTCTACTTTAAACAATAAAAAATCCATACATGTATAAAATCATACAGTAACATAACTTTTTAATAAAATTTTAACCAAAACGGTCTATTTAGGTGGATAGATACTGATTCTTAGAGGAGATGTTTCTGCTTGAATGATCTTTATCCTCGGGGAGACATAAATAAAAGAATGTCATACTATATTATGGAATGACTAGCATATTTATGAGTAAACTTTCATACTAAATTTCTTTATTGTCTAAAGTAAGCACAAAAACCCTTTTAGTTAATTAATATCCCTTTTTAATATGCAGAATAAATATAAGAAAATAGCACAAATTGTATTATGCCAGCACACAGAAATAGTTCCAGTTAAAAGTCAATCCTGTATTTTGAGAACTTGACAAAATCATAATTGAAAATAGTTTATTATCTTACGTGTAGATGTTGTATAATCAGGAACATCCAAATCACCTTACATTCAAATATTTCACAGTTAGTATTTGACATATTCAGTGTAGTATTCTAAAACCATGCCCTCAGAAATATAAAAACACAAAGAGAGCCAGGATTCTAAAAAGCCATTTATTTTTTTCCTAAGGTTAAGTGCAATGATGACTGCATTTTCAACATTATCAGGGCCACACAGACATTGGAGCTTAAGGATAAGATCCAATTTCATAGCAATCTGTTGAGCTATAAGCCAGTCTAATGACCCAAATGTTCACCATAATAATTATCATCTTGAGTGATAATGCTATGAATACAAAGGAACACTGCATATCTAAAATAAACTACATTTATATGACACGAGAACAACTTGATGAAAATAAGGCAAACTGTGAATGGTAATTTTGATTTTTTATTGTTTTCATTGGATGTAGTCATATCTGAAAATATAATACCATGTAATTAGAAAAGTGATCATAACATAAAATAAAATAAGACTAGAAGACTTGACTTTTTATATCAAATATTCTGCATACAAATATAGCCTTCTACTGATGATCTGTGGCTCTAAAATATTGGTAGCTATAATTATGCTTTGTAAAACAGAAGCTGTGAATGCCTTACTACAGAAAGACACAAATAATCATTTTCTTACTCATTCACTACTAGTAGACCCTGAGGCACAGCATTTCCTACCCAGATATTTGATTATTAATCCAGTTTTTGTTAGGGGTATACTAACATTAACTAATGGAGAGTGGTAGTAAAACAAATTAATGTAAATAAATGCTGTATAAACTAAAATATTTCTTTAAAATTAACAAAAGTGTTTTTTTTTCTAAATAGGCAAAGTTACATGAGGACCCAAATTTATACCAGAAAATCATTTGATGAATATGGAATCAATAAAACAATTTTTTGTATATGAATTTAGTATTTTGTTGGCATCAGGTTAAAGACATGTGGTCCTAGATAGGATAATTCTACAGAAAAGAATTTAATTTATTTACCTGCTTCATGAGGAATCCAACAATTATGTCAGTGAGTCTCTTTTCCAGTATTCATTTCCCCCATTCTCTCATTTCTTTTTGATTGATGGTATCATTTTGTTATTTTCATTGGCATGGATTCATTTTAGATAAAATGTCTTTTTGACTATTTGTATATATATCTTATTTTAAAATCAATGACTAATGTTGTTTCTGTATTTCGAAGATTACCCCTCTATATTCTCTAAAGTCAATACTGTGAAACAGTCCAGATATGAGTCTAGGAATGGCTGTACAAAATATTGTAAAACTAGAAGCAACTTAACTCAGTAGGTAGTCAATAGAGAAAATGAATCTCAATATAATTGACTCTATTTAGTTAATGTAGTGATACATTTATTTTATATTTTTCATGTGAGTATTTTTTTATATTTTAAAATTTCAAAGTTAAGTATACATGTGACTACAGTTTCTCCCAACTTCTTTAAGGTACTTTATCTGGCAGTCACTAGCAGATGTGTTTGCCTAATTATTTCGTATGTTTTTTTCTGCCTCATAATTTTGTTCACATTTGCTGTGGAGATTTTAGAAATCATCTAGATTGTTTGGTACAGGAAGGAAATCAACCCTGGGCTGCCTAATTACTGACAATCTTCCTGTTTTTTCTTGAATACATTTTCATCCTTACATACATTGGTGATTCTGATTAACCCTTTCCACATACATCTCAAACATATGTCCCATCATAGCTTGCTGTATATTAAATAAAACTATTTTTATATTGAAAATGGATAAAGTAAGTCAAGGTGTTCCAGAAGAAAACATATTTGGTTTAATATTTTAAAAAATAAGCTACCGCTTGAAGGCTTCATATGCAGTCCTAGGAAGAAAAGAATTGGGAGAAATAGTTAAAATACATGAAATTCATTAAAAAAATAACGAATCTATATCAAGTGTATTAAATTGTTTATACATCTCAGGGTTTTTTTTCTGCTTTGAAATTTGGCTTGCAACTTGACCACATTCATTTCTTTTGTATTCACTTCTAAATATAGAACAGAAAAGTTGAGGTCAACAAAAATAGGACATGAATTGAGAGAAGACACAGACTTTCAAAAGAGGAGAAACATAAAATAAGGATAATTATCATCAAGATATTAAATCTCAACAAAATAGGACATGGTGATATAGATAATGATGAAAGCATGCTTGATATGTAAACTTGCAATTTGGTTGAGTGAGAAACTTTGACATGCAGATGGAGTACAAATAATTTAATAAAATTAGATCACAAACTGCATAGTGTGCTCCCATAATTGTTTTTATTTTTTAGATTTCTTCTTGCTCTGAATTCAGAGCTGACAGAAGAATAGATGATACTAAATAACAGTTGATCTCCTTGTATTATCTAGCTACACAAACATTGGATATATACTACTGCTAATGGAAGTTTTCTTCTTTTTCTTAATCACTAATCTCACTTATTTTTAAACTTCATCTCTTTATTTTCAATTTATGCCTTCTATTTTTCTTTTATTACCTAAAAGGTGTTATATGAATAACTTTCAGGGAAACTTGGATGAATGCTGTATCTGTTCAATATGTGACATTTTCCAGTTCCTCCATAACATTCCAGTTAAGCATGTATGGGCCATTAACCTCCTTCTTCTTTGTGCTTCAGTGCACAGACTTCTCTCATTAATCATCAGTACACCTAAAAATTCAGTTCCTTTTAAAAACTCATGTCAGACTAAAGCTTTAGAGATTTGACAGGCACTAGATAGGTTTTATTTTCAAAAGAATAATCAAAATGTCTCATAACTATCAAAATGAAGCTTAGATGGGGAATATGTTTAAGACACACTGTGACTAAGAGGAAAAAAAGAAAAATAACAAATCCTGGGGTCCCAGTACTCCAGGGACAAACATCAATTGTCAATGCAAATCCTTTTAGTCCAATGAGTTCCTTATTCTAGCTTAAATAGGTAATACATGATATCAGACATTTGGTATTTTATATATAATTGGTAGGATTAGTAATAGATTTTATAGAAAATTGGCTCATTTATCTTCGGGATAACATGAGATACTAGAATTAACTCTAGAAAACAAAAAATAATTTTATTTTGCTAGAATATTTCCAGTTCATCTTTTAGGACATTTCGTTTTTATAAGGCACAAATTTTTGTAAGTATTAAGCATACGGTAAAAGTATTCAGCACATTAGCAAACAGACTGTTAAATTTTGTGAAAAGCCTCATTGGCTTATGGATTTAAACATTTACAAGGTTACTATATCCCCCATTAAGAAAGCATAATTCATTTATCACTGACAAGAACAATATGGCCTTTTTTTTGAAAGCCCAGAGATTATATTAACTTAGAGAGGCAATATAATATTTTATTAAATTTTATTAGTATAGAAATAATTTTATTTAAATTGCTTAGTGACTTTTTGCTATTTTGGTTTTGTTGTTGTGATTTTTGTTAAGTTTCTTCATTCTAGCCATATTTTCTCCTCCCAATTTTGTCATTCATTTATTGATAATACAGTTATTAATTCATTCATTTTTTCATATGTGAGTAAACGTTGAATTGGACTACTTGATATACATATGAAAATGAATTAAATTTTTCTCAATTATTTGAGACAGACATAAAAACTTTTGACAAATATTATAATTGTCACTGTTAGATATCAAGGCAGCACAATTTGAGCTTAAATTCCAGTTAGAGTGTAGAGGAAGGCTTCATAGAAGTAGGGCATAAACTGGACTTTGAAGGTTGTAAAGGCTGACTTAAGGAGGCCAGGGGTTGGCAGTCATATACAAAGCCTCAGAAAAGTGTAACCACATGGAATAATTGCAGAAATTGACATAGTTAATTAATTTAATACTGCTTTGAAATTTCATAGAAATGGTTAAATATGAAGCTGGATGTGTCAGACCAGGGTCAGGTCCATATGTTCAGCTGAAGTGATTTAACATTGTTTCTTGAGAAATGGGGGTCATTTCAAAAAAGAGAAATCATAAATAGATGTCTATTAGTGAAATTATCCAAGAAACAGTGAAGATGACTGAGTTCATGTAGTCAAAACTGGAGTCAGAGAGATAACAGAATAATTCAATAGTGTAGATATGGGAGGAGGAGAGTCAATTTAACACAGGTATATTGTAAATTATGAGGAAATAATAAATATAAGAAATCATAAAAAGGTTCAGAGATTATAAACCTGGTGTCAGTACACATTATAGGACAAATAGAAGTCGTGAATAAATGAGAAGTAGTAGTTTTGGCAAAGATCAGTTTTATAGGAAAAAAGTACAGTGCATATTTTGCCTTAAGGTAGCTGATGGTTCTTCAGGTAGAGATGTTTAGTGTTCACTAAAATATACAGAAAAATTCTAGGATACAGGTATAGAATTAACAAGATTCTAAGTTACAGGTATAGAATTAGCAATTTTCAATGCACAGTTAGTAGTCAAACTCGACCCAATTTAGAGTAACTATATAGTATTTAAGTAGAAATGATTGTTTTGAGAAACAGATTTTCAATAAAAGTTGTCCTTAGCTAAGAAAAAGTGAAGAAAACAGTGGGTATTCAGAATCTAGAGAAAAAAGTATTACTACTATATGGGATAATTTTTCTTTCTGTCAAGCAACCGTTGAGTAATGGGAGTTATATTGTCCTCCAGGAACCAAAATTGACTATGTAAAATAATAGTAATAATAAGATTATACTCTTTTAGGTACAAAGTATAGATGCAAATATAGTAAATAAATATACAGTATAATTGTCATATTAAAATGTAATGGAAGGCAATTACTTGGAAAAAGAAGTGTTTATGAAGGCTCCTAGGAAAAGGTAAATGTATTTTAAAAACTGAAGTTGAAAAACTTTAATCTGATAGAAGGGTGACTTCTCTTTTAGTCAGAATATTACTGAATGTCATATATAATTTGTGAACACAACTCTTATACTAAATGTGACTTAATGGCAACAAATTCACAAAGACTGGTGATCTCCCTCTCTTCTATTCTTACTTCAATTTCACAGTCTGGCATTCTGACACATTCTGCCCGCTCAGCTGCTGTGGAGTTGAACTCCTGTGTCGAGTCCATGTCCCTGAGGGATCATAAGCTTTTATTTCTGAGTAAGCCAGAAACTTAGTGCCAGAATAATAAGTGTTAGTTATTGTAAGATCATTAATGGCATCAGCGTAAAAAAAAAAAACTTCCTTTCTCTTATGGAGTTTTCATTTCATAAGTCATGTTTCCACTTAACAGGACCAACCAAATCAGTTTTATTTTATAAAGGTTTTTTTTCTTTTTTTAAGAATTTATGTACATTCTAACTGACTATAGATATTATATAAAGGATATTTTTAATTGTATAATAGAAGTTGTGTATTTTTTTAGTGCATATAGTCTTCTGTGTAAAGAAGCCAGGAAGAAACAATAAAGATAAAACTTCTTCACTGGTATTATCACATAAATAATAAGTTGTAAACAAGTTTGAAGAAAAATAATATATAAGATATAGACTTATGCATGCAGTACTTAACTAAGGGGATACGTTCTAAAAATCGTGCCATTAGGTGATTTTGTCAATTCGACCATCATCGAATATACTTATACAAAACTCAGTGGTATAGCCTGCTACACACCTACACACCTAGGCTATTCCTCACGGCTACAAACCTATGTGACATGTTACTGAACTGAACACTGCAGGCAATTTGAGCACACTGGTAAGTATTTGTGTATCTAAGCACATTTAAACATAGAAAAGCTACATAAAAATACTCTATTATAAGCTTATCAGACCACTGTTGTATATGCAGTTTGTCATAGACTGAAAAGTCATTATGTAGTGTATGACTCAATTGTTTAAAATAAGCAGGTGGCTTCTCTGCCTAACATATGCATGATGCAAGAATATGAGATTTGTAACCTAATTCCTCTCATACAGAAAGGCAGTTTGGATAGATCAGACAAGAGTAGCCTAAATCCTAGCTGAAGATAAGTGCAAATTGGTTTGCACCTCTAATTTCTAAATTCTACCAGCAAAATTGTTTATTGTATGTGAAATTAACACTCTGACTTTTAAGTTGTACTTCTACTGAATTATTTTATTAACAAATGAATTTAAAGATTAAAAAATATCAATTGACTGTGACTCAGTAAAATTCCATCCAAGAAAGTCAATTTTTTTTTCAGTCTTTTATTATGCTTTAACTAGGGATCTAGATCTGGGGTAAAGAATGTAAGATTTTCCTTTCTAACATTTTCCTTTATTATATGAAAAAAGTTTTAACTTAGTCTCCATAAATTGTTGCTGCAGGCAGGGATCTGTTCAGCTGCAAAAAATGATAGAAAAAATGTGAATATGTATTCTTTTGTCTATTTTTCCCCCTTTAGGAGAGATTTTTCAAAGGAGTTCTTGACTTGCAAGCATTAACATTTATCTGGTGCTTTTTCAGCTTCATTCTTCCTTTTATGTTTAGAGGGAGCCAGTATCATTCTTTATTTGGCAGGAGACAGAGAAAAGTCACCTCCATCATATATTTGTATGGTTCCTCTTTAGCCAGGCTTATACTTAGTGCAGTAGTGACAGCCAATTTCTCTTGCTTAGCAAGGAAAAGGCAAGCTGACTTGTCTTGGCTTGCTCTCTCTCCAAATCCACTTCTATCCTCATTGTGCCTGGCCAATACTAAAATCTCTGTTGACGAGGCCAGAAGATCTCACATAACCTAACAAATGATATATAATTTTTAACTAAATTTGGTATTAATCATAAATGTTTCATGCTGCAGGCATTACGATGTATTTTACTAGAACAATGGTAATGGAAGAGCTGAAACATATCTGTGGTGCCAGTTTGTTTTTTTCTTAAGTTTAAATTAATAGAATTACTTCATAATGTTATTGGAAATTATTAAAAAAAAGAAATAAACATGATGCAAGAACATGATTCCTTATGGACTAGAATGCAGAAATATGTTTTAAAAAATGATAATAAATAAAACCAGAAAACGTTGGCAGTAATTTCTTTGGGAAAGAAGAAAGCATGCACTTTTACTATAAAGCATAATACATTTACATCATAATAACACAATATCTGTGTCTTTAATAACCTAGAAAATTGAACTGTTATGTGATGTCACTTTTTAATAATAAATGCAGGAAGTTCACCTTGAGAGTAAATAGTAGGCAGAGCTCAGTAAATTAACTGAAGGAAGAGACAAAAACGTATGAAAAAACAACAGAGTGCTTTCCCTTGAGGAGAAGAGCAATAGAATAGTCACAGAAAAGCAATTAATATGAAACATAGGAATGCAGAAAAAGTGAAAAGAAAGTTAATGAGATAAATAGAAAATAGAAAGATGGCAAAAGGAAAAACAGGTTATTAAAACGTTAAACTTATCAATAAATACATATCTATATGTAACATCTAGAGATCATCTACTTCTTGAGTGCACTTATATGCAGAATTTATCACTTCTGCTAGATTATAAACTACCTGAGAAAAGAATCTGTTATATGTTCATTTTAAAATGCCTGACATCTCCTATTAAAATGCCTATCATGGTGTTTGGAACTCAGAAACATATTCTGTAACTAGGGTCTACCTGAACATCCAGATGCAACAAGTATAATTTGAGAATGTTTCTTGATCTAGGTCTAGGTTGTCACTTAGAGGTTCTCTTGAACTGAAATATCCAGCTCAGAAAAGCCTTCCATACATCTTTCCCCAAGTTTCTCTGTGTTCAAACATCCGAGTCCCAAAGGCTCAGATCATTCAATTAGAAACACGCAACAAAAGCCTTAGCAAGAAGTATAATTTCTAAACCATGCTGCAGCAGACATTCCTTGGTAAAAGTAATATTTAAGGAAGCAAGTCTAAACCTTTACCTAATCTAATTTTCAATTGTCTATCATTCCTTGAATCATAAAGGCAAGTGCTTTGCTACTTTGGCTTAATTTCTTAAAGTATTGCGTTAATGTTACTGGACCCCAACACTTACCCAAAGGTGGCCATTGGGTCAAGGTCTCTGCACTATAGTCCCTTCTGTGGTCACCAGAAATATGTTATAGAAAAGGGGTCCCAATCCAGACCCCAAGAGAGGGTTCTTGGATCTCACACAGGAGAGAATTTAGGGCAAATCCAAAGTGCAAAGTGAAAGCAACTTTATTAAGAAAATAAAAGAATAAAAGAATGTTTACTCCATAGGCAGAGCAGATCCTAGGGCTTCTGGTTGTCCATTTTTATGGTTATTTCTTCATGATGTGCTAAACAAGGGGTGGATTACTCATGCCTTTCCTTTTTTAGGCCATATAGGGTAACTTCCTGATGTTACCATGGCGTTAGTAAACTATCATGGTGCTGGCGGGAGTGCAGCAGTGAAGATGACCAGAGGTCACTCTGGTTGCCATTTTGGTTTGGGTGGCTTTTGGCCGGCTTTATGCAACCTGTTTTATCAGCAAGGTCTTATGACCTGTATTTCGTGCTGACCTCTTATCTCATCTGTACTTAGAATGCCTTTACTGCCTGGGAATGCAGCCCAGTAGATTTCAGCCTCATTTTACCCAGCTCCTATTCAACATGTTCTCGTTTATGTGCCTCTGACATTAATGCTGTTCCTAAAACTATTATTTCAAGAGATCAAGAGGATGTTAATATTCCCCTCAGCTTGATTAATACTTAGACAGGATTCTTCCTGATTCTGACCTCTCTTTTCTTAGAACATTTACATTAGGAAATTTATCATTCTATATTATACCTTTGCCTCTTTGAGATGTAAATCTTGTTAGAAGCATCTTTCCCATTTAGGAGTGTCTTCCTAAAGTATCTGGGAACCATCTCTTTGAAATGTAAATACTTGAGGAGACAGCACCCCAGATTCCAATATCTGTGGGAGGGCAGACTGCTAACATCAATGGGTACTAATTAGCAAACCCAGATGACCCAATCTCAAAGAAAAACATCTGAAAATTCAGGAATAACTAAATGTGCTCCAGACATCCTACAGATCAGCCTCTCTTCTAGCATCTTGCAAGACTTTTTCACTAGCTCACACTAGTACATAAAAATTCTCCCACCTCTTGTTTCATTTGAGTTGAGTTCAGATTGAGTTCTGGCCTCTATCACCTACTGCAGTGGCTTTAAATACCAGTCTTCCTTGGCAGTTTATCTAGTGCAATTCTTGATTTGACAATAGTTTTCAAAAAAGGAGTCATATCAAATTGATTTTTTCATATCCCCTTTGATTTTTGCAAAATTTATTATCTGCTGTTTTGTTGTTGTTTTGAGATGGAGTTTCATTCTGTTGCCCAGGCTGGAGTGCAGTGGAGTGATCTTGGTTCACTGAAACCTCCACATCCTGGTCTCAAGCCATGTTCCCACATCAGCCTTACAAGCATAAGCCAGGGAGCATACTCAGCTTCCAGTCTGAAGAGGTTCTTGATCTCACTAACCCTGAAGAATGGGGAAAGGTGTCCTGGAGGTGCCGTGAGTTTGCTGTTCCAATAAATATTATGGACCCAGAGAGTTTTGCAGAAAAGTCATTTATTAGACAGAGAAAGAGAGAGAGAGAAAGAAAGATAGCTCCCACACTGCTGTGGGAGTGAACCCAGAGAAGGAATCCCTACAGGTAGGGAGCAGCTGGAGTTTTAACCATTGAGTTATTCCTTCCCCATTCAGGTTCTCATACAATGAGAGGAGTTCTTTCAAACTTCCTCTGAAGTGATTGATTTTTGACTCTGATACTGGATTGGCTACTTGGTCCACAACTCTGAGTTACAGAGCCTCCTCCTCCCAGAGCTTTCATAGCTTTTCTTGGGGGGGTGGAGGGGGACAAAGAGCTTGATCTGGCTTTCTCTACCCAGCCCATGCAGGAAACCCAAAGAACTTTACATTTGAGACCCTTCTGGTTCCCCCATGGAGGTGTGGAGCTGGGAAACTTCTACCTTTGAAACCACACCCCTTAGGGGCCCAAGAAGACAAGTCCCTCACAAGAATCTGGGACTATAGATGTGTGCCACCAAGTCTGCTAATTTTTATATTTTTTGTAGAGATGGGGTCTTGTCATGTTGCCCAGACTGCCCATAAACGCCTGAGCCCCAGCAGTCGACCAGCATTGGCCTCCCAAAGTGCTGGAATTACAGTCATGAGCTACTGCCCTTGGCTTATTATTTGCCTTGTGAATAAGGGTCTCTGTGTTATAAGACTCTCTCCTTTGTTCAGTTAAAGATGGGATTGTTATCACATGGCCATGAGAAATTAGTCTCACAGACAATTTGAATGGTGAGAAAAATGGGATTTATTGAGAAAAAGGAAAAATAGGGACCGTCTGCAAAACCCAGAGTCCCTGTTGTACACTTCCTGTCTCTCAGATTGAATTCCAGGTTCTGCCCAGGAAGAGGAGGAGCCAGGCTCCTCCCTGCTACAAATGAGCAAACTTCCTCAGGCTCTATCCCATTGCACACTAATCCCAGTGTGCAGGTTGTTTGGTGGTTCTCAGTAACCCCTTTATACTTGGCTGTCTCATTTCCATATGGGAAATGTCTTTCATAGGATGATCACAATAAATGTTATTTTTTATTGTATTTTCAATGGATAAACTTTATGCTCCTGAATTATTGATAATATTATGAACTGGACTTTGCATTATTGTTGTGGAAAAAGTGGCTTCTGTTCTCCTTCCTGCATTATTTAGTTAGACAACAAATTAAATGATCATAAAATAGATTATGAAAAAAACTATAGGTAGTTAAACTATGTACATGCACAGGAGTCAAACAGAAATACGAGATTCAGTGAAGAGCCAGATGATTGATGCTTAAATAGCATTCTGAGCTACAGAAAACTATTAAGGCTTTGGGTTTCTGAAGGGTGATGAAGACAAGTTATAAGGGTTAGAGGTGGAGATGTGTGGTAAATAAATGTTGTCTTGTTCTGCAGATCAAAAATCTCTCAGGTAATAAAATTGTCTCAAAGGAGCTATCTTCCAATATTGGACATCTGTATTAGGTACTTTTACTAAAGCAGTGAAGAGGCAAGGAGAAAACTTCCCCTTCACCCTTGGAAGGTTCTCTGAAAATTCAACTCATGAAAGAAATATTATAAGAGAAAAGCCATCTCATTATTATGGTGCACATGGAGTGTTCCTGAGTGATAACTCATACTCCTAGTGGGGTATAAAAGCTTATATACCATCTTGAGATTACAGATAGATTGGGGGCTCAAAGCTCAGCCAAAAACAGGTAATGGTGGTAAATCAGGTTTTAGTGGAAGGCAGGTAATAGAAGGAAAAGAATGGCTAGCAAGGGGACCTTGTTATGTAAATAAAACCTTGCACATTGCTGCCCTAAGATAGAATAGATGAGAAATATTTCTTTAGGCCTTTAATGTTGTCAGACTCTCAGTTACTCTTTGTTAGATCTGGGAAAGGGAAGTCCTGACTGCATCAATGCATATTGTTCCCAGCTGCAAATTTCTCCCATAAAAGACAGCTTTGTAAGGCTACATATGGTTCCCAGCTCTCTGAACAGCCATCTCCATTTATGCCAAATAACCATATTTTGGGGTATGATATGGTTTGGCTCTGTGTCCCAACCGAAATCTCATCTTAAAGTATAATCCACATATGTTGAGGCAGGGAATTGGTTGGAGGTGATTGAATCATGGTGATGTTCCCCCCATGATGTTCTCATGATAGTGAGGGAGTTCTCATGAGAACTGATAGTGTAAAAGTATGTGGCAGTTTCCCCCTCACTCTTTTTCTGCCCCCTTGTGATGAAAGTGCTTGCTTCTCCTTCAACTTCCACCATGATTGTAAGTTTCCTGAGGCCTCCCCAGGCATAGAGAACTGGGAATCAATTAAAACTCTCTTCTTTATAAATTACCAAGTCTTGGGCAGTTCTTTATCACACTGTGGAAACAAACTAATAAATAAATATTTATTAGTAATAAAACCATATAAATATTTATTATAAATAAAACAAATAAATATTTTTATTTTCTTCAGTAGCTTTTCTTTACAGATTATGAAAGGGCACTTATCAGAGCTACCCCTGTGTCTGTAGTTTTTCAGGATAACCAGCTGAAAATTACCAAAGGAATCTACTTTGCAGTGGCATATTCTGCTCTACAACAGTCATATGAGAGTTAGGGCTCAGATGTATCCTAAGCACTAAGAGTCCCAAATCACTGGTATAAACCAAAAGAAAAATTCTAAAGACCCTCAATCATCTGAATAGGCCCCCTCCCCTCAGCCAAGGGCATTCCAAAGTTAATCTGAAAAACTAGTTGAGACCATGATGAGAATGGGAAGCCAAACATGTCTCATTATACCCTCCTGTGTTTTGGAAGTACTGATAGAACAGACTCTTTGAGTCTGATAAGAAACATTTACAATCTGTTCTCTGTAGCCTGCTACCTGGAGGCTTTGTCTGAATCATAAAACCTTGATCTCTACAACCCTTTATCTTAACCCAGACAATTTCTTTCCATTGATTCTAAGTGTTTATACAGTAACATAACTCTTTCAACCAATTGCTAATCAGAAAATCTTTGAGTCTTACCTGTGACCTGGAAGCCAGTAGTCATGCCTTTCTGGAGTGAACAAATATACATTCTACATGTATTGATTGATGTCTTATTTCTCCCTAAAATGTATAAAACCAATTTGTGTCATACCACCAAGCCACATTTTCTTAGGATCACTTGAAGGCTGTGCTATAAGCCATTGCTTACTCGTACTTGGCTAAGAATCAATCTCTTCAACTGTTTTACAGATTTTGTCAACATGGGTAAGAATATAAACTGTTACAATTTTGTAGAAAGCAACTTAATGTGTTTCAAGAGTTTTTTCACATTCACACTTTTTGACCAACTAATTTCAGCACTAAAAATATGCCCTGAGAGAATAATCAGAAGTTTTCACAATTAATTACAAAAATGTTCCTAAATATGAAACAATGAAATAATGTCTAATTAAAGTGTAGCATATCTAGAAGAAAATTTATTGTAAAATATCAAATATTATTTAATAGAACATGGTAACAATATGGAAAGAAACTAAGCAGTGGGTGGTTTTGAAGGCTCAAGAAGAGTTGCAAGGGTGAAAACATGTGCTACCTTTCCTCACCCATCCTAAGGGTCACAGAAAACACTCCTGTAACAAAAGATATATTAACAAGAGAAAATCATAACAAATTTATTTATTCAAATAATTTATGTGATGTGAGATTTCAGAAATGAAGGCCAAAGAACATGGGGAAGAGTGTTGTTTTATGCTTAGGTTAGATGAAAAATGGGTAGCCATGTAAAAAATTTAACTGGACAAAAAGGTACAATCTAGTGGTAATAGAACATTGGATTTGTTAATATAGTAATAATGGAACCCTACCTGGCAAGGTATGTTTGTTACGATACTTCTTGGCTTCTCTGTGTAGCATTTGTTTCAAGTATGGGGCAAGACACCTTTTGCGCCATACCCAGGGCAACAAACCAAGAAGAAATAAGGGTGGTCAAGGGAGAAGAGTGAGTGTGGCTTTTCCAGACATGGCTTCTTTTGGGGGAAGGGAATTCTAGTTTATATAAACTGCTTTAAAGAAGACAAATCTTGGTTTGTATAAATCGCTTCAGGGAGAGAAAGGCAGGCAGCAGACAGGAGTACAGAAGGTCAGAGAGACTTTGCTTCTCAGCCCTTCCACTCTTCTTTATCTCAAAGTACTCAGCACACCCAAGTGCCGTATTTTGGGATATGGTTTTCTGCTCTCCAATGGAGTTAAATCTGTATATGAGGTAAGCGTATACTAGAGACACAGTGACAAATAGCTTTGCTCTTGAGGTAGCAATTTGAATAAGGCAACTTTTACTAGAATCTCTCAATTCTCAAGGAGAGCTTTAGGAAATATGTGTCTCCTCCCAAACTAATGTGGGTAAGAAGTTTTTAGATCTAAGCAGGTTCTCAATTTATTAAATCTTCAAAATCTTAAAAACAAACACATTTAAATGAATAGGAGAGTATCTCTTTTGTTGGACCGGAGTAATTTCTTAGCTATTCCAATCATGATATAGAGGTACTATGTTTAGCCATTACTCTGTGCAGGCGCAGCTTCCTGGTAAATTCAGGCCCATCAACTAAATATCATAGTTAAAAACATAAAAGGAACAAGAAAAATGATTTTATTAAGCAGGTGTTTTCCATTTACTTTAGCCAATGTTGCTTTTCTCAAAGTTTCCACAATGTTGCTAAGAGTGACAGAGATTAATGGAATCAAAAGTTAACTCTCACTCATGCAGGTGCATGTTAGATTTCAAATTGTACAGCCATTTGCTTTGTTCTACGGAAAACTGTTCCTTCAGTAATAGCATTCTACTTTCTGTGGTAATTGAGCTTCCAAAAGCAAACTGCTTCTTCAATTATGTTTCATTGAATAAAATTTTTGCAGAGTATATTAAGAGTTCTGTTTCTTTAAACACCTTAAAACATTAGTTTACCTTTTATATACTGCACAAGTGCAATGAACCAAACTCATTAACTAATTATAACTTAATTGTGATGCTGAAAGCTGAAATATTACATTGTAAGAGCTTTAAGTGGTCATCATTTAGCATTTCAATGTACTGAAAGCACTAATCATCCATCGAATTGTTCATTTGTTTAAAACATGTGCATCAAAAACTGAGTGTACCTAAATGCACAAAATAAATCTGGTCCATTGCACTTTGGAAAGATGCAGCAGAATGTGCACAGGGAAGGCCAGTATTAAAACAAAACCAAAATGCAATATGTTTGATGAACTCCAAGAAGTTTGAAACACTTGAATGGACATTCCTAATACATCTTTGGAAAATGCATGAATATAATCTTAGATCCTGAAACAATAAAAAAGAATTTTTATAAGATTGCTTTGGATTTTAGTATCACTGTATTAGAAGTAAACTTCATAACCATTTTAAGAATGGTTTAAGCAATCATCTGTCTTACTTTGTATTTCTTTCCTTTTTTTTTTTTTTGCTTCCCTCTCTCCTTCTGGAGTATTAGAGATTCTCAAATTGTTTGTATCATATAGATACCCATGTGAATGATGTAGGGTTGACTCCAAAACTATATTAGATACAAGTGTGCTTGTATTTCAATTCTTGTAATTATAAGTGTCCTCACTTCAGACTGTTCAGTTTTCTATGAAACACAATGGAAAGCATCAAATTAGGGGAAAAGTGTGGCTCAGGTTGCCCCAAGCAATTAAGTGAATTAAAGAAAATTACTACTGGATGGTTTATGTACAGTAGGGGCTCTGTGCATGAAGAAATATAACTGCTAGTCACACCTGTGCTGATTCTCACTGTGGAATTGAAATTATCGTGAGTAAATATAATTACTTAGCAAATTTAATAAATGTTTGGGGTTCTGAAAACAGCACTTGGATCTACAAATTACACAGTGATAAATGTGGCAGCAAGTTCAGTGATATCTTATAGCACTAAAATATAGAGCATCGTGGAATATACCAGGAAATCTTACGGCTGAGTAAAGATAAGAAATTGCTGCAAAAAATGTGTACTAAGCCACTCACAGTTACCCATACTTTCATGTTTTTCTTTGATTATGTAATTTTGACAAAATTATTTTATTCAAAATTCCCAGTCGTTTAGACATCCAACCTCTCCTCCTGAATTACAAATAAGTTTATTCCTAGCAAGAAATGAGTATTTGGTAACACTTGAAATGAAGTACTCTAAATAAGTATTTAATTAAGAAATAAAACAGTTATTGCTCTTGGGTTGTAATGATTGGCAATAATTGCTTTACATGATTTAATGGTTATAAAATTAACAGTGATAAGTAATAAAAAGAAATTAAGCTACACTTTTCATCATAACTTTAATTTGTATGCTCTTAAGAATCACAATAATGATTGGTCTTTTATTAAATGAATATTAAGACAAACTTTCATATAAACTATCTTATCTTTGAAGAATATGTTGACCCAGTAAATCATAATTTATAATTATAATGCAATACAATGTATTTCATCAGAAGAAAATATAATATTTATGTATTTTGTAAAATTGCCATGTGGTAAAATCCTATGTAGAGTATAAGCCTTCTGCTATAATACTAATAACTGTAAGTCTTCTACTTTAAATCAGGAAAATGTCAGAAAATGTTTAATAGCTTTAGTATATTTAAACAATTCATCAAAATAATTTAAAATACTGTCCTTTTACTAGAGCTGTCATAACAAAGTACCACAGTTGGATAACCAAAAGTCACAGAAACAAATTGTCTTACAGTTCTGGAGGCTACGAGTCCAAAATCAAGCTTTCTGCTGGATCACGATCTCCCCAGACTCTAGGAATGAGTGCCTTCTTGATCTTCTGCCTACTGGTATTTGCTGTCAATTTCAGCATTCCTTGTTTTTGCAGGCCTGACACTGAAATCTCTGCTTTCTTTATCACGTGGTCTTCTCCCCTGTGTCTTCATGTCTCCGTATCTTCACATTATCTTTCTTCTCTGTCTTCAGATTATCTTTCATCTGTGTATGTGCCTATGTCCAAATCTCTCCCTTAATAGGGAAAGGAAATGGTCTAGTATCCAATGTCCTAAATTCCATAATGAATTTTTTTTTGGTCACACTAGTTTAATATAACTATAGATGAATTTGATTATATCTATAATAATCCTTTTTCCAAAATAGGTTACATTCACAGGTTCTGGGTGGGCATGAGATTTCAGAGGCCATTAATTAACCCAGTACAAACATAAAATGCTAATGTTCTTGTAAGTCTCCCTGTTTTGTCAGTGTCCTGCAATAAATAAAACTCCCATTTAGGATTCATTTATATGCAAAAAGAATATTTAGTATGCTCTAATGAAGGAATCAGGATCAGAACACTTTTTATGTGACGAGATAATACAAATTTTTGGCTTGGCAGACCACATGGTCTTTGTTACAACTACTCATCCCTGCTGTAAACAATAGGTAAATGGATTGGCCTAGTTGGATTTGGCCAAAAGCCATGATTTTGTCCACCTTTCCTATGGTGAAAAAAATTGTTTTATTTTATTTTGTTTAACAGAGTAAATTTAAAAGTATATATATCAAGGAAAATCTGTCCTTTGAAAGCATTGTCCACAGTTTTTCAAAACCAAGATTTTATTTTTAAAGCTATTTCAAGACATAGGAAACATAATTAAAAAAAAAATCCCATGGCAAGAATTAATGAAGCCTAGAGAAAAAATGTGTATGTTTGGGATGAATTGTAAGTTCAGGCACACAGCCCCTCTGAGTGTGGGACTCCATGTGACTGCACAGATCATATGCCCTTGAAATTGATTCTGTCTGCAAATATTTTTGAAATCTTGTTCTTTCAACATGCTAGGTCTTACTAAATGGGATTTTTATAAAGTCACTAACAATAACTAACAAAGGGATCAAGTGAATAATATATTACTTAAAGTGCCTACTGTAATGTTTTGAACATTGAATAATGTCCCAGTGCAGAGGTTTTTTAGATGAGTTTATTTACACCTTTAAAATATAAACAATATGGAGTGAGTATAGCCCCAATCTAAGGTTATTTAAATACAATATATTATATAATAAACAATGTTGTTCCATAATAATAGTAATATTTTGGTCATATACCAACAAATAAAGTGCTTTATTTGTTTTATGAGTATTTTGTATAAATACTGCTTTATGAGTATTTTGTATAAATACTTAAAGTTCTAGGTATGAATCCTGAAAAGTCAAAATTTAGTGAATATTTTGGATAACTAAAGTATACAACAACCATTTTTTTGAGTTATTATTGCAAATCTCATTCATTTTAGTATGATTTACAAAGGAAGTTAAATTTCGCCTAGCATAAACTTCTTCTGTTTTTTTAATATGAGAACTGTCTCTAGAAATGAAATAATAACCTCATAAATTTTTATTTTAAACATGTAACTCTTTATATAAAACTGAGAAAATGGCTGTTTCAATAGATACATTAACTTGCTTTCCCTTTAATGGGAAAAGCAAGTTCTACTAGAAAAGAAATTCAAACTTGAATCAATCAATAAACACTAGAATCTTAATTAGAAAGAAACTGTCAACTGGTGACTCCTCCTATTTCAGAAATGATAATATTAAATATGTGGTAAAGTAAAATGTAAAAAGGTAGACGATGGTGATTATAAAGCAAGCCTTCTTTTAGATTTGCCATAGCAGAGATAAAAATATTATGACTGATTTTAAAATCTGTATATTGAAGTTTATCTACTGAGTTTTATGTGGAGGCAGAAGAATAGAGTATGGAAAACAAAAGCTACATTTGCCTAATGGAATATGGTTCTTCTTAAGTGACTAAAGAAAATTATTTCTTAACTGTTAATGAAAATACATACTATTTCATTTTCTATTATCTCATTATTTTAAATAATATCTGAGTAGTAAAGAGCAGGCTTTTTTTCTATGAAAGATCATTATATCATTTGATTTTTCCAATTCTGTGTAAATGCCCAAATTAGTTTTTTTTAAGGTCTAGGAAACAAAATAGACATTTAAATATTCAGAGTTTTATTTTTGTTAATTTTGGTATTAAAACATTGTAAAATATTCTACCACTTGATATTTGTTGATAAATCAGAATTCTGTTTGGTGGCACAATAAAACTCACATTTTTTATATTTAAATTTTTAAAATGCAAGAGTCATTTTGAAACTAAAAATCAGGCTCTCTTAGAATAAATTACACAATCTCAAAATAGCATTGCATTCTCCTACAAGGGAAAAGCATTACGTTTTTTAAGATTAAAGAAGTTCAATCTTAGTGAAATAATTTACAATGACACAATAGGGATGCTGTTTAAGAGACTGCATGAAGAAACACAATTCACTTGATTCAGATACATGCATACAAAACTCTCTAAAAGTTAATTTGAAATAAATTGGCTCTCAAAGTTCATCTTAACTCTTTATTCTGAGTATAATGCATTTATTAAAATTTTAAACTTAATTTTATAAAGACTTTTCTGAAGTATAAGTATAACCCCTCATACATTTTCTAAACAATTCAAAATAATATTTATAGATTGAAATTTTAGGCTTAAAACAGACCCACCTAATAATTCAATCTTTTTTGAGTCCAAGCTCATGTTCTCTGATCAAACAGATAACTTTAAGAAAATGATGTTAGCTCATGTCAAACAGTATTTCTGTCTTTTAGATAATCACGTACCTTCCTCAAAGTCATTTTTGACCATTGATTGTGTTTAATATGAAACGGTTATTGAGTTACTTAAAATTTCTAGTTACTATACATAAAAATTTAATCATTCCATATATCAAATTCTTTGTGATTAAAAAATTATAATTTGCATCTATATTTTACCTTCTCTATTCAAAAAATGTTTGAAAAGATACATGGAGATGGTAGTCAGCATATTATTTCAAAATTAATATTAATGTTAATGTATGTCAAATACCTGTGATAATAGTACTGTATATTCTGAAAAAAAGTTACTATCCTGAATCTTATTGCTAAATAAATCACTCAATATTTTTAAGCACTTATTATATCCCATGCAATATGACATGTTGTGAAGGGATATGAAAGGTGACACAAGGTTCTATAATTAAACACATGGGGAATAATTAATATCTAATGGCTCAAAAAAGAAAGAAAATATTCCCTGTTAGCGTTCAGGCTGGGGAAATAGTCACAATGATGATGACTAATATTTCATTTAGGCCTTAAACATAAATAGACTTTTATTTAGCATATATATGTGGAAGGGAAACAAATCTAGGTAAAGGAAATAGTCTGAAGAGAAGCATAGAAGATAAAAATTTAAAAATCCAATTAATTTCAGGAGATTTTTAATAACCAACCTGAAAAACAACTTGAGATTCTTCCCTATTTTTAATATCATATATTCTCAGTCACTAACCTCACTGTCTTCCTCCAAAATGCCTTCATCTCTCTTGGTTCATCTCTATTTACTTCATCTCCATTTCATATCTATTTACTTCATATCTATTTATTACTTCATCTCTATTTCTGTTACTTTCTGAATAAAGTTCTGTATCCTTATGATAAGGGATCCCCTCCTAAGGGTGATTGTCATGCATGAGGGTATTTGGCAGTCTCTAGAGACATTTTTTATTATCACAAGTGGGGAACAGCACTAGTAGAATGTAGCAGGTAGAGGCCAAGTATTTTGACTGAATTGTAACCAATACAAACATATTGAATAATATACTAAATATTCTACAGTGCCTAGATCAGGTTCCCATAACAAAGAATTATCTGTCCAAAATGTCAACAGTACCAAAGTAGAGATAACTCTGTAACTTTATCTCTGCTTTGGAAATTTCTAATCTTGATTAGAAATCATCCAGTCATGTAATGAATTTGATCTAGTATAAAATATCCAAGAAGAGATATCTATGAGACATTTAATGTTAGTTGTCAACAGGGAAATTATTTTTGAAGATTCAAATTTATGATTAATAAAGCATAAAGTTTCAAAATACTTAAATAATTAACATTTTCTAGAGAAAATCTTCAGAAGAAAAGAAGGAGTAACAAGATAACAAAATATTTATATTTAAAAACATAAGGGGCAAGGCACAGTGGTTCATGCCTATAATCCCAGCACTTTGGGAGGGAGGGCAAGGTGGGCAGATCACCTGAAGTCGGGAGTTAAAGACCAACCTGGCCAATATGGTGAAATGCCATCTCTACTAAAAATATGAATATAAGCTGGGTGTGGTGGCACATTCCTGCTTGGGAGGCTGATGCAAGAGAATCTCTTGAACCTGGAAGGCAGGGAGGTTGCAGTGGGCCAAGATCAAGCCACTGCACTCCAGCCTTGGCTATAAAGCAAGACTCTATCTAAAAAAAATATGAATGAAGGTGAATCATCCACCAAAATAATGAACAAACAAAGAAAGGAGAAAGAAGAGAACACCTCTTAGTAAAGCATCACCTCTTAGCAAAGCATATAACATTAGTTACTGACCACTTCCATGAATTTGACTGTCTTTAACATGCCCTAGGATTAGTGGTAATTCCACTTTTTTCAAATATATGTGTTTTGTGTATACATATGTTAAATATTATTTATTATATTGTTAACCCTTTTGTTTATTCTCATTTGGGAAAGTAATAAAACCAAGATAGAACAAACAAAGTTTTTTCAAAATGTGAAAATTTGGAATGTCACAGGATAGAAGGTAGGAGCACATCAGTGGACACACAATCCCAGCTGACTCCCCACCATTTCTCAGCTTTTGACCTGCTAAATCCACTGCACAATGCACTAAGGATGTTCCAGAAAGTGAAATAGCACTATTTCGTTAATAATTTCCAAGATGTCTTTAAAATGTTGCCCTGTCAGGGAAGAGGAGCACTTTCCCGCACCTAAAATGAAAATTGGCTTAACAGAAATAGAGCTTAAACATTTTACCAACTCAGTAATTTTGGTTTTTGCAAATTACCAGATGGCCACATTATACTTGTTTCTTATCTAGATTTTTAAAAATCTTATAATGGTTTTGTAGGGTAGAAAACCTATCTCAGTAGTTGACTAAGTATTACAAGTAAAGAAAAAAAAGCCTTTGTTGTATTTGATTCCACCTGCATTACAACACTCTTTAAATATTTTGACCTCATCTATTTGCTAAAACTATCAAAGAGTTTTCTTAGTAAAATAAATATTTAATTCAAAAAAGAAAATAAATCAATTACTGTATATAGATTTAGCCATATACTTAGAAGGTGCCCATTTAGTTACTGAAACAGAGGTGAAGACTTTCTTTTTCATTCTATGGTCACATTCCCTTTTAAATTTGTGTGTGTGTATGTGTGTGTGTATATATAATTTATTCATATGAATATATAATATGCAAAATCTGTCATATATAATTTTATATATAATATAAAATCTAGATAAGAAGCAATATTTATATATAACATATATTTGTGTATAACGTATTAATATTTATATATTTTATATTCATTTAGTTATTTGTCCTACATTTAGTTACTATCAACAGTATGCAAGGTGCTAAGCATGTCACTATGTTAACAACTATGAAAACGTAAAGAAGCCCTTTTTGAGCTTGGAATCTAAAAGAAGACACAGAAATCAAAGAACCAACTCCACAATTGGCTTATGAAAATACTAATGAATGACGTTTGAGAAAATTACAAGTTGCTATGAAAGCATATGCCACAAGATATGACAAGTCTAGAGATCTGGATAAAGCTTTTGTGGGGAGAATTTGAATGAATTGAACTAAGATTTTATGAAAATTGGGTCGTTAAGGAAAAGGGAAAAATTCATTCCAGGAAGAATAGGAATGTCAGAATGTCCTTAGAAGAAAGTGAACATTAATTATTTGAGTAACAGTGGAAATGCCAGAAAAATATGTGGGTTGCCCAATTGCATGACCAGGTAGGGATGTGAAAGTGCATGGGAAAACATGCAGCATACAATACTCATTTAAAGTATATTATTAATAGATTAAAAATAAACACATGAATTAATTAATTAGGAAAAGATTTAGTAGAAGATTTTTCCTATGAAGAGGAGCAGAAAATACTTATTAGACAAAAATGAAAAATGAACAGAAAATTGAGGTACTTACCAAAGGTCATCTGAAAACATCAAGAAAAGAATTAATACAAAGTGGAAAAGAAGTACAAGCTTATAGTAAATTGTGTAGAGACCAGCAGCTATTTATTTTTCAAATTGGAACACGTTTCTCTGAACTTACAATACATTAAAATTCATTTGAAATATTATTCCTACACATATGTAAGTCAAATATATAATCTACCAAATGATTTCTGGCATATATTTTCCTTTAAGTCTTTTCTTCAGAGCATACCATGAAAATACATGAGATAAATGGGATTTATAAAGAGAGGCCTAGAGATTTGGGGGCTATATTACTTTAAATAAATAAAAGAGAAAGGAAATTTAATTTTAAAACATACCACAAGACCTATCTTGTTGTTATATATACAAAGTACATTTTAATAGACAATATACAGATAAGAATGTTTCTTTTAAATCAACATTTGTTGACAATGTTTTCCATTATCCACTATTATTCTTATTAGTTGTGTCATATTTTTATTCAATTTTTTTTCTATTGTATTTGTTTTGAGGAATGAATTTGGTTATAAGATTTTAAACAACAATATTATACCACAATATATATTCCAATTCAAATGAAATACTTTTCCAAGTTTACAATCAACTATGTCCTTCCATAATTTAATTTATTGAAAATAAGAAGCACACTGGTAGTACATTTTAGTAATTTTAAAATACGTTAATAAAGGTAAAATTACATTTTGGCTTTGAGAAATATCTTTAAGAATAAAAACATTCTTTCATACTCATATTCATAGATCATAAGATATTCACGCTAGAGTACATTTTACATTTTTAGATTTGCAAATATTTTTTAGTAGAACATAAAATAAATACTAACTTCCCAATATCAGTGATGGTGTGAACATCAGAAAACTACCTTTGTTATCCTAAAGCAAGGTAGGTTGTGTTGAGAAAATACAATTAAAAACAGTCTTATTTCAACCCTGAAAACCTCTCTATGGAGGTAGAAGAGGAAAAAAACAACTTGATTATTGAATAAGCACGAAACCAGGATGTGATGGACATCACAGCCAATCCACTAAAGAGAATTCAGACAGAAAGAAAGTTCACCCTTTTAATAGCCAAACTGGTACAATGTATTACATACACCTTTTTGTTGTGGGATCAGCATAGACAGAAATGTACTTACAGAAACTTGGTTGTTCTTACAGCACGTAGGCTATATGGTATAGCCTATTGCTCCTAGGCTGCAAATCTGTACATATTACTGAATACTGTAGGCAACTATGACACAATGGTATTTGTGTATCTAAATATAGAAAAAGTACACAACACATTATAATCTTATGAGACCACCATTGTAATATGATCCATTGTTGAACAAAATGTTGTGATGCAGCACATGAATATGTAGGCCTTTTAGTAATTATTCTGTCTTCCTAAATAGCCTTTCTCAGTTTTGCAATTCAGTAACATCCACAGTCATCATCTAACATAAAAGTCTTGGGTGGGCTCAGTGGCTCACGCCTGTAATACCAGCACTTTGTGAGGCCAAGGCAGGTGGATGACAAGGTCAGGAGTTCGAAACCAGCCTGGCCAACATGGTGAAACCATGTCTCTAACAAAAATTAAAAAGTTAGCTGGGCATAGTAGTGGATGTCTGTAATCCCAGCTACTAGGGAGACTGAGGCAGGAAAATTGCTTGAACCTGGGAGGAGGAGGTTGCAGTGAGCCAAAATCATGCCATTGCATTCTAACCAGGGAGACAAAAGCAGGACTCTGCCTCAAAAAAAGTCTTATTATGAGATACACACTGTTTTTGAAGAGGGTAAGGTCTCAGGCCATCCAGACATCATACACACTGTAAGCAGACAAAACTCTTACTTTTTACATATAGTTTGTGCAATTCAACTACCAAAAGGTTCCTGGTAGTTTTTCAGGGAGCACTTCCTGTGGTTTCTTAGGCATAGCATGTAAATAATTCTGCTGACACATACCAAATCTCTCTAATATGTTTTGAATTAAATTTTTTTATGCAGACTCAGTCTAGTGACTTTAAAATTCATCTTTTCTTCAGATGATTTGTTGATCACAACACTCACCAAAGCAAATAAAGATTTTGATATAGGAATTATTATTTTGGGTCATTCCCATTGTCCAGTTAAATTTCCTTTTTTCTTTTCTTTTGGACTTACTTTTTCTGTCTCGCTAAAGTTTTGTATTCTTTGAGTAACGTCTCTTCAACATCTATCGCACCTCCAGTCTTTGGTAGCCAGCATTCTACTCTTTGCTTCTAATAGATCAACTTCTTTAGATTTCACTTACAAGGGAGAGAAATAGCATAACATCCTCCAAGCTCATACATGTTGCCACAAATTACAAAATTTCCTCAATATTTAAGATTGAATAGTACTATATGGCACGCATGCAGATAGCAGTTTTTTTTTTCCATTCACCTGTTAAGGACATGTTGGCTGATTCCATATCTTGGCTATTGTGAATAATGCTGCAGTGAAAATGTGGGAGTACAGATATCTGCTCGAAATGATGATTTCAATTCCTTTGGATATATCCCCAGAAGTGGAATTTCTGGATCACATGGTAGCTCTATTTTTAATTTTTTGAGAAACCTTTATACTGTTTTCCAAAATGGCTGCACTAATTTATGTTCTTACCTGACACTGTGCAGAGATTCCATTTTTATCCTCACCAACTTATATTTTCTTTTGATAATACTCATTCTAACAAATGTAAGGTGATATCTCCTATAGGAACAAAGGAAAAACTTCCCTCCTCACTCTGAAAGTTCACTGAAAATCAACTAATTAAAGGTAAATTAAAGGAGCAAAGGTGTTCAAATTTTATTTCCTTGTGTATAGCATGAGGAACTCTCAGAAGAATGATTACTCAAAAACCAGTGGGAAACAGATGAGTTCTTTGTTTTTTTAATAGAGGAAAGGGAGTTGGGAAAATGTGGATTATTTTAAGGAGGATAATAAATTTTAGAGGACTCAATGTGTATGGAAAACGTACAGTGGCCTTGGACAAAGTCTGCTGGGGCTGCAGAGCAGACAATGATTTGCCAAAAAGTCTGTCCAGGTGAGTTGACAGACTTCAGGTTTTCTTCCTAAGATACTGGTTCAGTTAATGAAAACTCAGGGAAGGGACCAGAAGTCATTGTTTTCTTCTTTGGTGGTCCGATCTTTAGGCACATAGCAAAATGTCAGAGTAGAGCTTCTTCCAGCCTCTGCTGTCTCCAAGGGCCATTCCTTTAAAATAGTCAGCATATTATGATGCTATATTTGGGGGTAAAATTCCCTGTCTCCTTCATTCCTTGTAGTTTTAATTTGCATTTCTTTGATGACTAGTGATGTTGAGCATTTTGAACTTGTTGAACATTTATATGTCTTCTTTTGAGGACCGCTTATTCAGATCTTTTGACCATTTTAAAAATTAGATTTTTTTTTTACTAAGTTTTTTGAATTACAAAATATATTTTCGATATTAACTCCTTTTTAGACATATAGTTTATAAGGATTTGCTTCCATCGTAGATTATCTTTTCAATCTTTTGATGGTTTCCTTTGCAGTTCAGAAGCTCTTTAATTTGATTCAGTCTCATTTGTCCATTTTTGCTTTTTGTTGTCTATAATTTTGGAATAGGGAAAGTTTCTTTGAACCTCTTCTATAATGTATTTCTGTATTTCCTTTTGTGAAACATATTTTTGAACATTAAAAAATGTTTCAAATGAATTGGCAACCAGCAAAATGAGAAAAAATTTTGCAATCTACCCAACCATCTGACAAAGGGCTAATATCCAGAATCTACAAAGAACTAAAACAGTTTTACAAGAAAAAAACAAACCCATTCAAAAGTGAGTGAAGGACATGAACAGACACTTTTCAAAATAAAACATATGAAGCCAACAAACATAGGAAAAAATGCTCATCATCACTGATCATTAGAGGAATGCAATTCAAAACCACATTGAGATATGGTCTCACACCAGTTAGAATGGTGATCATTAAAAAATCTGGAGACAACAGATGCTGGAGAGGATGTGGAGAAATGGGAACACTTTTACAATTTTGGTGGGAGTGTATATTAGTTTAACCATTGTGGCAGACAGTGTGGCGATTCCTGAAGGGTCTAGAAATAGAAATTCCATTTGACCCAGCAATCCCATTACTGGGTATATACCCAAAGGATTATAAAGCATTCTATTTGCACATGTATGTTCATTATGGCACTGTTTACAATAGCAAAGACATGGAACCTACCTAAATGCCATCAATGATAGGCTGGACAAAAAAAATATGGCACATATACACCATGGAATACTATGCAGCCATAAAAAACAATGAGTTCATGTCCTTTGTAGGGACATGGATGAATCTGGACACCATCATTCTCAGCAAACTGACACAGAACAGAAAACTAAACACCATGTCTAAACTCATAGGTGGGTGTTGAACAAGGAGAACACATGGGCACAGGAAGGGGAATGTCACACACTGTTGTCTGCTGAGGGGTGGAGGGCTGAGGAGGGACAGTGGAGATTGGAGAGATTGGGGAGGGATAACATTGGGAAAAATGCCTGATGTAGGTGATAGGGGGATGGAAACAGCAAACCTCCATGGCATGTGTGTACCTATGCAACAATCCTGCAATATCTGCACATGTACCCCAGAACTTAAAATACAATAAAAAAATGTTTCTTCATGCAGTATAAGTGGAGCTTCTAAGTTCAGAGTCTTCCATGTTTTATCAACAGCTTTTGCAGCTCTGTCAGCAAAATGAATTATTGATATTTTATCAGGCAATGGTAAAGTTCATAACAAATCAGCCATCAATTTTCTATGAGGTTTTTAGTTCTCATGGAAGTGAATAATCTTTTTCTTTTTAATTTGCGCTGTTGCATGACAGACTCAAAACATATATATGCATATGTTTTGTACTATGAAAAGTACTATGAATACTTTTAAAACTGTACACTAATAAATTTTAATTTCAGAACCAAAGAAAGGCATCTCTAGTATCTGTTATTAACACCCCTGCTTGTGAAGACTTAATTCTAGGCAAAACAGAAGCATCTGTCATTTTATGATAGGTCACTACAGCATGGGAAACCTTAAATAGGACATTTGTTTTCCATGTACATGACCCATAAGTAAACATTATTAAATATGCATTGTGAGCATAAAAATCACATAAATCAGGCCAGACTTTTCAAAATTTGGAATCTCCAAAGATGGGAAAGAAAGAGGTTTTAGTCAATTTCAGATTTTTATAAGCCTCTTCATTTTACATGTACCAGATCCAAGGATCTGGATAATTATGTAAATTAGATGTATTGTTCATGTTGCAATATCTGGAATCCATTCTCTACAATACTATGCTAAGCCCTAAAACTAAGTTATTTTTTTCTTTAATCTGCAAATGGACTGCCACTTAGATATAACACTTTGTGGCTCAAAGCTATCAACCAATGACCTCAATACTTTGCCTCAGTTGAGCAATGCTGCAATTTGTTTAGTGCAACTGTAACAAGGGCAAGGTAGCAATTTTGCATCACTGTCTAGTTTCTAAGGCTACCAGAAGCTGGTGAGAGACTTATTAACTTTTATTTTCTTATATGTTGTTTAGCTCTTTTAATGTTTAACTGAATACCTTTAAAATTGTATTTATGGTATTTGTATATCTGTATACATGGTACAATTAAATCAAGCTAATCAACATATCCTATAACTCACACATTATTTATGTGTATATATGTGGTGAGAATATTTGAGATCTATTTTCTTAGCAATTTTTGTGTATATAGTATATCATTATTAACTATAGTCACTATGCTGCACAATAGAGACCCAGAACATATTCTTCCTATCTGACCAAAAGTTATTTGTAAGCCTGATTTATTTCAGTTAACATAATTTCCTCCAGGTTCATCCATGTTGTCACAGTTGACAGAATTTCCTTCTTACTAAGGGCTCAATAGTACTCCATTGTACACATACATACACTCCACATTTTAAAAATCCATTTGTCTCTTCCTAGATACGGAGATAGGTTTCATATCTTAGCTATTGTAAATAAAGCTGCAATGAACATGGGAGAGCAGATATTTTTTGACATATTGATTTCAATTCATTTGAAGCAAAAGTGGGACTGCTGGATCATATGGTATTTCCATTTTTAAGCTTCTGAGAAACTTCTGTACTATTTTTCATAACAGCTGTACTAATTCATATCTCATCAACAGTGTAAAAGTGTCACCTTCTCAACCTCTTGCCAATATTTGTAATCTTCGGTTTTAGTTCCTTAACTCTTTATCAGACATATCATTTGCAAATATTTTCTCCAGTTTCATAGATTGTCTTTTTACTCTGTTGATTGTTTCTTTTGCTGGGCAGAGCCTTTTAGATGTATGAAATATCATTTTTCCTATTTTTATTTTAGTTTTCTGTACTTCTGGGGTCATATTCTGAAAATATTTCTAAGACCCATGTCAAAAAGCTTTTGTCTTGTGTTTTCCTCTGTATCTTTAGAGTGTCTAGTTTTACATGTAAGATTTAATCCATTTTAATTTGATTTTTGTATATAGTTTGAGATAAGAATCCAATTTTATTCTTCTGAATGCAGATGTCCTGTGTTCTTAGCCCCATTTATTGAAGAGGCCATGTTTTCCCAATGTGTGTTCTTGGCTTCTTAGAAGACCAGTTAACCATAATGTCTAGATTTATTTCTGGTGTCTCTGTTCTATTGCATTGAGCTATGTGCCTGTTTCATGCCAGTGTCATGTTGTTTTGATTGCTAGAACTTAGCCACGTCTTTTGAGATCAGGTAGTATGATGGTAGTATGATCTAGTGTGACTAGCTAGTCACACTAGTTATTTGAGATAAGTAGTGTTATCAACCTTTAAACTGATTTATTTGAAAATTCAGGGTATTTTCATATTTCCTACACATTTTCCATTTTTTCTATTTCTGTGAAAATTGTCATTGGAATTTTAAAAGAGACTGCATTAAATCTGTTGATCACTTTGAATAGTATGAACATTTTAACAATATTAAGTATATCAATCTTTTAATGTGAGGATTTAAAAAAATTATTTGTGTCTTCCTCAATTTATTTTATCAATATTTTATATGTTTTAGTATACAAATCATTCTCCTCCTTGAAAAAACTTATTCCTAAGTAGTTTAATGCTGTTATAAATGAGGTCATTTTCTTAATTTGTTTTTCAGTTTATTGTTACTATATAGCTACACTATTGATTGTGTGTATGTTAGTTTTGTATCCTGCAGCTTTATTGATTTAGTTTATTATTTCTAACAGTTTTTCTGATGTAGTTTTTAGGGTTTTCTCTATGTGAAGACTATACTATCTGCAAATATAGACCATTTAATTTTTTTAGTGTTTGGATGTTTGTTATTTCTCTTTCTTGCTTATTTGCTCTGGTTGTTATTTCTTTTTCTTGTCTATTTGCTCTGGTTCACCACCATGTCGAATAAAAGTGGTGAAACTGAGTAGCCTTATCTTCTTAGCGATTTTAGGAGAATCTGATTATCACCATTGAGGAGGATGTTAGCTGTGAGCTTGTCATATAGGGGCTTTACTGTGTTGAAGTACACTGCTTTTATACCTAATCTGTTGAGAGCTTTTATCATAAAAGAATGTTGAATTTTTTCAAATGTTTCTTCTTTATCTATTGAGATGATTTTATGGTTTCTAGTCTACATTCTGTGAACATGGTATACAATGCTTGTTGATTTACATATAGTGAAACATCCTTGCCTACCAGGAATAAATCCCACTTGATCATGGTGAATAAGTCTTTTAAAGTGCTGCTCAAGGAAATAAGAGAAGACATCAACAGATGGAAAAGCATTCCATGCTCATGGTTAGGAATAATCAGTAGCTTGAACATGGCCATACTGCCCAAAGTTATTTATACATTCAATGCTATCCCCATCAAGCTACCAATGACTTTCTTCACAGAATTGGAAAAAGCCACCTTAAACTTCATGTGGAAACAAAAAAAAAAAAAGAGCCCACATAGCCAAGACAATCCTCAGAAAATTAAAAACAAACAAACAAGCAAAAAACAAAGCTGAAGACATCATACCATCTGACTTTAAAAGATATTACAAGGTTACTGTAATCAAAACAGCATGGTACTGGCATCAAAACAGAGGTATAGACCAATGGAACAGAACAGAGGCCTCAGAAAGGATGCCACACAACTACAACCATCCGATCTTTGACAAACCTGACAAAAACGAGCAACAGGGAAAGGATTCCCTATTTAATAAATGGTATTGAGAAAACTGGCTAGCCATATGCAGAAAACTGAAACTGGATTGCTTCCTTACACCTTATATAAAAATTAACTCTAGATGGATTAAAGATTTAAACATGAGGCCTAACACCATAAAATCTCTAGAAGAAAACCTTGGCAATACCATTTGGGAAATAGGCATGAGCAAAGACTTCATGACTAAAACACCAAAAGCAATGGCAATGAAAGCCAAAATTGACAATCTCATTGACACTTAAGAGATTCTGCACAGCAAAAGAAACTATTAATAAAGTGAACCAACAACCGACAGAATGGGAAAAAGTTTTTGCAATCCACCCATCTGACAAAGGGCTAATATCTAGAATCTATGGATTCTAGATTAAACAAATTTACAAGAAATAAATTAAACAACTCCATCAATAAGTAGGCAAATTATACAAACATACACTTTGCAAAAGAAGACATTTATGCAGCCAAAAAACATATTTTAAAAAGCCCATCATCACTGGTCATTACAGAAATGCAAATCAAAACCACATTGAGATACCATCTCACACCAGTTAAAATGGCTATTATTAAAACCTTAGGAGACAACAGATGCTGGAGAGGTTGTGGAGAAAACGTAATGCTTTTACACTGTTAGTGGGAGTGTAAATTAGTTCAACCATTGTGGAAGGCTGTGGTGATTCCTCAGGGATCTACAAATAGAAATACCATCTGACCCAGGTATCCCATTACTGGTTATATACCCAAAGGATAATAAATCATTATATTATAAAGACTCATGCACATGTATGTTTATTGCAGCACTGTTTACAATAGCAAATACCTGGAACCAACCCATATGCCCATCAATGTTAAACTGGATAAAGAAAATGTGACATGGACACACCATGAAATACTATGCAGCCATAAAAAGATGAGTTCATGTCCTTCGCAGGGTCATGGATGAAACTAGAAACCATTATTCTCAGCAAAGTGACACAGAACGTAAGAATACAGCATGTTCTCACTCATAAGTGACTGTTGAACAATGAAAACACATGGACACAGGGAAGGGACCATCACACACCAGGTCCTGGGGTGTGGGGACAGGAGAGGAATAGTAGGAGGTGGGGAGATGGGGGAAGGATAGCATTAGGAGAAATACCTAATGGAGGTGACAGGGCAATTGATGCAGCAAACCACCACTATGACATGTGTTTACCTATGCAACAAACCTGTACAATATGCACATGTGACCCAGAACTTAAAGTATAATTTAAAAATTATTTTTTTTTGCGTGTCACCATGGTTCACATGAGTGAAGCATGTGAGCATATACATATTTAACAAGAAACTCATATACATGAACTCATATACATATTTAATAAGAAAATAAAAGTGCTGTTGAATTCAGTTTGCTAATATTTTTTTGTTGAGGATATTTGCACCAGTGCTTATCAGGGATACTGGCCAGTAATTTTTTTTTCTTGTGATGTTCTTACCTGTGTTTGGTATCAGGATAATGCCATCCTTATAAAATAAGTTTAAAAGTACTGTCTCCCCTTAAAGTTTTCAGAAGAGTTTGAGAAGAATTGGCACTAGTTCTCTAAATGTTTGGTAGAACTCAGCCATGAAACTATCAGATGCTGGGCTTTTTGTCATTATTTATTTTTTGTTCTGTTTGCTTGATTCAATTTCCTTAGTCATTAATGGTCTGTTCAGATTTTTTATTCCTTCATAATTCAGTTTGTACACTGCATGTGTTTAGAAGTGTATTCATTTCTTTTGGTTATACAATTTTTTGTTCATTGATGTCTCTTAATGATCCTTTATATTTCTGTGGTATAAGTTGTAATGTCTCCTTTTTATTTATGATTTTATTTATTCATCTATTATTTCTTTTGACATTTTCTATTTTGTTTCAGGTATTTATTATATTTATTACTGTTCTGATTTTTGTATTCTTCTTCCTTCTACTAGATTTAGTTGTTTTTTTTTATTTTATTCCTTTGAGTAATATTAGGCTATTTGGTGATTTTTGTTTGTTTAATGTAGATGTCTATCACAATAAACTTACCCTAGGACAGAATTTTCTACATACCATATGTGTATTAGTTTGTTTTTGCGCTGCTGATAAAGACATATGCAAAACTGGGAACAAAAAGGTTTAATTGGGCTTAGAATTTCAATTGATGGCGAGGTCTCAGAATCATGCTGGGAGGAAAATGCACCTCTTACTGGTGGTGGCAAGGGAAGTAATGAAGAAGAAACAAAAGCGGAAACCCCTGATAAACCCGTCAGCTCTTGTGAGACTTGTTCACTATCTTGAGAATAGTATGGGAAAGACCAGCTCCCATGATTCGATTATCTCCCACTGGGTTCCTCCCACAACATGTGGGAATTCTGGGAGATATCACTGGGGACACAGCCAAACCACCTCGATATGTTTTGCTGCGTTAAGTTACTATTTTTATTTGTCTAAGTGATTTCTTCTTTGACCCAGTGGTTGTTCAGGAGAATGACATAATTTTATATTTTTTATAGTAGTGTGCATTTTTGGTGGCTTTAGTTTATGTACAATGCTATGACTATGATAATAGACTATTACTTTTCTTATAAAGATGAAGAAACAGAAACACTAAATTATTTGCATTATATAAAAAATAGTTATTGGTAGATATGATAATTTTTTCAGTTGTAAGATGTACAGAAATCATCAGGATATATTGTTTTCCCACAAATATTCATGATGCATATATCTTATGTACATAAATGAAGATATTCATGGATGACTATGAGTATAATTATGAAGATATTTTTAAAAGAATCTTGGGCACACTGGCTCACACCAGTAATCCCAGCATTTTGGGGAGGCCAAGGCAGGCAGTTCACTTGAGATCAGCAGTTTGAGACCAGGCAGGCCAACAAGGCAAAACCCTGTCTCTACTAAATATACAAAAATTAGCTGGCCATGGTGGTGCATGCTTGTAATCCCAGCTAGTCAGGAGGCTGAGACAGGAGAATTGCGTGAAACTGGGAGTTGGAGGTTGCAGTGAACAGAGATTTTGCCATTGCACTCCAGCTTGGGTAATGGAGTGAGACTGTGTCTCAAAAAATATATATATTAAGAATCTTATTACTTATTTTTCTTTAAACTTTGTGACATTTTTCTCTCAAACTGAAATCAAAATTAAAAATAATGTATGCTTATTTTTAGTGGTATTGAACTAAGTGGTACTTTGAAATGCAACTTTCTCATGTTTTTTTCTTAACACTTATTTTTTTACCTTAGCTCCAATGGTGAGATAAAGAAAGATTTTGTCTTACTAACAGAATTTTGCAAGGAAAACCCAAACTAGTTAAAAAATATTTGTCAATAAATAGACACTATTCTTTGTGACTGCTCTAAAACCTGGGACAGATGAACAAACCTTGGGTTTGTTCTTCACAAGTCTTTGCCGATTACAATCCCCCAAATACTTCACAGTTCATCATTATCTTTTCTTTTGGGATTCAGCGTTCAGTGCTGACATAGCATTGCTTCAGTGACTAACATAGTTTATGCTCCAGGGAAGCACTTCACAAGTTTTGCCCTAACTTCTCATAACAATTGCATCTCAAGGTCATAAGGGTTGTGGATTTCTTTCTTCTTAATATTGGTGGGCAGTGCTTTATGGACAGACTGAAGCATTTGGGAAAAATACCCAGAGACTTAATGAACTTGTAAGGTCCTCCCCTCTTGTACCCAGAATGAAATATGTTCTTGTATAGCAAATGTAATTTTTCTTTTTTTTTTTTTTTTTTTTTTTAAATTTTTATTGCATTTTAGGTTTTGGGGTACATGTGCAGAACATGCAAGATAGTTGCATAGGTACACACATGGCAGTGTGTTTT
>CM052650.1:31312863-31348698 GCA_028533165.1 Leontopithecus rosalia | reverse complement strand
TTAAATACACAAAATATACATTCTCCACTTTCAATACACAAAATATTGATCAGCCATTATTAATAACCATTTTTAGAATTAAGCAATATTCCTGTTCTCTCTCCCTCTTTTTCTTCCTCTTCCTTCCTCTCCTTCTCTTTCTAAAAAAAAAAAAATGGTGGCATATATACACCATGGAATACAGTGCAGCTATTAAAGGAATGAGTTCATATATTTGCAGGAACACAGATGGACCTGTATGCCATTATCCTCAGGAATCTAATACAAAATGAAAAAACCAAACATCATATGTTCTCATTTATAAGTGGGCGCTAAACAATGAGAGCACATGGACACAGGGAGGGGAACAACACACACTGGGGCTTATTGGGGAATGGGTAGGAGGAAGAGCATCAGGAAAAATAACTGATGCATGCTGGGCTTACTACCTAGGTGATGGGTTGATAGGTGCAGAAAACCACCATAGCCTAAGTTTATCTATGTAACCAACCTGTACATCTTGCACATCTGCCTCAGAATTTACAATTAAAATTAAAAAAATGTATCCCCTCAGACATTAAAACTCTAATGTGCATAGATATTTAATAGATGCAACCAGTTTAAAATTAAAATAAAAAAATATATTCCCTCAGACATTAAAACTCTATTGCACATAGAAACTAATAGATGTAACAAGTATGCAAAGGCAGTTACTAATACAGGAGTTGTAACAATTTTTTTTTCTTATCCATTGAAGAGCATCTTTTCATTCTCTGAGCATATTTTTTGTTTGTTATTTCTTCCTATGTCAGACAGATTATGTCTTTGAGTTTTATGACAGCTATCTTGGAGAATGGGTTAAAGGGGACATAAATAGAATTGCAAAGTAAAGATGCAAGATGAGAAAAACATTAAGGGGCTGGATTTGGTGGAGAAGGGTAATCAATCACTTGAGCTCAAGAGTTGCAGACCAGCCTGGGCAGTATGATGAACCCCTGTCTCTACAAAAAACATAAACATTAGTGGAGCATGGTGGCCTGCATCTGTGGTCACAGCTACTTGGAAGGCTGAAGTGCGATGATCTCTTGAGCCTGGAAGGCATAGGTTGCAGATAGCACCACTGTATTCAAACCTGAGCAAGAGGATGAGACCCTATCTCAAAAAAAAAAAAAAGGAATAAAACAATTATGCAGTAAATTTTGACGGGTTTTGAGAGAGTGCTCCACAGAAGCATCTCTGGAATATGATGAAAGTTGATTTTTTTTAGATAAAGGATTTTCAAAGTTTGTGATATATTTCTTTTAGAACATTTGGCACACATACATATAACAAGTTATATTAAAATTACATATTGCTTCCTGGACAATTTTTTTGGCTACATAATTGCTGATCCTGTGGATCATATTTTCAGTAGATTACAATGCAATCTTTGTAGATGAATCAGAACATCAATCTGGTTTTGTATTCCTGGGGATCTGGGAGTAGTAGAAAGATAATGCCACAAAGAAAAGTTTACTGCCTCAGGTGCAAGCTACCTCCCTCATCTCTCAGTTATGCTAGAGACTTGGGGGTTTTCATATTTGTCCCAATACTCAGAAACTAATTTCAGTTTCTGTCTATATGTAAGAATACTGATCCCCTGTTGATATCCTAGATCTCACTATTTTCTCTGTATTCCATTTTCTTGCCTTTTCTTAATTAGCTGCTATACAAAATGTAAAATTTAAGTGCAAATTTATTCTAAAAATAGTTCTGAAGAAATATGGCTATTACAGAAGTAAATTGCAAATCAATTTATAGGTTGTTTCTTAAGCTGCCAAAAATAATTAGCTATTAGTTCATATGACACTATGCAAAATTTTTGTTACATGAGAACTATAACATAATGTGAGGAAGATACACACACACACACACACATCTATCTAGACATCAAAGACAGAAACACACAAAGACATTTTCAAGATCATAACACAAAGGCTTTTTGAGAATTTTGACAGAGTTTAGAAAGCATATATAGCTTAAATGATTTTACCATTGCCTGTAACTTGCAACTTGTCTGTTTCCTTGGAAGTAAGTTGTCCCTGTCACTATATTGCTGCTCATTAGAAAAAACATAAATAGTTCTGGAAACACCCACCAAATCAGTACATATCTAAATTATATATATAGTTAAAATTGAGGGACAGCACTTAAGTCATTTGTTATTATTTAATATTTTTAGTGTATCCTCTTTGTGTGTTTGTTTTGTTTTTATTTAATACAAAGAAAAATAATTACCAACAGAAACAGAGAGAGTAAATTGTTTTAAATCTGAGAAATATATGTTAATGAAAGCCAGATGCTAAAACAGGCAATTGAAAATGAAAATTTCAAGTATTAAAAATGCATTTGGAAAATCAGTAGTAATCAGATGAATAAGGAGGTGCCATACAGATACATGAAAAAAAGAAAAGGTGTTTGATTATAAGCAAGCCCAGCAGCATACTGCCTGTGTGTGAGTGTGTGTGTGTGTGTGTGTGTGTGTGTGTAACAATTTAGGCTGAATCACTACAACAGAAGTTTGAAAAAGAGAGTGGCCAACAGAACACACACATAAACTGCATACATATGCTGTGCATCACTTTGGTTTAGGCATATATGCTAGGTTGAACCTTTTAGGAATTAAAGATCTTTTTACTCAATTGTTACATTTTCCATAGACCTCACCTTTTCTATAATCAGTGATGACTCACTGTTACTTTAGCATTCCAACTTTCAGATTGGGGAAAGAAGAAATGTATGCTTTTTTTCTTTTCAAAAGCTTAGACCCCAAATTGCAAGCATTACCTGTGCTTATAACTCATTAGCCAGAATCTTGTCATATGGCCATTCATGTCTTCAAGAGAAGCTGGGAAATTAACAGGTTAACAGGTCAATAAAGTGCCATGGAAATCTTTAATTACTATAGAAGATGGCAGTGAGGATGTTTGGAGACTAACTAGTAGCCTGTCTCTGTGAAATGGTCCTCAGGAATGTTGTGACTTAGTGTTATTTGGATGCTACTTTCCAGAAAGTATGATAGAAATATAAATGGGAGACCCATGAAGATATATTATATTATATTATATTATATTATATTATATTATATTATATTATAATTCTATGCATTTATTATACAGAAAATCATAGAAATAGAAAATTTTAGAAAGAGATTAGTAACATCTTTTTTTCCTCTTTTAATTTTTGTTATTTTTATTCTCATTATTTTTGTTTTATTTTTCTTCAACTTTTAAGTTCTAGGGTACCTTCAACTTTTAAGTTCAAGGTTACATGTGCAGAATATGCAGGTTTGTTACCTTCATTGGTCAGTGTGTGCTATAGTGGTTTGTTGCACCGATCAGATCAATCAATCATTTAGGTATTAAGCCCAACATCCATTAGCTATTCTTCCTGATGTTTTCCCTCCCCCTGTTGGATGCCCCCACAACAGGCTCCAGCGTGTATTGTTCACCCTCACCCATATGTTCTCATCATTCAGCTCCCACTTACAAAAGAGAACATGTGGTGTTTGGTTTTATATTCCTACATTAATTTCCTGAGGATGATGGCTCCCAGCTCCATTCATGTCACTGCAAAGAACGTGATCTCATTCCTTTTTATGGCTGCACAGTATTCCATGGTAAATGTACCACATTTTCTTTATCCAGTCTATCATTGATGAGCATTTGGGTTGGTTTCATGTTTTTGCTATTGTTAATAGTGCTGCAGTGAACATACACGTGTGTTTTTCCTTACAACAGAATGATTTATATTCCTTGGGTATATACCCAATAATGGGATTGCTGGATCAAATAGTATTTCTTCCTCTAGACCTTTTAGGAATCACCACCCTGTCCTCTACAATGGTTGAACTTATTTACACTCCCACCAACAATGTAAAAGTGTTTCTTTTTCTCCACAGCCTGCCAGCATCTGTTGTTTCCAGACTGTTTAATATTTGCCATTTTTTTTGGAGTGAGATAGTATCTCATTGTGGTTTTGATTTGCATTTATCTGATGATCAGTGATGCTGAGCTTCTTTTGAGAGGTGTCTCTTCATGTCATATGCCAACTTTTTAATGGGGTTGTTTATTTTCTTGTAAATTTGTTTAAGTTCCCTGCAGACTAGATATTAGACCTTTGTCAGATGGATAGATTACAAAAAGTTTCTCATTCTCTAGGTAGTCTGTTCAATCTGATGATAGTTTCTTTTGCTGTGCAGAATCTCTTTAGTCAATTAGATTCCATTTGTCAGTTTTTGCTTTTGTTGCAGTTGCTTTCATAACATCTTTAGTGAACGATTGGAAGCAATCAGATATCTAACAAAAGAGTATTCATGTGTCACCAAGTATATGATAGGAAGTCAGTATAATGATGTGGAAGATTTTTAGCATGTTATACTATATGGACCATTATGGAATTCTTGAACATTCTGTCCTATGACTTCAACCACTTCAGTATTTTCCTTGAACATCAGTTTTCTGAGTTTTTTAAAAGAGATAATAGTTTTAATGTGAGGATTAATTATTTTTATGAACTTCAAAATCTGACAAAAGCTGTATACATATGAATCACATGAATTCATCATTTAACAAAACTAAGAATGATGTAATGTTGAGAGAAAATATTTTTAAATGAAGGATCAGTTTTAGTTGAATTATTGACATAATGCATAGAATATGAGAGTAAAGGAAATATATATAGATACACATACACCCACCTATATGCAAAATACAAATTACATTAATTTTAGGCCATTGGTTCTAAGAAATACATAAAAAAACTTAAAATGGTGTTAGGTTCGGATTATTGGCTCCTGGTAGAGAGATTATGAGTAACTGATTTTCTTTTATCGTCTCTTAAACTTACCAAATAATATTATTTGAATGATATAAAATAAGATTCTTATTATGAGGGAAGTGACCAAGGTGGACATCTAGAAGCAGCTAGTATGTGTTGCTCTCTGAGAGAGGAGCAGAAGGGGTGAGTAAATACTATACCTTCAACTGAAGCACCCAGGTACTCACATTGGGACTAGTCAAGAAAACGACTTGACCCATGGAGAATGAAGAAAAGACACGACAGTAACCACCTGGGAGCAACATGGAGCCCTGGGAACCTCCCCTGCCCTGGGAAGTGGTGAGTGAATGAGCGTTCTTGGGAAACCACACTTCTCACATGAATCTGTGCAACCTTTGGGTCAGGGGATCTTCTTGTGAACGTACTCCACCAGGCTCTTCCTCTGAAATACAGAGTTATGTGGCATTTCAACAGAGCAGTCACTCAGGCATGTGTGGAAACCTTGGACCTTTAGATACTTGGTCTTTCCAGCAAAAGTAGCTGCAGCTCCAGCAAAGTGGGAGGTTAGACCCCTATACATATCCTTAGGAAAGAGGCTGAATCCAGGCAGCTGAGCAACAACAGCTTAGAGGTCCAGCCAGTCACCAGTAGTGGGGTTGTAACTCCCTAAGAAGGAGCTCCTCTGAAGAGAAGCAGGTGACCATCTTTGCTGTTTGGGTACCTTAGCCAAACCAGCCTTCTGGCTTTGGGATTTGGGGAGTCCCAGCAGACTCTGGGCAGAAGTATTTCCCCAGCACAGCACAGCTGCTCTACCAAAATGTTTACATGGATACCCAATTCCATTCCTCCCCACTGGGTGAGACATCCCAATTGGGTTTTCCAGCTACCTTCTATAGGTGCCTTTGGGCTGGCAACAGGCCCGTACCTCCCTGGGACAAAGCTCTCAGAGGGAGGGACAGGCTGCAATATTTGCTTTTTCACAGTCTTCACTGGTGACAGCTCCAGATAACAGAAAACACAAGTGATTAGGGACTGGAGCAGATCCTGAGCATACTGCAGCAGCCCTGCGTAAGAGTGGCCAGACTGTGACAGGAGTGTCCCTTCCCATATCTCCTTACTGGGCAGGTTCTCCAGGCCTGGACCTACAGGCATCCCCCACCAGAGCTACCAAGCCAGTAAGAACTTGACAGTTCCCTGGACAGAGACTTCAGGGGCAACTGAAAGACTCTCTGTCACTGCCTCTGCAGGGGATCTTCCCTTGCCACCTTCAGACTAATAAAGGAGAAAAGGCCCTAAGTGCCTTACACATATTTCCAATGAGCTGTAGTAAACCCAAGGAGAGAAGGCCAATCCATCTCCCATGGGTCCCACATACCCCTACTGCTTATTACGACAGGGAACCCCTGATTTTGGTCCATAGCACAGACCCCCCATCCTAGACTGATTGCACTTAGTGATCTCTGACCTGCATCACTCTGAGGTGGAACCCTGAGGAGAAAAGCAAACGACCCTCTTCTACAACCACTACTAAGATCTTTTCCTCTGCTGCCTCTAAATGTAAACACTGAGATCACCTCAGAGCTGCAATGCGCATCCCAGGAGTACCAAGTTGTTAACTATAGGCAGCATTCAAGGATAGGAGCCTACACTTTCAGGGCATGGAGAGAGAACACAGCTGGAACTGTGAGGAAACCTGGGGAGCCAAATAATGGAGCAAGAGTTTACCAACTTACCAGTAAGCCCAAGTGCCTCCTGCTGGATTACACCCAAAACTTCAACAACCAAAACACCTCACTAACATACACCTGTTTGAAACCAGAGACAGGAAGCCAGCTTCAAATAAAGGCTCTGCACAAAGCCTTGGCCTAGTGAAAATATCCACAAGAGTCTATTGACTGTACTCAATCTATAGTTCATTAAAGGAACACTCACATAAAGAGATGAGAAAAAAAAATGCAAGAACTCTAGTAACTCAAATGCCCAGAGTGTTGTATGTCCTCCAAATAACTGCACTAGTGCTCCAACAACAGTTCTTAACCAGGCAAAACTGGCTGGAATGACAGAACTAGAATTCAGAATACAGAGAGGAACAAAGATCTTCGAGATTCAGGAGGATAGCAAAATCCTATCAAAGGAAAACAAAAATCACAATAAAGGGACACAGGAACTGAAGGACAAAATAGCAGGTATATAAAAGAACTTTATGCATCTAACAGATCTGAATAACACAATACAAGAATTTCTGAATGCAATTATAAGTATTAACAGCAGCATAAGCCAGGCTGAGGGAGGAATCTCAGAATTTGAAGAATAGTTTTCTGAAATAAGACAGTCAGACAAAATAAGGACAAAAGAATAAAAGGGAATGAACAAAATTTTTGTGAAATAGGGGATTATATAAATAGGCCATATTTACCAATCATTGGCATCCCTGAATGAGAGAGGGGGGAAGCAAACAACTTGGAAAACACTTTAGGATATCTTCCATGAAAACTTCCCGAAACTTGCTAGAGAGGCCAACATTCAAATTCAAGAAATACAGAGAACTTCTGCCAGATTCTACACAAGAAGATCATCCCTAAAACATAATCATCAGATTTTCCAGGGTTGCAATGAAAGAAAGAATGTTAAAGGCAACTAGAGAGGAGTGGCAGGTCACCTACAAAGGGAACCCCATCAGGTTCACAGTGAGGTTGTGGAGAAAAGGGAATACTTATACACTGTTTGTGAGAGTATATATGTGTTCAACCATTATGGAAAGCAATATGGCAGTATGACGATTCCTCAAAGGGCTAAAAGCAGAACTACCATTCAACTCAGCAATCTTATTGCTGTATTATGTTGTATTGTATTACTGGTACTCTGTAATCCTGAGTATTAACCCAGAGGAATATAAATCATTCTACCATAAAGACACATGTATTTGAATGCTCACTGCGCTATTCACAATAGCAAAGAAATGGAATGAACCTAAGTGCCATCGATGACAGATTGGATAAAGAAAATGTAGTACATATACATCATGGGTGGAATACTCTGCAGCCATAAAAAAGAATGAGATCATGTCTTATATGGAGGGAGCTGGAGGCTATTATCCTTAGCAAACTAATGCAGAAACAGAAAATCAAATACTGCATGTTCTCAATTTGTAAATGGGAGCTAAAAGATAACAACTTATGAACCCAAAAGAGGAAACAACAGACACTGGGGTCTACTTGACAGCGGAGAGTGGGAGGAGGGAGAGAAGCAGAAAAATTTAACTATTTGATACTGGGCTTAATACCTAGGTGATGAAATAATATGTACAAAAAACTACTGTGACACATGTTTAGCTATGTATCAGACCTTCACATCTACCCCAAACCTAAGATAAAAGTTAAAAAATTATGTAAGAATCTCAGATATTTGTTATTAATAATTATTTATTCTTTTATATTAGAGGCTTCCTCCAGTTCTTTGGCCTAATGTGATATTTATTGCCATTGTTCATTGTAATATTTAAGAATAATTTCTAAGAACATGAAACACATATTATAGTGCTTAAAAAATAGTTAAAACATTTTATACACTGTATAAAATATAACTGTAAAGAGAAAGAAGGCTAAATAAAAATACAGCAGTTTTTAAGAAAAGAAATAATCTTGAGGAAACCAGGCAAGATGGTCAACCAGGCCTAGCCAGAAAACACCTCTTCCACCAAGAATAACCAAAATACCATATAAACCTTTACACCTCCAACAGATCTTTGGAGAGAAAAGACTGAAAATCAATAGAGGTGACATAGGTGCTGGGGTTGAGGAGAGAATAAGCTGGGAAGCCTGCTTGGAGTCACAGGGGCACTAGGATGGGCCTCTAGTTCCTGCACTAAACCCAAAGAAGGAGAGTGAGAAAAACTGGAGTAATACTATCCCCATGGACCTCTGGTGTGCTAGCTATAGGATAAGCTCCCACAACCCATAGACCTTTGTACTTGCATGGGGAGCTTCCTGGAAAGTGGACAGATGCACAGCTTGAACCCACTTAGAGCCCAGAGGGTTTTGTGGCCAGTACAGATTTGGCAAAACACAAGCATGGATGCCCATCCCCCAAGACTCTCCATGTTGAACTGAGTGGTTGAAGCTCCTGTTGTCTGCTGAGCTTGGAGGGAACAGGACTATCATTTCTGTGGGACTGAAGCATATCTGATCCATATGAGCCCTTGCCTGCTGGTTTCTTCCAAGACCACCTACATTTTGACTTCTACAGTATGGTGCCTACAGCACAGCCTTCAGTGCCCTATCTGTGTCTTCTTAGCACTGTGGGAGTAGTTTACCCCTCAGCACAGCCAGTGCTCAACCTTGAGGGGCCAGAGGACAAATCCACAGGCCTTGTCTCAATGCCCCAGTATTAAAGTACATGACCCAAGGATACCTAGCTGAGATCTGTAGCTTGAACATGAGCAGGGGAGGAGTCCTTACTCTCAGAACACAGGCAAGAGTACGGTATGAGTTTGTGTGCCAGCAGGGGAGCTGGTCATTCCTCCCTTTACAAAACAAGTTCTGGGAAGTGAAGACCTGATAGCCAGTCTCAGCTTCTTTTCCAGGGATCCCTGTGACCCAGAACACCAGGACTGGCTTAGTGATCTGGGTGAAGGAGGCTGGGGACCAGCCTAGCCAGTCCGGCCTGCTTCCAGTGTGCACACCAAAGGGAGACCCACTCGATTGTGGGAGCACAAGCTGGGCAGGCCCACAGCTGTCTACCAGGATGAAATTTCATGGCTGTGGCTGCCATACCAGTTGCACATCCACAGTCCCGCTGCCCTGCCCTGGGATCCTCCACGCTTGACCCACTGCCTCACCAAACCACCTGCAAACATATCTCACAATTCATCCTTATGCTAACAGCCACATGGGACCAGCAGGCCCCAGGGAGTTGTGGGTCTCCTATGTCTTAACACTCAGCTCTGAGTGTTAAGAGCTACCAAAGCCTCCCTTGGGGCAAAGAAAATGCTACCACAGAGGCAGTAGTTGAAGGGGATTTCACCAAGGACAAGGAACGAACTTGGAGTGAGAGTTATTTTTTGCCCAACTGCCTCCCCTCCCCAGAGCTCTGCTATGTCTGTACTGAAATACAAAAGGGGTGCATGACTAAGAGCCTATTTGCTTTCTCTTACTGTTAATCACCACGTACTGGACTGCAGCCTGAATTACAACGCGAGAAATTACTTCAGCAAGCAAAGCCTGTGAAACCCATTGCAGGAACCCATCTCTGTTCACTGGCAATAAACTTAAATGTAAAACCTCAAACTATAAAAATTCTCAGTCCCAGCACTTTGGGAGACTAGGGCAGGCAGATCACCCTCTGCATCTTCACTGAGCGCTACAATCCTGATTTGCTCCTACCGCACCATCTTCTGTTTTTCTCATTCCTTTTTTTTTTTTTTTTTGAGACGGAGTTTCGCTCTTGTTACCCAGGCTGGAGTGCAATGGCGCGATCTCGGCTCACCACAACCTCTGCCTCCTGGGTTCAAGCAATTCTCCTGCCTCAGCCTCCCAAGTAGCTGGGACTACAGGCGCGTGCCACCATGCCCAGCTAATTTTTGTATTTTTAGTAGAGACGGGGCTTCACCATGTTGACCAGGATGGTCTCGATCTCTTGACTTCATGATCCACCTGCCTACGCCTCCCAAAGTGCTGGGATTATAGGCGTGAGCCACTGCGTCCAGCCCACAACACTATTAATCATTGCAAAAGCAAAGAATCAACCTAAGTGCCCATCATTGGTGGACTGAATAAAGAAAATGTGGTACATATAAACCATGGAATACTACAAAGCCATAAAAATGTAGGAAATCATGTTCTCTGAAGGAATGTGGACTTAGCTGAAGTCAATCATCCTAAGCGAATTAATGCGGAAACATAAAACAGAATATCACGTTCTTGCTTATAAGTGGGAGCTAAATCTTTGGTACATACAGACATAAAGAAGAAAATAGCAGACAATAAGGACTCCAAAAGAAGAGCGGGAGAGAATGGGATAGGGCCTGAAAAACTTCCTATTGTGTACTGTCTTCACTATTTGTGTGAAGGAATCAATAAAAATACCAATCTCAGCATCACAGACTATACCACTGTAACAAAATTGCATATGTGGCCCCTAAATCTAAAATAAAAGTTGAAATTAGAAAAAGAAATCACGAGAGTTGATTTTGAAAATCAAAATCTTGTTTGGGCTGTGAATATTTTCTCTACATGCTATTTATTGTATAGATTGTAAATGTTCTATAATTAACATGTACTACTTTATAATTTAAAAATAATCACAATAAACATTTTTTAAAGTAGGGAAAGAAAATATTTTAAAGTGATTAGTGACAGTAGAGTAACCTTTCTCCATTTCTAGTAGCATTTGCATTAAAATTGTTTTGCACTATAATTCATGCTAAAAATTCAAAATTTGTAACTATTCAATAATGAGTAAAGCTTTACATTTAAGGCCATGACTCTTAAAAAATCTTTGTAATAAAACCTCATATGACAGAAGTGAAGCTCCAACATTGATAATTTTCCATAGTTTGTGGAGAAAGTTTAGTTGCTTTGCTTCTGTTTGTGTTGGGGAGAAGGTTGATAGGAAGAAAGTAGCAAAGGCTTCACTGAACCTCAGGATTCAGACATCCTCTCTTATGTGACCAGAAAAAAGTACTTGACTAAGGTCGAAGACGACATGGTCATAGGAAACATCTTTAGCTATTGAAATGGGCGTTACTCCCTTCCAATCAAACTTTAATTTCAAAACAGGAAAAAAAAAAGATTTAATTAGGTATGCATACATGTTTCTCAGAAAATGCATTAAATGTAGGGGACAATTTTCCTAAAGTTTTAGTCCATATTCAAGAGTCATCCTTTTGCTCAATTACTGTAATCCTGAAACTATTTTAAGTTGTATTTGGCTGAATTCTTAATATGCTGAAACCTGAAATTTCTAAGCATTCAAAGCATGGTTACTTCTGATTTTTTTCATTAGCGCCAATATAAAGTGCTTCCCATCAGAGCCCATGAGATTTTATCAGTGCTAATCTGCTATTTCTTCCCTGATGCTTCCAGACTATTGAAAGCTCCTAATTTGTGATAATTAACCTCCTGAGAACAGCATTTCTCATTTAACCCAGGGAGCAGCCACATCTCTCTGTGCTCAGATTTGCAACCTCCCAGACAGACAGATCTTTTTTGGTCTGTATTTCAGGCATCAGGTAAATTATGCACTAATAAACACTGAGGGTTTTTGTAGTGAAAGCCAAAATTATATGGACAGAACTTGTCATGTGTAGCATAGGTTTGCTGTTGAGGTCAAGAACAAATGGCCCGGCTTTTGTACTTGATTCTTCCTAATGAATATATGATGTTGAGACATTTATATCATCTTTCTTACCTCAATTTTTCTAAATGTAACATTTTCATAAGGTTACTGTGACACCTAAGGAACTTAATCTAAATAAAATGCTTATAATAGCACCTAAAACACCATCATAAAAACCTCTAGATAGTGGTGTTATCATTATGATAACAAAATTTCATTTTGAAACTGCAGATATGGATAAAATTGGTATGGAGGAGAAAAGAGGGAAGTAATTAATGTAAAAACTGAGTAAATAATTTCTCAGTATGGAAAGCATACTTTTGGAGATGAAAATCAAGAGTGGGTTGGGAGAATTGGGGACAAGAAGAGAAAAAAATTTCTTATTCATAATCTTAAAGAAAGAGTAGAATACCTAGCATGCTTTAATAGAAATATTAAGCTGCTTAATATGTTCATTATTACTGTCACTCCCTCCAGTTAGAACAAATTTTAGACTAGTTATAATTGGCATATAAATATCAAATGGTGATACATATAAATGGTATGATATATATATATATAATTTTTATATTATCAAGATACGTATTATTGTCAATGAAATATGATAGTTACTATTTCTGTGACTTGTATCAATTAAGTGATTTCACTATGTTCAGATAGATCCATGTTGAGTCTAACGACGTTTGTAACTTTTTTTTTATATATACACAGCAAAACCTTAGTGAAAGGTAGCAAGATTTCTCATATACTTCTGACTCACATATATTTGTTACAATTGATTAACCTGCACTGACACATTACTATCATCTGATTCAAAGTTTAAATTAAGGTTCACTCTTGGTATTCTAAATTCTATGGGATTTTTAAAAATATATAACTCCTGCATGTACAACAAATGAAAGAAAAGCATATTTTGCTGAGATCAAAAGTCAAGGGTCCAGCCACCTCTACTATCTCTGATCCCAGAAGTGACTCCTGGTGCTTAAGGAAACTTTCCAACTTGCCACTAGTTTTAAAAACACTCTTGTAGGACAAAGTACTGTATTTTGAGTAAGACATATCTCTCTTTCTCTCTCTGTGACTTGGAATAACTTTAACTTTTCATGTTTCATTTTCCGTATTTCCAAAATAGAAATTATACATATACTTTACAGGTTTCTGGAAAGGATTTAAACAAGGAATCTTATATGTAACCTTCACCATAACACATGGCACAAGTAGTAATTCAGTAAATCCTAGATTTTCCTAAGCTTTCTAAATCTTACTTTACGTGAGACTTTGATTAATGCCATCTCTATTTGAATAATGCCATCTCTATTTTCTCCATGGAACAATGGTGAAAATATATCACAAAACTTCATTAATAAGTCTTAAAAACATATAAATGAGCAATATTTATCATTATTATTATTTCTACTATCAATAGAGATCATGAAGTACTCCAAAAGCCCAGCCTCAAAAACAAGTTAACTCTGGCATGAGATAGATCTGCTAATAAATCTCAGATAATTTTCTGAAAAATATTTTCTGAAAATATCCTGTAAAAATCTTATCAAATATCTTAATTCATAGGAGAAACTTATTCATATATCAAAATTAATGACTTAAAAAATGGTCAACGCATTTAATACATCCTGAGGCAGATCACATAGAATTAATTTAATAAAATGTAGGTAAAGTATGTAGAATAGAAAGGATCTTAGGACGTAATCTTGCAGAACTCCAACATCTAGAGAATACTCGGAAGAAGAGTCAATAAAAATACATTGGAGTAACTGAGTGGAAGGCATGGGCATATAAGGTACGGATTCTGGAGAAAAGGAATTTACAAAGAAAGGAATGATAGTTGTAGTTTCATTTTTTTTTCAGTTATATATTAAGAAGCAAGATAAGATTTTTGTGCTAAAGAAACTTAGAATTCAGTGAATCAAGTGAAGATGCTTAACATGGAAATGGATAGAAGAAATGTCCACTGAAACAGACAAAGGAACACATATCTGAATTTGGTGTAACAAATGTGTAAAATCACTAATCAAACACGTTTTTAAACTGAATGCCTGTTATTGTTCCAGGAACTGTTCTAAGTGGGAAACCACAATAAACAAAACAAAGTCGCAACAAAGGCCTAAAGCAGGTGTGTGCCAGAATGTTGTAAACATCTGAATTGCTGGCATATAGAAAGTGAGGAAAAATTTCATAGAAGCTGTGGTCACAGAAATAAAGGGTCAGGGTACAGATCATGGAGGACTGTACTGTTACTTAAAATTTCTTAATACTTACACATTGCCTAGTAAATGCACTAATTAAGCTCCTAAGTATAGCATGCAAACCGTGCTAGACTGGCCCAATAGAATTTTTTATCCATGCGCTATTGTATTACGCACTACACTGCGTAATCCAGGAAAAGCAATGCTTATATTTTTGCCTCTGTTCTTGCTTTTGCTTATTTTTTCAGATTGTTTTTCCTTCTTGAAATAATCTCCCTTTCTGTCCTCAAATCATTTTCCTTAGGAAACTGTCTTAGAATTCAAACAGGGTAATAAGATTTAAAACACCATCCAGACATACTTCTTTCCTACTAAACAGTAAGTTCCTTTAGATGTATGATAGTTTTCCTTTTTTCATTTTTACATTCACAATATACTATGCGTTGTTAGTTTTATGTGTCCACATGACTAGGCCATAGGAATAACTGGTTGAACTGTGAGGAATAACTGTTGTATCTGTGAAGGTATTTCTGGAAGAGATTAGCATCTGAATCAGTAGACTAAATAAAGAAGATCTGCCTTCACCAATGTGGGCAGGCATTATCTAATCCGTGGAAGATGTTAATAAAACAAAAAGGTAAAGGAGGATTGAATTAAATCAGCCTGACTAGAACATGAATCTTCTCCTGCCCTTGGTACTGCTGGTTCTCCAGCCAGACTGGAATCCACACCATCTATATAATTAGCTCTCCAGCTCTCAGGCCTTTGAACCCCACAACTAGATTTCTTGAGTCTCCAGCTTGCAGACAGCATAAGTGGAAAATCTCAGCCTCAAATACCATGTATGTAAACATCTTATAATAAAATTATCTCTCTCTGTATTTATATCTTTTATATATATGTAAGATTATGTAGTTTTATATTAATGTGGTTATATATAAATTATATATATTTTTCTCTCCTATTGGTTTTGTTTTATCTTTGATGTACATGGCATCTAACCCATAGTAGGTATCTAACATATCTCTGACCAAACATGCATGCCAAAATGAATTATGGAGAAACCCAATTTTTAATTAATAAACTTTACTTTAGAACAATTTTAGGTTCTCAACAACATTGAACAGAAAATGCTCAGTGTTATCATATACTCCCTTTCTCTGCAAACTCACAATATGTCCCCTCATCAATATTCCACACCAGAGTGGTACATTTGTTACAAATTATGAATCTACATTGACATATAACTATCATACTGAGTTCATAGTTTACATTAGGGCTCACTCTTGCTGTTACACATTTGTTGGGTATTGACAAATGTATAATGGTGTATATCCACTGTAGTATCATGTAGAATAGTATCACTATCTGAAACTTACATATTCTCTGTCCATTCATCTGTCTCTCTCTCCTAACCCCTGGCAAACAACCATTTTATTGCCTCTATAGTTTTACCTGTTTTAGAATATTATATTCCTGAAATCATACAGTATGTAGTTGTTTATGATTACCTTCTTCCACTTAGTAATATGAATTTACATTTATTTCATGTCCTGACATGGTTTGATAGCTTTATTTTTTTTAGTGACATATAATATTCCATTTTCTGGATATACCTCACTTTATCTGTTTGCTACTGAAGGGCATCCTGGTTGCTTTCAAGTTTAGGCAATTAGGAATAAAGCTGCTACAAACACCCAGGTAAAGGTAGTTATGTGAACATAAGTTTTTAATTCATTTGGGTAAATATCAAGAAGTATGATCGCTGTATCATACGGTAAGAGTATTTTTAGTTTTGTAAGAAACTGCCAAACTGTCTTCCAAAGTGGCTGTAACATTTGCATTCCCTCCAAAAGTGAATGAGAGTTCCTCTTGTTCCACACCCTCACCAGTATTTGGTGTTGTCAGTGTTTTGAAATTTGGTTATTCTAATTGCTTTATGGTAGAATCTCACTATTGTTTAAATTTAAAATTCCCTAAAAACATAAGGTGTTGAACATCTTTTCAGATGCTTATTTTTAACTCTGTATATTTTCTGGCAAGGTGTTGGCTTGCCTTTTGCCCCCTTTTAATGGGATTGTTTGTTGTCTGGTTGTTGAGTTTTAATCCTTCGTATATTTTGTATAACAGCCTTTTATTATGTGTCTTTTGCAAATATTTTCTTCAACTCTGTGGGTTTCCTTCTCATTTTGTTGGATTAAAATAAACCATATATTTGTAAGTAAAAAAGCTAGAAATCCTTCGATAATTAATGCAAATCTTCATAACACTTATATGAGTTATTAAATACTTACTAATTTTAATGATGCTTTATGTTGTTTACATGTATTAGCTTTCTTAAACTTCAAAATAATATAATTGGAAAAGGGAACAAATATACATTATTTTAGCATCATAACAAAGAATTTCAAAAGAAGACAAAGAGCGAAAACTAAAGCTAAAACTTTAAGCAACAAAACTTCTATCTTTAACTGCATACAATTTTCAATCAGGAATTTATCTTAGTACTTCATAAACATACTAAATTAGGAATGAGATGAATGTATATCTGAAAACAAAATAACGCATCATTTTACTGAGAGAGTTTACGCAGCTTCCAAGAGCAGATGTTTTGGTTCTATCAAACTGTAGTTGACAAATTTGCTAGCAGTGGGAGTGGAAAATTAGTTTTCTTTTTTAGAAATTATTTGATACCATTTACAGACCTTTGCTATTTATCATGCTGATTAAAAGCTGTCATTTGCAGCATTTATAGTCTTCAAGTACATGTCAAAACTGTTTCTATCCAATTCAAATGTTCATCTGAAGGGGTATATTAAACCAAATCAGAGTATATATATTTTCTTTTCTTAGGCAATACATCAAAACTATGCAGTAAGGTACATTCTAATATTGTATGGAGAATTTCACTGATTAAATCTGAAGAGATGCTTACCTTCTACGTACAAACTTGGAAACACCTTTAGAACCAAAGATTAAATGTAAATAGGTAAGAAATACTGCCTTGCAGTGTCAGGATAAAATGGCTAAATTTTCCCTAAGAGCAACAATATCTCAATTTCATTTATCCCAGGAGAAAAAATCTTTATGTCAGGAAAAGCAAGATAATTTACTGAAGCTTATAAATTTGTAGCTGAATTTTTGTAAGGATTTCTCACAGTCACTCAGGAGTTTCTTATATGGATACTGGAAAAACCCATGAAGGAAATCCCCACTCCCCTTCAATTATTTGATTTCACAGGACTTGCAATAAGCTGAAAAATGCACGCACATTTATTTTAGATAGAAACTTTTGAACAAATTTATATTCTCAACATAATTTTTTTTCAATTAACTAAATAGCTCTCATTTTGAGAAAGAGATTTGTACTCAGATAGTTTGGAATATGTTATAAGCCTGGGCACGGTGGCTTACATCTGTAACCTCAGCAGTTTGGGAGACCAAGGCAGGCAGATCACTTGAGGCCATGAGTTCAAGGCCAACTTGGCCAACATGGTGAAACCCAGCCTCTATTAAAAATACAAAAATTAGCTGGGTATGGTGGCAAATGCTGATATTCCCAGCTACTCAGGAGGCTGAGGCACAAGAATCAGCCTGGCGCCTGGTGACAAAAAGCAAGACTCTGTCTCAAACAAAAAAAGCACAAATATAAGAATGTCAGTACAATATCTAAATATTAAACTCAACTCAGGAACTATTAAGGTTTATAATTTTAATATGAAATTATGCATTACCAGAAATTATTGCTGACATATACAAATGCATACATAGCTTTAATGCATGTTATGTGTACATATGTATGTATTTGTATGTTTGTTCATGCACATTTAATCTTATTACAAGATCTAGGCTTGTGTTCGATGAATTTGGGAGAGTTCAAAGAATACATATATACATATATAAATGTATGCCTATTACAGATACACACACACACACACAAACATGGACACACACACACATATATACATACAGCTTTGAGTGGCTATCTTTATGCAGTCAATTTCTGCCATTGCTTCTTCTTATCAAAGACACTTGTTCTCTTTAACTCTGTTGGTATCTTTCCTTCATTTAGAGACAATCATATGAAAACTACAAAGAAATACACAGAGAAACAAGGCCCTTACAGCATATAATGAAAAGATTTGTCATGTAAAAGCAAGAAAAAGCTTGTTTATATGGATGATAATAAACTGAATAAGAAATTTATCTTTATGACATAAGATTGATAAAGCTACCCAAACTATAAACTACTGCACAGGCCTATCTGGAATGCAAAATCGTCTTCAGTCACCAAATTGAAAAATTTCTCTGAATGTACCCTTGCCCTCCAGACCAGCAAAGCTACTCTAATGAAAACAAAATTATTATTATTATTATCATCATCATTATCATCATTATTGAGACAGCATCTTGTTCTGTCATCCAGGCTGCAGTTATCAGCATGATCACAGCTCACTGCAGCCTTGAACTTCTGGGCTGAAACTATCCTCAGACCTATACGTGCTGAATGGCTGAGACTACAGGTGTTTACCACCTATGAAACCAAAACTATCTTTTCTACTTTTTTTTAAATGAGAAATATAAAATAGATAGATTCATAGATTAACATTAGATAGATATGCATATATACATATCTCTTCTGATATGTAAGGTTTACTAATTCATTTATTTAAAAATATTAATTACCTATTTTTTTGTAAAGAACTCTTAACATTTAGTATGCTGCAGCAGACAAATTTCCTACTTTCATGGAGAAATTATTCTAGTGGGACAGTAGTTGATAATAAAGTCAGCAGGAGGAAGTGGGAAGATCATTTTAGTTAGGGTAGCCAAGGACTACATTTCCAGGCAGATAATGTTTGCACGTAGACCTGAACGACATCCGCGCTTAATTCTTGAGTTAGTAAATGGGCAATATTACAGCTGCTCTCCTTTATTTGACCTCTGATAAACCATGCCTCCTAGTGTGCATGCCCTTGTTGGAATCTAGGGTGGCTTATGATTGCATTAACCTACTGAACATAGTGACAGTGAAAATTCTGGCACTAGCTTTCATTAAACTGGGTGGCTTTCATTTCTCTCCCTTTGTATGCTTATTATTGAAAGCCCTGAGCTGCCTTCCAAGAAGGCTTTTTATTTTGCTGGAAAGATCACATGGAAAGACCATGTGTAGAAGTCAGATGGAAAGGAGATGCTCTGAGACTACTTTTTAGCCAGAATGAATGCGGTCCAACTGTACCATCATCCAAGTCAACCCAACAAGGACTCCTGCTCTTGCCAACACCTAGGGCCTGTTCCAGGAGCACATGAGTGCAGTGACATGCAAAGGCCTTATGCTTAGAAGGGTCCTGCCCTTAGATGAGTCTTGTACCTGGTTCAATGTTCTGCTGCTGCTGCCAAGAAATTTTCAATAATTTTTAATCTAGCTAGCCTGCATGTTTACTACACCAGGCCATGCAAATTTTGTAGCTGGCTTTACCAACAACTGACTATCATTGAGACACTTCAAGTGAAGTATCCATAGCAGAAGGACTGTGGAACTGAATCCAGTCTGAGTACACAGAACCCTGAGAGACAAGATGCTTTTACTTTTAAACAACTAGGTTTGATACAACAGGTGGGGTTTACATATGTAGCAAACCAATCTAAAATTTTGTTTGAAAAAAATGAAATTTTGGAAGTAGTTCCTGATTCTTAGCATTATGTAGGCCATGTTGCATCCCAGTAGACTACACATAATAAAGAGTGAAAGGGTGTAGTCTAATTCATCATTTATTAAGAAATTAAATACACTTCACACTTCAAAGTGCAGAAATGGAGCTACAAGCATATTAAAGTCTTGGTTATATAGTGTCAAAGTAAAAACATCATAATGTTTAATATCAGCTAGAGAATATGCTATGCAAGGTCCATGCAAGGTTTCAAATTTACTAAAACATCTGTGGAGAATTTTTCCTAATGCAAAGATTGGCATAGAGTCAGAAGCATAGAGTCGCTAGTGCTGACTGGAGAGACTGCATCTTGTTAATTAATCTGGATTGTTTCAGATTCTTTCATAAAGAAAGAAAGGTTGATCATATTATTTACCAGAATTTAATCTAGCCTTAAACTGTATAGTCTTTCATGGGAGGTAGAATGTTCCATGGGCATCTTCTCTTCTTATTACAGTAATTTATTTTTGCTACTTATGCTTCTACCTCTTTATTATCACATGAAGTCGGATTATTTAAGACATTCTCAAATTTGAAAGTCTTTCAAAAGAATTTATATTGCCTTTGCCTCCCCTGTCAAATCACTTAATCTTTGTCACTATCTTTAGAGAGCACCTAGTTTTTATTTCTGCCAGGGAAACCTATCCACATATAGAAATTGAGAAAGTATCTTGTATGTCTTGTCAACTGCAGTATAATATACAGTGAACTCTTTATGTTCGGTGCATTTTGATTAAACAAACACTCAACTCATGAGTTGTAGTGTTGTGATTCCCAGATATATTGTCCTATATATTATTGTAAAAATTTTACCTTACCGTTATTCAATATAATAATATATTTCTTTATGGATTATTAAGTATATTTAAGTTACTATTTAAAAACTGATGTCTGGTATTTTCAGCATCATCATGTTAGTCATTAATCCAAAGTAGACTGTGAGAACTATACTAATAAAATTATTATTGTAACATATTTTAACTCAGTCTTCTCATATGTAAAATGAAGGGTTTAATCATATGTAAAATATATATATATGGAGAGATAAATTCTATACAGTCCTAGAGTTATAAAAATTTACATTAGACAATGAATTTGGCTTACTTTCAATGTTCAAATGACTTCTAAGCTCACGTCAGGTAAGTCCATACTTTTCACCTGGGGCTCAGGCACCTGGATGATGTGACCTCCACAACCCTCTGGCCTCCTCTCCTCCCACGGCCTTCCTCACTTATTGCACTATAGGCAGGCTGACATGCTGAGACTGGAAAATACTAGCATGGTTATCTGCATTCCAGAGGCTTCACACAGTTCTTCCCTCTGACTGGAAGACACTTTCTCTAAACTTTTGTATTGCCTAACTCTCCTTACTCCTTTAACATACACTACCTTCGTATGTCGTTCCCTGAGAAATCTTGTCCTGACTAGCTCTTCCCTTTGCTATTTCCTTATCCTAGTCAGATTTACATATATGACTAATTGAGTCAACTGCTTCACTTTATAGTGAAAAATTTATATTTTTCAAGAACAGTGATATTGTCTTAACCACTGCTAAATTCATAGCATTTGGCACTAAGGTTAAAATAAATATTTGTTATATAAATCAACCAAAGAAATGACAATGTACAACATAGTTAAATAGTTCTTATAAGTTGGTTGTATTCATCTTTAGTTTATCTCTCTTTTCTGCCTTCACTCACTTTGCCATGGGACTTTGCAACTCTGTGTGAGAATGAGAAGTTCTGCCCCATTCTTTGACTCTGGCTCGTTTTTCTGACTTTATTGGCCAATAAGATATTAGGAAATATTAATAAGCAAAGAAAAGAAAAAAAAGAACTTGTCTTCTTCTGCTTGCACTCTTACCCGTTGGAATTTGTTAGGAGAGCAGACTAATTTGGACTATTCTGCTGAAATGTCAGACATGGATCAGAAATGAGTCTTTCTCATTTCTCAGCTGAGTCCATCTTGAATTAGCCAACCCACGGCTGATGCCAAAACATGTGAGGTAGCCCAGGCAAGACAGGAATAACTCCCTAGACTTGCTCATTTGCTGGATTAAAGTCTCATGAGCTCAATAAGAGTTCATTAGTATAGCTTTACTGAGGTTTAATGGTTGTTTGTAGCATGGTTAAGGCAATAGGTAACTCAAAATAGTCAAGAGGTATAACAAAGTTATTTTAACACCTTTATAATTTCATTGCAAAAGTAATGCATTTCCCCTTGTAACAAGTGAAACAATGCAAAAAACAAACAAACAAAAACCACTAATTATCTTGGCCTACATTCACCTCTTTCATTTACTGCCATGTCAGTAAAACTGATATTAACAGTCTTCTGTGCAAATTTCAATGATTTTCAGAATGAAGAATATTTCTAAAAATCAACACAATTAGGTACATAGCATATTCTGTGTATATGCAGACTATAGGCTAGTCAGTATTTTGCAGGAGAAAAGGTTGATCTATTGGCTTCTTTATGAAACTTACACCCATGGCAGGAACAGAGTGACAATCTGTACAGAGACAGTAGATAAGGAGTGATTCTAACAGACCATGAAAGGTAATGAGGGTTGAGATTACAGTGAGAGGACTGGAAGTAACAAGAGTGGAAGATTAATAAACCCCAGACTCCATTTTTCAAGAATTTAAACATGAGTGGGTGAAATGAAGCACAAAGAGAAAGATACGACTTGTCAATATATGGTTAGTGCTATGGAAGTTTAAAATTAAATTGCACCTTAAATTTAAAATCCACAGCACTGACAAACTCACACCACAATGAACAAGCATTATTTTACCCGCATATACATAGATGTGCAATCTTTCTAAAATGTTAATTTTTATTTTCTTTTAAGTTAATATTTCATGAATGTAATAAAATGCAAGCATATATAAAGTATGCAGTAATTCAAAAACATGATATTGATATATTACATTTAATTAAATTTATCTGAAATGTGCATCTTCTTGTTTTCATATGACAGTTTTTCTCACGAGTAATGTAAAATACCAGAAAAAGAAGCTTTCAATAGCTTTTAAAACTCAAACTTAAATATTCTATTTCTACTCATTTACTCAAACATGTTATTCAACAAAAATGTATTAAGTGTGTGCTACCATGCTAGACACTATGTATAGTTGCTGATATGAAACAGATCTTATCCCTGCTTTTAAGAAACTTTGAATTTACTGGAAAAGTGGATAACAGTATAAGGTGGCATGATAGCATAGAACAAGAGGACCCAGGCCATAATTTAAGGCCATGATTATCAAATTTTATAGGGTCTAATAATCACCTGAATTAGAAATAAATGCAACTTCTGTCACAGTAGAAGTAAAACTCAAGATTTTAGATTTCTAACAAGTCTCCAATTGATGCCAACATTACCTACCTATGTATCACACTTTGATTAAAGGAGATGTACGTATCAAGGAAGGCTTTCCAGAAGAAAACAGGTATAGTGTAAATCCCATGAGTGAACAATTATTATCTTGATAAAGGGAGGATAGGCCACTATAGGAATTCCAGGCTTAAATCAAGAAAATTTAAATATGTATAGAAAGAACAGCTAGGTTATATACTCAGAAGAAGAAAGTAGAGAAAGATAGGGTTGAATATTCCCTGAGATCATACAGAGATGCACACTTTCAGGTCTCACCTTGATTTACCAAATATGAATCTTCATTTGGGCAAGGTTTCCAGATGGTTTACATGTATATTAAATTTTAAATATCAATGCCCTAGAGAATAGTCTCCAAAATAACTGCAAGTTTAAATAGATATTAAATGCAATCTTTTCTATGGCAATTTTATAAGTAATATTAGTTCTTAGACTGTAAGTTGAGTACTTCTTCTAAGTAATGATTAAAAAGAAAAGTATAAATATAATTATGTACTGCAGTGACAAAACTAGTAGCACATTAAATTTATTCTGAAAACATTTAATTGGATTATTAGTGATATGGCTGTCATTCTAGCAATCAATCAAATCCTTGCTAAACCACAAATGAACATGCACATTCAAATGTTTTTTGGCTAATTATTAGCTGTCCTTTTCAATTCTTCTGACAACAAGAGAAAAATCTCTAAAACTGTGCCTTCTGCTTTCGCCTTTAACAAATATTTAACATCAATATATGGCATATTTCAAAACATATCCAAAAAAGCCCAAAAATGTTTTAAGAAAAAACGAAGGGTGAATTTTTGAACTTCAGTCACTGTCCAGTTTGCTATCACCTGTTTGCAGCCTCCTGCCATGTAGAGGGCTGGAGCTTGAAATATTGCCCATGAGCTGGCAGGAGAGGCTTTTCCTAAGAATGCATTAAAAATGAAGCATGTTGGATGCCCCTGCTGACCTACTGAGACTGCATCTCAGCAAGATCCCTAGGTGATCTGTAGACATGGAAAAGTTTAAAAGAAATGAAGCTTCTAATTCAGTATAGTTCAGGAGTGGGGCCTCTGGTTCTACATCCTAAGTAAGCTCTGAGGCGATGATGCTGATGCCAGTCCTTGAATCACCCTTCAAGTGGCAAGGATGAAAAGCACCATAGCATTTAACACCCTTGACCATTTTTCTAATGTGTAAACTCTTCCCTTTTGTGGTCCTTAATATCAGTCACGCACATAGATTTCTAACTTTGTGTAGTTCTTCAAAGTTACTTGGCTGAGTTTTTCTTCTCTATTGCTCAATATATATTCTCGGCATTTTTTTTCTTCATTCTATTTTGATTTGATTTTTGGTTGGTTGGTTGTTTTCACTTTTTGGTATTCATTCTTGTTACTCTCTTATACATATACATGATCTTAACTTCAAAATAGATGCTGATGACTGTCTGCATTTCTCTTCCGGTCTTAAAGTTCATGTTCAATTGCTTTTTACTGTTGGGAATGCTCTGCATATATACCTCAAAGCAGCAAAACTTAACTTGTTTAAAGTGTAGTTAGTTAAGTTCTTTCTTACTAGTCTCTTCATTTGGCATCCATTCTGTGTTTCTGATACCAGGTAATGTACTAACATCCAACCCAATATACCAAGCCATAAACATTGAAGATAATCTTTAACTATTCTCTCTCCCTCATTTCCCAAAATTCATTCTTCTAGCCTTTCACACCAAATACACATGAAAGCCTAATTCTTGATTTTTTTAAACTCCAAAATGTGTCTTAAACTCATCCTGTTTTATCTATTGTCATCCCCTGCTATGTTACCATCAGATAATTCTTTTTCTCTTTGACTACTTTGGTACATTTTCCACATTGCAATAAACCATATCATTCTAAAATGTAAACCTAATTATATTTTAGTACGATAATATTTCAGAGACTCATCCATAAAGCACAAAGTTTACAATTCTTGCCTGGGCATATAAAGCTCTCATGACAAAGCTCTTCCTTGCATCTCCAGTCTCTGAAGTAATTGTCCTGCTTTGCTGCTAAAACAGTCTAAAAGACCTCCTGGCACACAGTAGCATTTATTTCCCTAGTATCTTTACAGATGCTACTATTTGAATATTATCCATGATACTAACTTTACAAATTTATACTCTTTCTTTGATACTATTGCTTAATAATGAGTGTTTAATAAAGGTGAAGTCCTGCTTAAATGGAGTGATCACATTCCACTGAGTTGCTTTTTCTCACAAATAAAAATTCCCAGACATAGCAAACAAACCTAGGAAAACTTCAAAGCAGGAAAGAAGGAAGACTACCTAGGGACTATGGAACTTGAGGAAAAACATAGGGGTGAGTTCTCTGGGTTGCATTATTTTATCCCATACATTTTAAACAGAGTATCATGAAACCTTCAACCCTACATTGGCAATAGATAGGAAAAAAAAATCGCAAAAACTTAAGTAATGGTTGTTCCCCCTGCCAAATAATATGGAAATATGGCTTTTTAAATAAGACTCATCCTTCTCCAGCCAAACGCAAACAGAGAAACTCAAAATTATTCTTCTCTCCCATCATCCACACACACAGTTTCTGCAGAAAAGAATAGAGAGTTATATTTAAACCCACTCTCCAAGCCAGGCCTAAGTAGGCAGCAGTGCTCCAATTCCCCCACCTGGTGATATTCTCTTTGCTGAGCAGAAAGTTAGCCTTCTATCCCCTTCCTTGTGGAAATAGGTGGTAGTGGTGCAATTTCTGTGCCAGGAGAATTTTGGTAGGTCAAAAATGGAGCTGTTCTTCTTTCCCATGTGGTCAAAGCAGGCATTGTTTTGACTGCCTCAACCAGGGTAGTTTTAATGGGATCCAATTGCAAACTGAGCATCTGCCATCATCTATATCAATGAGACTGAGCAAGGCAATGGGAATTAGGGCTAGTAATCACTCTGCCTCCTTCCTACACTTGATATCATTGAGAGCCAGTGGCAGGCAAATCCTCTGTATCTATCTGACAGTAACAAGACTGTTGCAATGCAAATCAGGGACAGTCATTACACCAATTGTCCCTGTCCTCCAGCATCTGTAAAGCCCAATGAGGAGCCGAGCCTCCACTCTCATGAGGTTTCAGTGAGGTAGGATGAGGTGATGGAAGGAGGGGTAGTTGACAATCCATCTTGTCCCTCACCTGGTGTTAATGAGGCCCAGTGGAGAACTGGATTTATATCCCCAATCAGAGGAAATAGGCAATGACCTACTTTCAATGGGAGTGTCAGCAAGGCCTGGGAGGAGCTGTATATCCATTCTAATCTGAAATGAGATGTGCACCAACACTGCACTTTAGCCAGGATGGTGTTAATGGAATGCGGTGGAAAGTTGAGCACACACCTCTCCAGCCCTCATGGTACACCTGAGAAGGGAAAAGATTAAATGGACTCTAAAGACTCATTATATAATACCTAAAATGGTATAACAAGAGGGGAAATCAAAAATGCATAGGAAAAGACAGTCAACATATTCCACCGCTGAGATGAATCAAATGTTGAAATAATCTGACAAGTATTTCTAAAGCAGTCATTACAAAATGATTCAATAATCGATAAGAAATTTTCTTAAACAAAAAAATAGAATATCTCAGTAAAGAAATAAAATCTATAGAAAATAACCAAATGGATATTACAGAAGTGGAAACAATGTTTCATGTCCTTCTATAACAGTAACATAATAGTAACATTATTGTTATTGAAATCCCAGAAGGAAAAGAGAGAATAGAGGTGAAAAAAATATTCAAAGAAATGCCATTTAAGACATCTAATTGGTAACAGGCCATAAATCTGCAAAAGAAATGACCACCAGGTAATATCATAACTGAACTTCTGAAATTTGAAGACAGAAATCTGAAAGTATCACAGGGAAACACATTACTGACAGAGGAACACTAATCTGAATAGCTGAAATTTTTTCAACTGAAATTATTATAGGCCAGAAGGAAGTAGCACAATAGTTTTCAAGATGCAGAAGAAAATAATTTTCAACTGCAGGTTTTATATTATCCAGTAAAAATATTTTCCAAGAATGAAGGTAGTTGGGCATGATGGTGCATACTTGTGGTTCCAGCTACTGAGAAGGCTGATCATTTGAGCTCAGTAGTCTGAGTCCAGCCTGTGCAACATAGCAAGAATCAATCTTAAAATAAAACAGAATGAAGGTAAAATATAGCCATTGTCAGATGAAGGAAAACAGAAAGAAATTTTGTTGGTTATTAACAAATTAGACTGTAAGAATGGCTAAAAGAATTCAAAGAGAAGGGAAAAGGAAACCCATCAGAATGAATAATATAAAGGTACTTATATTGAAAATTTTTTACTTCTCATGAGTTTCCTAAGCCATATTAGAAAATAAAAGCAGGCATTATAACTTTGTCTAATACAATGCTAAATATATGTAGAAAAAATACTTAAGAAAATTATATTTTAAAAGTGGAGAAGGTAAAGGGGCCCAAGCAGAAGTAAGGTTTCTAAACTTCATTTGAAGTGGCAAATTTCAAAACCAGAAGGCAATGATGAGTTACATATAAATATTTTAATACCCAGAGCAACTAGCAAGAAAATTATTCAAAGAATTATACTCGAAAACACTATAAAATCAGGATGCAATCCTAAAGAAGTTCAAATAGCTACAGGAAGGTAAGCAAAGAGAAGCAGAGGAATGAGTAGCAGATAAAAAAAAATCAGAAAATACATTAAAAATACAGACGTGCCCAATAGCCCAGAACTATCCTTTGTACATTTTTGCACTTAGTAATTTTCATGTTATTTTGAAATTCTTTACTTTATCTAAAGTTGCTCAGTTTCTAGAAGGTGGAAGCTACCTTTAGAAAATCATCTCTTTATTGTAAATACATTCCACATAGTATCATTTGATTTATGTGTCTAGCAAAGTGGCACTGCCAAAGGGTAGCTCCAGGGGGAAAGATTTAGTCTTTTCACACTATCATCCCTCCACTCCCAAACTCAATTAAATTAATCTAAGTAGAAATGTTATGCATGATATTAAAATGCAGCTTCAAGAGAATTCTTCCAGCTTTTTTCTTACAACAGAGTGTTAGCTTCACAGCTCTTCACACATCAAAATTCACATATAACTCTCAATATGTCCAGGAGAGATTTTTTTGTGTGTGTTTATAAAAATGTATGCTGCTGTTAGGTATTTTTTAAATAAATCCAGTGGAAGATTTTTACATGAGATTTATAACTCAAATGATAATCTTCGTATCATTTGATACAAAGAAAGATGAGATAATTTACAAATAAAAGAATTTTACTTTTTGTGCTTCTGGAGGCTGGAAAATTCAAGGTAAGGGCCTTCTAGCTGCGTAATCTCATGATGGAAGGTAGAAAGGAAAGAGTGCAGCAAGAAGGGGCCAAATTCACTATTGCAATGAGCCTACTATCTCCATAAGAAACCCAGTTCTGGGATAAATATAATAATCCATTAATGAGAGCAGAGCTCTGGTGTCCAGTCACCTCGTTTTAAGCCTCATCTTCCAATATTTTATTTGGGATTTAGTCTCCAACACACAAACTTTGGGGAACAGGTTCAAACCACAGCACACACACACACACACACACACACACACACACACACACACATATATAAATATATATATATATATAATACATGAACATTCTGCATTACATTGCCTAGTTTTGTTTTTTGCTTTGCTAATCTATCAATAAATTTTTGATTTGTTCCCATAAACATGATAAAGTGGGTTTTATTAACTTATGATGTTTTATCAGAGGTTTTCATGTAAGTTATTAGATGAAATAATAAGGTATTTCAAAGAGAAACAAAACTGCCAACATAGCAAATGCCACTTACATTCAGGAGGATTGCTACTAACTTTTTCATGGTGTATCCTTCTAAAGGATTGGAAAATACTTTTTGACATCCAGTATCAAATATTATTTAACATGAATAGCATGATGTGTTATCCTTTGTATTTATGTTTAAGATTTTTCTGTTTTTTTTTTTTGTAACTCCATTATTTGTTTGATTTTTTACCACCCTTGGCCCTTATTTCTAGATTTTTCTGTGTCTGTTGTTCACTATTTAGTGGCTTAAATTTGGATTACCTTTAAAGGTAAATTTCTTATCATGGTTCAGTGTGCACAGAAATTATTTTGTCTCAATATTTCAGATTTAAAAATTTGTATCTTCTTAATCTATGTACAAATGTCCTCAAAGTCAGTATCTCTATTAGAAGTTCAAATCTATTCAATTTTCATGTTCATGTTTGTCAGCTTCTTCTATATATATACTTCAAACTTTCCAAAGCTCAATAAAGAAAATCAAAATAATTTTAATTTGTGATATTACCCACAGAATATGCAGCAAAAACAAAGTCTGGATTTAAAACAATTTTGCAAAATAAATAGTTAAAATTAGAGAAATTAAATGTTTTATAGCATTTCAAATCACATGCCAACTTTTATAAAGTGTAGGTCTGAGTGGTACTTAGTTGTTTATAAAAAACATCCAAAACTGGAATATAAGCCCTCTTTGTTGTTATTCTGGGATGTTGTTTAATAGTCCAAGTAGGAGAATGAACTTTTATTTGCCTTTGTTATTTTCTGTGTAATAAGAACTCAGGTTCTCTGACAAGAGACACAATTGCAGTTGTCACAGGACTCTACCCTATATTACCTGTCTTCTTTTTGATTGTTGTTTATACCTAGCGTGCTCTCAAATCAGGGCCTTTATATTTAGTTTTATCTCTCCCCAGACATGCAAATTGCTCCACTCCTAACATCAGTCAGTTTTCTCGTCAAACGTCATCACTTTTCAGGTGCCTTCACTGAGTATGTTATTAAACACATAATCACTGATAACCCTCTTTTTACTTGCTTTATTTCATAGTCATATAAAAAATGCAATGTATTTGTGTGTAATATATTTTACTGTAGTAAAATGTAAGCTCTCTGAGGTCAGAAACTCTGCTTGCTTCACCCTAGTACAAAGAGAGTGTCTGACAGGTGTTTTGATAAGTAAATTGTTCTATTGGCATTATGCCTTTTGCGGTTGCAAGAATGCAAATTATTTCTAATTACTCCCTTTTGTCATTTTGTGGTTAATATCTATGGTTTCTGATGCATAACTAATGGACCTGTCTAAAAATTTATTCTGGCTAAATTTGCTGCCATTTTCTGCTTTTTCCAATTTTTCCCTTCAATGTAATAATTCCTACTGAGTTATATAAAGTTTACTACTCCAGCCACACAATCAAATAATTGCAGTTCATTATTCCGCCTCCTCAATCTTAAATAAATATTTGTATTTATACATTTACAAACTCATACATACATACCTTCCTGTAATATATACTGAATGTATGCTATATGACAGATCTTGTGCACAAGTAAATTTTAAAAGTTGGATTTTTTTTCCTTTTGCATTGTTGGGAGACTGGCTATGAATATTTAAAGACACTGTTCACATCATATCATCTTTTAAATAGTGGCAGTTAGAATAGCCTTCATGGTTGTGCTGTGCATTACTAACAGGAGCGTTTTTTCATCTGTCTATAATGTATACAGTAATACACAGTGGCTTTGCTGGTAAATGTATTTTGCTCTCTCTAATTTTATTTTCATAGCACTTTTCTATAATTCTGTACCATCTTTATCTAGCTTTCATCATAAACTTTACTTCACAGTGCAAAAGTTATGTGTTTGGCCAGGTGCAGTGGCTCATGCCTGTAATCCTAGCACTTGGGGAGCTGAGTGGGTGGATCACCTGAGGTCAGGAGTTGGAGACCATCCTGGCTTACATCATGAAAACCCCATCTCTTTTAAAAATACAGAAAGTATGCAGGTGTGGTGGCACATGATTGTAGTTCCAGCTACTCAGGAGGCTGAGGCATGAGAATTGCTTGAACCCAGGAGGGTTGCAGTGAGCTAAGATTGTATCACTGCATTCCAGCCTGGGTAGCAGAAGAAGACTCCATCTTAATTAAAAATAAATTATGTGTTCAGTTCTACCTTTCCACCATATGATATGAATATAGATTTGGTCTTTCTTTATCTGATTCCCATTGTCTGACGAAATGCACAGGAAGGACTTTAAAAATACTTGTGAAGTGAATGAATGATGTGTATTGCCAAATTAAGTTGAAAAAGAAATATATTTATTTTGAACTTAAATGAAAAAATATTCCATGAAACAGAATATTTGTCAATTTTTCCCATACCCAGATTAAATGTAAGCATAAGTTAAAAGGAAATCTGTTGTACCTGAAGCATCATAGCAATTTAAACCACTTTCATTCTAACTCTCCCATTTTCTGAAAATAGCTCTTCACATATTGTTATGAACCAAATGTTTGTGTCTCCCCAGAATTCATACATTGAAGCTCTAACACCCAATGTGATGATATTAGTAGGTAGGGTTTGGGCAGCTAATTAGGTTTAGATGAGATCATGAAATCAGAAACCCCTTGAAGGAACTAGAGGCCTCATAAGAAGAGAAGAAGACACTAGAGCTTGCTCTCTCAACTTTATGAGGATACACCAAGACTCCAGTCTTCTGTAAGCCAGGAACAGGGTCCTCATCAGAACCTGATTATGCTGCCACCCTAACCTCACATTTTAAGCATACAGAATTGTGAGAAATAAGTGTGCGTTGCATAAGTCATAGTCTATTTTACGTTTTAACAGCACCCAGAGCTAAGACCCATATCCACCGTGGCATTGATTTGTGTTTTCCTTTTCTTTTGTGGAGGTGTTCCAGGGGAACAATATGTATCCCAGTGGTCTTGTATCTGTATGTAGCCATGAGATTAGTTCTACCTATCACAAGATAAATGAAAGTGGTATGTGTGGCTTCTAGGCAAGGTGTTTTAAGAAATAGTATACTTTCTACACATTCTTTCTTCTTTTGTAATTTGGTTTTCCACTAGGCAGACATGTTTGCATGCAAGTGGTTTATTTGGGAAAGTTCTCAGGAATGATATTTGTGGGGAATTGAAGATAGCAGGATAGATAGAAAGAGGAGCTGAACATTTCCCGTGCAACCAATCCCACAGCAAGTTCTCCAGCAGAATGACCTTTCAAAGATGACGACAATTAGGATAAAGGGATGGGCTTTGTACTTCTTACTGACCAGTCATTAGTTATGTATATAGTCTCTGGAGATAAGAGTAACTTTGGGTAAGATAATTTTTTTCCAATATTAATTTTTGGGAGACATGTAGCTTTGGGTCCTCAAAACACCAACATTCCAGTTATCAGAACACTACAGCTTTCACTATCCATCATCCAACACTTGCAGAATGCATTGGGGATCTAATGAATAGTAGAATTATGAGATAAAAGGAGTCTGGGTAATTGGACTAATTTGTGAAGAGAAGTTTCCCAGTAACATCTACTTGACTATAATGTGTTTTAGTTAATGAAGTCTGCAGTATAACTGACATTCAGGTTTCAGATAAATTTTGCTCGATTTCTTCAGAGTAATCCATTTCTAATATTGTCTTTTTTAAAAAAATGCCTTTTAAGTTAAAGGAATGAAAACTACATCGAGCAACTATACAGATGGCATAATGTTAACCAATGTTGCCAGGAAACTCCTTTGAGAGGCTGTATTTCAGAAGCATAATATCCAATGCCATTAATTTAAAATTGTTCACACCTCAGGGGTCTTAAACTACACAGCATTCTCTGCCATGTTTTCATATGAGGTATGAAAATCTGGTGATTCCACATGTATTTGTTATTTGAGTAGTATTTTCATTTGCAGGAATAACTGTTTATTACTAAACACAAATTTTTAAGTTCAAAAGTTATGATTTTGTTTAAATTGCTCTATCCCTCAAAGGGAGACAATATGTATAGGTATATATGAATGTTTGTTCTTGAGAAATATAATTCTAAATTCTTGTGATTTCGAATTGGAGCTCTAGAATAAAAATCTATAACTAAAAGAATAATATGTTCTTCAGGACCATTGTTTACTACACAACATAAATCAAGAACCTGGAATAAATAATTATCTTCCTCCTATTGCCAGATATAATTCAAAATTCTTCATTCTAGGCCAAGTTTATCAAATGATTCAGAGCTGAGTCATTATCAAGTACATTGAAATGTTTGGGGGATGAGGTGTGCTAATATTTATGTTACAGTAACCATCAGAGAGATTTTTTTCTGACATAAATTGTATGGCTTTATTTTCTTAGGTTTAGAAGCAAAAAAATGTATCATTCCAATTGAAAATTAGAAAAAACTTAGAGACTTAATTTTCCAAACTCAATTAGCCATTACTATAATATAATTGGAGGAAACAATAAATACTGATTAATATGGGAATTAAGTACATGGTTTTTGAAATAAGAGTGGTTCTGGAATCATTAATAATTTTGTGTGACGGTAGATTTCTCACTGAAACTTTATTTTCTTGTTAATAAAATGTGTTTAATTATGAATATCTCCTGTTGAATTTTTAAGTATCAAATAATATGCATGAAATACTTTTAGGACAATGAATCATAGTAAGCTCTCAAAAGATAATCGGTATAGTTATTTTTATTAGAATACTTATTGAAGCATATGTAAAAGCAAACCTTCACTGGAGAGCTGTTTAAAAAGTAGCATGCATTTCTTTGACTTCACTGGTTTTAGTTGTTTTACTATATATTAGGACACTATCAAAAATGAAGTAGCTAAAAATTCAGTCATCAGGTACCAGGAAATAAAGAATTGTTATCATTTAAAAAACTTATACCTGATTGCTCTGCCTAGAGCTTCCAAAACTATATTGAATAGGAGTGGTGAGAGAGGGCATCCTTGTCTTGTGCCAGATTTCAATGCCTCCAGTCTTTGCCCATTCAGTATAATATTGGCTGTAGGTTTGTCATAAATAGATTTTATTATTTGGTGATATGTTCTGTTGATACCTAGTTTATCGAGGGTTTTTAGCATAAAGGGCTGTTGAATTTTGTCGAAGGCCTTCTCTGCCTCTATTGAGATAATCATTTGGTCTTTGCCTTGGTTCTGTTTATGTGATGGATTACGTTTATAGACTTGTGTATGTTGAACCAGCCTTGCATAACCAGGATGAAGCCTACTTGGTCGGGATGGATAAGCTTTTTGATGTGCTGTTGCAATCAGTTTGCCAGTATTTTATTGAAGATTTTTGAATCAGTGTTCATTATGAATATTGGCCTGAACTTTTGTTTTTTAGCTGCTTCTGCCCAGTTTTGGTATCAGGATGATGTTGATTTCATAAAATGAGTTAGGGAGGATTCCCTCTTTTTGTATTGTTTGGAATAGTTTCAGAAGGAATGGTACCAGCTCTTCTTTGTACATCTGGTAGAATCCAGCTGTAAACCCATCTGGACCTGGACATTTTTGGTTAAGAAATGCAAGTCAAAACCACATTGAGATACCATCTCACATCAGTTAGAATAGTTTTCATTAAAAAATCAGGAGACAACAGGTGCTGAAGAAGATGTGGAGAAATAGGAACACTTTTACACTGTTGGTGGCAGTGTAAATTAGTTAAACCATTGTGGAAGACAATGTGGTGATTCCTCAAGGACACAGAAATAGAATTTTCATTTGACCCAGCAATCTCATTACTGAGTATATAGCCAAAGGATTATAAATCATTCTATTATAAAGCCACATACACACATATGTTCATTACAGCACTGTTTACAATAGCAAAGACTTGTAACCAATCCAAATGTCCATCAACAATAGATTGCATAAAGAAAATGTGACACATATACACCATGGAATACTATGCAGCCATAAAAAGCATGAGTTTGTGTCATGCATCAGGACATGGATGAGTCTGGAAACCATCATTCTCAGCAAACTGACACAAGAACAGAAAACCAAACACCACACGTTCTCACTCAGGCGGAGGTTGAACAATGAGAACATGTGGACACAGGGAGGGGAGCATCACAAACCGCAGTCAGTTAGCGGGGGCTAGGGGAGGGACAGTGGGTAGTGGGGAGGGACAGCAAGTAGTGGGTAGGGTGGGGAGGGAGGACAAATACCAGATATAGATGATGGGGGGATGAAAGTGGCAAACAACCTTGCTATGTATGTACCTATGCAACAATCCTGAATAAACTACACATGTACCCCAGAACCTAAAATACAAAAAAAAAAAATCGTAAGTGAATAGAAATTGTTGCCTAATTTGCATAATTTCAAAAATAGCTTTTTTTTTTCTTTTTTTTCTTTTTTTATTTTTTTTTTTTTTAATTTGTATTGCATTTTAGGTTTTGGGGTACATGTGCAGAACATGCAAGATAGTTGCATAGGTACACACGTGGCAGTGTGTTTTGCTGCCTTCTGCCCCCTCACCCATATTTGGCATTTCTCCCC
>CM052650.1:31171146-31312363 GCA_028533165.1 Leontopithecus rosalia | reverse complement strand
CTTCCCGCAGTGGAACTCTCAACCCCCGGCACTCCGAATCGCCTTATTGCTTGTCCCTGTGGGGGTGAGACCCGTCGACCTCCCAGAAATCTCCTGGTCTAGATCACCGTCCAAAACCCGTTCAATCAGATGAGCATAGCAATCCAAAAATAGCTTTTAATTTAAAATGCATGCTTCTAATATTGCAAGAGCCAAATGATTAAAACTATCTGATAATCTGACCAATGTCCAGTGTTTATCATGAAAAGATAGACAGCAATATTTGTATCCTTAGACAAAAATAACCTAAGACCCATGTATAAATGTAAAAATAGTTGTATGTAATAAAGGTAGGGAATGCATAGATAATATACTCATTAATTCTGAAAAAAATGTTTTTACTATTTGGAAGAAAGATTACTTTTCAATTCTACTTAACTGTTAGGGTGTGAATACTTATATTCCCACAAAATTCACTGTTGCTATCTTAGCCTTTAAGGCGATGGTATATAGATAGGAAATGGGTCCTTGAGGATTTATTAGTTCATGAGTTCAGAACCCTAATGAATGGGGTTAGTGTCCTTATGAAAAGGGGCTCAGGGAGTTCATATTCTTTTTCTGCTATGTGAGAGCATAACTAGAAAGCCTTCACCAGACACAGAAATCTGTGGATGTGCTGATTTTGTACTTCTCCTCCTTCAGAACTGTGAGAAATAAATTTCTGTTGTTTATTAGCCACTCAGTTTATGGTATGTTGTTGTAGCAGCCCAACTGGACTAAGGCATTCCCTTCTTAAATAATTGAAATTTTTTCAGCTTTTTGAACACTTAATGTCTTCCTTGATGCTAAATATTTGAATAAATGTTTTCCCTGTTAGAATGCTACTTGAATATCCTATACCAGGTTAATTCCCACAGATCATTCAGATCTTATCTTGTGACTTCCATAAAAATGCCTTTTCTGACCCCTCTTGAAAGCTCAACTGTCTTTTATAACCAAGCAGAGAGCTTGATTCCTCTTGTTTGCAGCACCTTGGAATGTTGAGATTTTTCTATATAGTTTAGTGATTATCTGATTTCTCTATTTTTCATGTATAAATTCACAAAAAGTGACATCATTTTCATTTCTGCAAACAATTTTTTCACCTAACCTCTAGCACAGTGCCTGGACTTCACTTATCAGTAAATATTTCTAAATAGTTAGATAAGTAAAGAGGGGTTTAAGAGTTAAATAAATCACCAAAAAATTAAAAGAAAATATTGACTATGGACAGATAAATACATAATCATATTGAAGATAACACACTTTAAATGTATTTGTTCAATGGAGGTGTTTTTAAATTTAAAAATTGTGTTTTTAAATATAAAAATTGTGTTTTTAAATTTAAAAATTATATTTTTAAATATAAAAATCTCTTACAGGTAAATTCAATTGATTTTTCACACAATAAATTATATTTTTTGTAACAAAAGGTGAATAAAAATCTAAATGGAAATGGAACCTGAGAGAACATTTACAACAAACACTGCACAGGTTAATATAATTTATATATAAAGTGTCTCACTCCACTTGCCTGCCATAAGAAAATAGTATCAATTGGGTAGCTTACAAATGATAGAAACTTACTTATCCCATCTGTGGAGGCTGAAAGTCCAAGGTTAAAGAACCAGCAGATTCACTGTCTGTTGAGAACCTGTATCCTGGTTCATAGATGACATCTTGTGAATGTGTTCTCAAATGGTAGAAAGGACAAATCCATCATCTGGAATTTCTTTCATATGGCTCTAACACCATTCATGAGGTTTGTGTTTTCATGACCTGATCAACTCCCAAAGTCCTCACCTGCTAATACCATCACTTTGGGAGTCAAGATTACAACATATAAATTTTGGGGGTATGTGAACATTCAGACCATACCACAAATAATACTGATCAACCTTTGAGAAAAATACAAACTAATAACATGAATATGCAATTCACTGAAGAAGAGACATTGACATAGTTCCAGTCTATGACCCCCACCATCATCTCATGATGAATTGTTGAATTGTAATCCTCAGTATTGGAGGTGGGGAATGGGAGATAACTAAATCCTGGGAATGGATTTCTCGCAAGTGATTTAGCACCATACTTTTGGTGCTATCCTCACAATAATGAGTGAGTTCTTGTGAGATCTGATTGTTTAAAAGTGTGTGACACCTCCAAAACCCCTTGCTCCTGCTTTCACCATATGATGTGCCTGCTCCTTTGTCTTCTGCCATGAGTATAATCTCCCAAAGGCCTCCCCAAAAACTGAGCAGATGCTAGCACCATGTTTGTACAGCCTGCAGAACTGTGAGCCAATTTTCTTTATAAATTACCCACTGTCACATATTTCCTTACAACAATGCAATAGTGGACTAAAACAGACATAAAAGACCAATACATAGGTGAAAACAAAGAATCTTTAAACATGTTCTTCTAAAAATATCAGTTAAAAAAAGTAAACAATATTGGTGATATTTAGGAAAATGATGTTATGATACAATATTTAACGTGTATTATTGCCCATTTCTCATAAGCAAATTGTCTATTTAATAATAAAAATAGTGATAATAAAAAAAAACTCATATATCTCCAATAATGAGATATTAAGAGGAACATGCTAAATATTTTAATAAAAATCTAAAAGTTGTGCATGTCTTAAATATAATATTTTAATTTATTAAGTACAAAACAATTATTCTTAATAAATTATTAAAGATATATAAGATATATTTAAAAGGAACTTGACTAGAGAAATATTTCAAACTGCTAAAATCGAGTGATTTTTGCCTTCTCTTTTCTTTATCTCTACCTGCATCATCTCTCTCTCTCTCTCTCTCTCTATTTCTGTATCTCTATCATATAGAGATGAGTCTATTTCTATACGCTTTCCCTTAACTTTTACATAGCAAGCAGAGTATCCTTTCTCCAACTTAGGTGTCTTATTTCATTTTCTTAGGTGGCCTCTCGTCCCAGTTAAAGTTCCACCTCCTAAACTGAGCCTACAAGCCTACATTCCTTGTCTGCCTAAACCCTTGTTCCCCTTACCTTGCTTCAGTCACTCTGGTCTAATGATCTTTTCTGCATAATGCCAAGTATTGTCTTATATCAGAGTCTTTGCATTTGATGTTTTTGCATTTGAGAAATATAATTTGCATTTGAGAAAGATAAGTTCACTCAGGCCTCTGTTCAAATATAACCTCCTCAAAGATTCCTTCCCTGCCCATCCTACGACAGTAGGCATTCACGCTCTAAACTTTTTGTCTACAGAGCCCTTACTTTTATTCATAACATTTATTACTTCTCAAAATATGTACACATTTATTTTCCATAGTAATATGTCAGTTCAAAATATAATGTGAGGTAATTTATTTAGTTTGTTTCCAAGTCCAACTCTAGTAAGTTCCTAGTATACAGTAAAAATTCAAATATTTATCATACGAATGAATATAAGAATTAATAAGTGATTAGACACTTATATTTGGAAAATTTTCTGTAATGGAATTTAATGCAATCTTTATACAAATGTTCCTGGCAATGGCTAGGGAAGAAAATCACTTCATAAAATATTATTGTCAGAATTACACATAATTTATATCTTCAATTTTTGTGCTGCTTTGATTTTTCCAATTTTTGAGGAAACATGTTAGTTTTTAAAATAATATGTGTATGCTTTAGATTACTGTATTATTCTTAAATGTTTGTCTAAACATTTGTAACCAGAGTCTGGTTGAAATAGCAGATCACTTCACACTTGGCAATTGGTCTGCTGCAAAGATATTTTCTAATTGCTCTTTAAGTAAAATAAAGCAAAAAATTTTCTTCATGCAGTATGTCTAATTGATTTATTTTTATTATGTTATATTCTAATATTTCTTAGAAGTGTGCTCTATATAATTCTAAATTTGGATGAGTATCTGTAGTTTAGCACATGGCATTTTTTGTCTTAATTCTATTTAAGTGAGAGTGACAAAGTAGACTACAGTAAACTGAAAATGATTCAATGCTACCTTAGAATAATACAGTTATATGATTGGGTTTCTGGCATTGACGTGATTTTTAAAAATTTATTTGCATTATGTGTTCATTCTAATTCAAAACCACAATTGCTTCTCTTTTTCTTTGTGTATATTGTACAATTTAATAGACTTAGCTTAAAAAATCCACTCTTGGCTGGGCCTGGTGAAAAATACCTGTAATCTCAGAACTTTGGGAGGCCGAGGTGAGCAGATCATGAAGTCAAAAGATCGAGACCATCCTGGCCAACATGGTGAAACCTCGTCTCTACTAAAAATACAAAAATTAGCTGGGCGTGGTGGTGCGCACCTGTAGTCCCAACTACTCAGGAGGCTGAGGCAGGAGAATTGCTTGAACCCAGGAGGCAGAGGTTGCAGTGAGCCGAGATTGTGCCACTGAACTCCAGACTGGTGACAGAGCAAGTCTATGTCTAAAAAAAAAGAAAAATTCACTCTTTAAGAGAAATGGATAGTTGAGTAATATTAATATACGTCATGGTTTCTCAACTTCAGATGAGTGACATAGTGATATTTTGGGCTAAACAATGCTTTGTTGGGAGATGGGATGTGGCTATCCAATACGTTGCTTAGCAGCATTCTTGGCCTCTCTCAGAAGATGCCAGTAGCAGCTTCCCAAACCTATTCACTCATTGTGACAAGCAAACATATATTCAGACATTTCCAAATATCCCCTGGTGAGGAATCACTTTGGGTTGTAAATGACAGATATACGTAGAAGAAAATACAACAACAGTAAATCCAATCAAAGTTTCCTTTTGGAAGAAGTAAAATAAGTGCTTATTTATAAATATCTTATGTGTAGTTTGCAGTCATGAAAATTGAAAATATTACCATTGAAGCACTTTACTGACTGACCTTCCAGTGTTTATGACTTATTCATTTATAATTCACATGCACATAGACACTCCCCTTCCACTTAAATTTGCCTTCCATTCACAGAAAAGTGCACTTTGGTTCTATTATTCAGCTTTTATTCAATTAAAAGAGATGTCTGAAATTTACTAGTCTCCCATAGAGTCAATATAGCCCATTAAAGAGACATTTTATTTTCCATTTTCTCAAAATAAAGTGCCAATGAAATTATAAGTTTAATTATGCAGTACACTGATATTTGAGCATTTTATCATCTTGTTTCCTTGCTTTTTATTTAATTTAGTTTTACTGCAACACAGACCACAGCCTGTACTTTAGCATGGAATGAGTTCCAGTTCCTCAGAGGCACTTATTTTTTTCTTATTGTAAGCCTGTCACATTCATGTGTACACCAAATGCTTATTTAGGATAGAAGATTTTGCTTCTTACATTTTGGACTAAGCTGATAAGAACTGAATACATTTTTTTGCCTGCTAGCTTGCTTTCAAGGAAGAGTAAGAACACAGAAAACATGTTTAATGTATTTTGGCTGAACTCAGGGATCGAGTCAACTGAATCTCAGATATATCCTGTGTTTAAAGATTGCCTCACTCCATAACAAGTATTGATTCAGTCAGAGAAAGACCTCCCTCTGACCAGGTTAGAAAATTTTGTTAGAGATCAGAAGAGTATTAAGATGAGGAAAAAAAATTATCAAATTGTATTACTAGAAGAAAATCCAAATGATTATATAGAATTCCATTTCACTTTACAAATTCCAATTTGAAGCACAGAGAGATTGAACAACATACTTAATGACACACACAGCTAATTCATTGTAAAGTAGGAATTTAAAACATTTTTTAAAATCATAGGTCACCAATTCCCACCAACCTAAAAGGGAGGCTGGGGTAAGATTCATTGCCGTATAGTTTTAATTTCAGTCTTTATAGGCATAAGCAAATACTTGGAAGGAAGCTCCCCAGATAAATTTGCACAACCTTAAGCCATCAAGCTGTTGACATGACTTAGTAAAATTATGGTAATACCACTAATCTGACACAGTGACAGGCCTAATAAATAAAGTATGAGGAATATATGCTTATGTTAGTTTTTTATTTACCTAAAAACTATCTTCTTCATAACACTAATATCATTTTGAAAGTGCTTTTAAAGGAGTTAGCCAGCTTGCTTTGGGCAGACAGTAAAGGAAGTGTCCCTAGAGAACATCCGACCTCCTCCACAAGTGCTTATACCAGATGTTTCATGCAGATAAGGGAACTAGCACAGGGGGATTACCTAAACACGATGGCAGTGGAAGATTTTATTCCCTAACATTTGTGTGGTAAGTGAAATAAATCAATATGGAGCAGTTCAGTCTAAGGGCCCACATGCACACTGGAAGGATGGGGTGGAGTTGCCAGGAATTCCTGCCTTAAGCCCTGGTGTACAACTGTGAAGGGGGCAACTGGCTTTCAGGACTCTTTTCTTTGCTGAGAGCTTCCTTACACTTAGTAAATTCCTTTTTTAAAAAATATATATTTTATTGCATTTTAGGTTTTGGGGTACATGTGAAGAACATGCAAGATTGTTGCATAGGTACATACATGGCAATGTGGTTTGCGGCCTTCCTCCCTATCACCTGTATCTGGCATTTCTCCCCATGTTATCCCTCCCCAATTTGCCACCCCCTACTTTCCCTCCCCTAGTTCCCCTCTACAGACCCCAGTGCGTGATGTTCCCCTCCCTGTGTCCATGTGTTCTCATTGTTCAACACCCGACTATGAGTGAGAACATGTGGTGTTTGATATTTCTGTTCTTGTGTCAGTTTGCTGAGAACGATGGTTTCAAGATTCACCCATGTCCCTACAAAGGGCAAATTGTATTACTAGAATTGTATTATTACTAAATTATATTATGGCTGCATAGTATTCCATGCCCTGTCCAGTCTATCATCAATGGGCGTTTGGGTTGGTTACAAGTCTTTGCTATTGTAAACCGTGCTGCAATGAACATTTGTGTGTATGTGTCCTTATAGTAGAATGATTTATAATTCTTTGGATATATACACAGTAATGGGATTGCTGGGTCAAATGGAATTTCTATTTCTAGGTCCTTGAGGAATCGCCACACTGTCTTCCCCAAGGGTTGAAATAATTTATACTCCCACCAACAGTGTAAAAATGTTCCTATTTCTCCACATCCTCTCCAGCATCTGTTGTCTCCAGATTTTTTAATGATAGCCATTCTAACTAGTGTGATATGGTATCTTAATGTAGTTTTGATTTGCATTTCTCTAATGACCAGTGATGATGAGCATTTTTTCATATGTTTCTTGGCCTCATATATGTCTTCTTTTGTAATGTGTCTGTTCATATCCTTCACCCACTTTTGAATGGGCCTGTTTTTTTTTCATACTTGACTCACTCTTTAATGTCAGCATGCCTATATCTTCCTGGTCATAAGACAAGAAGCCACACGTAGCTGAGCTAAGAGGTAAAACTCCTGTATTACTTTTAAACTCTTTCAAATTAACTAAATTATTGTGTAAATTACATATATAAATGCATATATAGATATGTACATATACAAATATATAAACAGTACAAATCTCTATATATGTGTTTATATATATTATTTTATATGTAGCAATACATGAACTCCACCATGACTGAATAAAATTACGTTATATTATTTATGCCAATTGTATAATATTTGTATACCTAAAAGTAATTTATTTTCAACTAAAACTCTATAGTTATTACATTATTTATTCTAACAAAATTAATTTGGAGATTTTATTACCTTCCTTTAGAGTGGTAAGAAATTGTAAATCTTTTAGAACACCTAGATGTTCTCTATCTCCTTTGAGCTTCTAACTGCTATTAGGTTTATCACTCTGCTTTGAAAAAATTAAGTTTCCATTGGATTGGATTTGGAAAAAAACTGAAAATCCTCATTTTCATCTATGTTAATAATTTGCTGTCTAATTTTCAAAGCTCATGCCTCAGTATTTTCCACTTCACTCAGGATCTTCTTGCAGTGACTGTCTTTCTGTTCTATTGCACCAAGCCTTTTTCTCCTTCTTTATATGCACTTGCTCCTCTCTCTCATTATCGCCTTTCAGGTCTTAATGTAAATATCACCTACTGGGAGAGCATTTCCTGTATCAACAGAAAATAATTAGTGAGAAAATGGGAAGTTTATTTTGGTTTGTGAGCTACAAATTTCAAGATTACTCTTTGAATGGTTGTTTTTCTTGAACTGAATTTCAATGACTTTGATGTTTTTCATCCAAATAATTCCCAACAATTCTGGGTAATAAATTATAATACATAAGAGTATTTGATGTGATACGAAAAACTGAACCAATTGAAATTGTACATTTACATAAATGAAAGCTGTAACTTCTTCAAATCATTATTACATAAATGTATTTTGCTTTTAAGTAATTCAGATAAAATCATTATTATTTTTTTTAATGTTTATTCTCTATATTTGAAATGCTATCAAATATAGAGAATAAACAATTATTCTGAGATAAATGCTTTGTGAATTAATGACAAGTGCTCAAAAATAGTATTTTCCTTCTTGATATCAGAAATTATGAGCTATATAAATATTTATAGTGTGATTAGAAATCTTTCTTTTTTTTTTTTTTTGAGACGGAGTTTCGCTCTTGTTACCCAGGCTGGAGTGCAATGGCCCGATCTCGGCTCACCGCAACCTCTGCCTCCTGGGTTCAGGCAATTGTCCTGCCTCAGCCTCCTGAGTAGCTGGGATTACAGGCACGCGCCACCGGGCCCAGCTAATTTTTTTGTATCTTTAGTAGAGACGGGGTTTCACTACGTTGACCAGGATGGTCTCGATTTGTTGACCTCGTGATCCACCCGCCTCGGCCTCCCAAAGGAAATCTTTCTATATGTATAGATGACTTTTATGACTCAGTTCCATTTATTATTTTTCTATCAAATAACACATTTATGTTTGATTGATGTATTTTAAATTTTTAGATAATAAGATCCAAATTATTACTAGGTTCATAAAAATGCTAAAATATTAAACAGATTTTTTTACTTTTAATAATGATTCTAGTAATATATAAAATTCATTTTAGCCAAATATCTCTCTGAATTAATGTATTAACTTACATCTATTGCTTTAAAATAGTATGACTACTAATATTAATTTGTCAAGTGTGCAAAATACATAAATAAAAGTACTTAGAGAATTGCCTATTGATGTAACTTGAGTACAATGACAGTATCTCCTAGTGTTTTCTCCACAGCCAGGAACTTCACCTGATATTTTGGCCACTGAAAAGTATTTTAAGATTAAGATTCTACTTTTTGGCCATTAAAAAATATTTTAAGATTAAAATTGTGCTTTCAAATCATTCTATATGAAATGCATGTAAGTGACCCCAAAAAATGTTTTATATTTAGAATTAACCAATATCTTGAGAATATGCTATATGACAGCTATGATTGCTGCTTTCAAATAAATTATAACATTGATAGTATCATACATGATAAAATCTATTATGAATTAGGTATTATTTTTCCAGTTATAGAGATTATGAGATTATACCATATAAAGACAGAGAATCAGAAGCTAAAAACAGAACTTGTGATTTTAAGATCATTATTCATTTATTAGAGCAATATTCAATATTGAGAAATGAGGCATCAGGTAGAAACAACTATTATTTATTAGACTGAAAAATGCTAAGATTATTTCTAACATGTACTGCTACAAAGGAGGGGGGGCACAGGACTGTCAAAATATAAGAAGGTGTTTTACTTGGATTAAAGTTGCCCAAATAAACTTTACATAAGTCAGATCTTCCTGGACCACAAGTAAGTAAAAATACAAGTTGTTCCCCGATTGTCAGCAACCTTTACAGACCCTTTATCAAAGCAGAATCCCAGGCAATGCAACTGGACTACCATTAAAATCCCAAAGGAAGGTAGGAAATATTTTTCCTATATTAAATTTCAAAAGCAAATTTTTTAACTCAGTGCAAACAATTTAAATCTATACACTAGAAATCATTATTGAACTATCACTAGTTAGGCTATTTATCTTTATATCTATAAATTTGAACTTTTTATTGAAGCATTTACATTTCTTAAAAATATATATAAAACTAATTTCTCTAGTGACCAGCTTGATACCTACATATTTTAAACTACTGATATGATTAAGAATTGTTGCTATTTATTCTTAATAAGTGAAAGTACCTTTTTCTCTACCAAATTGACACTTTAAACTGAAGTAGTGTGGATATTCTGACAAGCCCTGGAATTTTCAGGTTTGTGCTCATTGATTTTGCAAAACTATAGGATACTACATAAACCTAGTCAGCTGATCTTTGACAATTGATCACAAACAATACCACGGAGCAAAATATTCTTTTCAACAAATGGTGTTGAATAACTAGACATCCACATAATAAATAAATAAATATTCACAGAGACCTTATACCCTTCAGAGGAATTAACTCAAATAAAAGACCCAAATGCAACATGTAAACCTATGAAATTCCTAGAAGATAATGTTGAAGAAAATCTAGATGACCTTGAGTTTGGGAATGACTTCTACATACAAAAACAAAGGCACAATCCATGAAATAAAAATTAAATAAGCTGGACTTCATTAGAATTAAATATTTTTGTTCTTCAAAACTAAAACAAAATATTTTCAAAAGAATAGAAAGAAAAGCCAGTGACTTGTAGAAAATACATATAAAAGACTTATAAATAATTGTCTAAAATATACAAAAATCTTATATACTCAACATTAAAAAGTGACTTGATTAACAGATACACTGAAGACCTTAGCAGATATTCATCTAAGATATACAGATGACAAATAAACATATGAAAAGATGCTTGATGTATATTATCAGGAAAATGTAAATTTAAACAATAGTAAGATACGCCTACATAACATTAGAATGGTCAAAATCGAGAAAAGTGACAATTCCAAATGCTGGAAATAATGTGGAACAACAGGAACTTTCATGCATTGCTAGTAGCAACACAAACTCTACACTTTGAGCAGTTTGACTCTTTATTGCAAAACCAAACACACTCTTACCATATTATCCAGCAATTTCACTCTTTCATATGAAGTCAGATTAGATAAAAAACTTAGTCCACACTGTTTCTTGTACACTTCTATTTGCATTATCCCATTTGTTTACCTCAAATAAAACTGAAATTTGTCTCCTCATAGCTCTATGAGGGAGAGAGTAAATTTTTACTAATTTAAAAATTATTATGTTAATCTAAGTACAAGATAAGATAACGAGTAGAAATCTGCAGTCAGGTAAAAGTGAAAAGACTTTGTGATCCACTAAATGTGATGTGGGAGCCAAGATAAACCATTTTTTGAGGAATGATTCTTTATGTGATTAAAAAAAGATGTCTAATAAGACTTAGTGCTCAGCTTTGTACTTTGAAAATATATCAGTTACAATAAATATGTTAACATTAAAAAAAAACTGAAATTTGGCTTTCACTCCTCATTGATCTTCACCTTTTCACAGATCAGATGGCATTCCTCTACTTGAGTGAGTTTTCGCCTTAAAAGGGAGAGGCAGTCTAACAATTGTTTTTCTGATATTGCTCTCCATTGCTTTCTGTAATTTACAACATAACCTTGAAATAAATTATCTATAGTATTTATGAACCTTGACACAATTGTAACACTTGTAACAGTATTTGTAATTGAGTTTAAAATATTTCATCAAGTATGATATCTTACCTACAAAGCAATATATTCATAGAACCATCAAATGTATTTTTCCTGTATGCATTTTCAAAACTTAGCATTTATTTACAATGTCCAAATTCTTAGTTCAGTTTCTAAGAAGTGAGATGAGAGTGTCTAGTCATTTAGAGATCTTGGAGAATAATACATGGATGATATACTTCAGCATTTTTTCCTAATTAATGCAGTGTATGTTGTAAATTATTATAAACATATTAGGTAAAATTGGCATTGAAAGTAATGCCAAATGGATCATATGCTATCCGCATGTGTAATAACTTTTTTCACATTTTCTAAATGTGATCATCTAAGTGATATTTCTATTGAGTCCAAGAAAGTATTTATTGGTCTCATGTAAATCCTTGGAAAGTGTGTGATTCCACCATAGGTTACAACTCTACCCTAAATATTTTTTGAAAATCTTCAGCCCCCTTCTTTTTGACTTTTTGAAAGTAGTAATTATCTGATAACCATCTTTCTCTTTTTAAACAATTTTCTTCTTGAAAGCTTAAAAATTATCTTGCAATCAAAACAGTTAATGCTCTGGTTGAAGAAGTGTAAATAAGACCAAAACAAATTAACAATTAGATAATTGTTTGGGTCCTAATGAGTATTTCCTTTTAAGAGAGGAAACACTATATTGAAAGTATGAGATTAACCTTTATACAAAGAATGGTATTCAAAATGCTATTAAGTCATTAACTTTGGCAAATAGGCATTTAACCTTTGTCAGAATTCAACAGTGTTTAACCTTTGTGTTTAAAATAGTGCTTCCATTAGGTATGCTTCAATTGCTGCAGATCAAATAAGAAGCAAGCTGCCTCTTGACCTGAAATTTAAACTAATTCTCATGTGACCTTTGCAGGAAGAGAAACTAAAGTTTATTGAACTTTATTTTAAAACAGCAAGGTTTTTGTGTTGTTTTTATTTTTGTTTTGTTTTTAAGATTTGCAGGACTTTGCATATATCTCACTTCCTGCTGGGTGAGGATGATTCCAAATTGCTGCAATGAAAAGCTATAGCTAGTGTATTTGCAGTGTTTTTGGAGGCTGCAAAGACAATTCTCTTGAGAAAGTATGTTTTAACAGTATTTCTAGGCAAATTCAGGAGATTCAGATTAACATTTATACTTTGGCTTATGTAAAAGTGCAATTCTAATGTCTTCCCATTTACTCATTGTTAATTTACAGTCATAGACGAATAAAGAAATAATTTAATTTACCTATTATGGGCACACCAGTTGAGTAGAAAGCATTATTTCAAATCAAAAAGAGTTACTTTAAAACAACCATTTGCATCAGTCACTGTTAGAAATTTACTGATACATTTCAAGTAATTTTCCTCTCTAAGTAGAGAACAAAGTTCTATCTTCCATATTTTCTATAACAGATGTGATATTTGAAAGCATCTCAAGGAAAGATGTATTTTTCTGAAAGATTCTTATCTACCCAACCAAAAGGTTTTTGAGGAGCTGCTGAAGATCTGGACTAAAAACCACAATTTTTCCATAAATAAGAACAAGTAGAAAATGAGTGAACTAAGTTCTGGTGTCTTTAATTGCCTTTCTCCTCTGGTTAGCAGATTTTCAAATAGACATTAGGAGCTATACAGTGGCCTTTCAATGTAAAATCACAAAGAATAAATTATAGGGCAATATGTTTCCATTTTAAAAGAAAATGTGTCTTGCTTTCAGAATGTGTCTCAATAGTCGAGCCTTTAGCATTATAGTGATATCCATTATTTTACTTTCACTTAAAATTTCGAAAGTTTTATGTTCAAAAGTTTCCAAAACCTTCAGTTTCCAGAGAGAGAAAGCAATGCCTTAGAAGGACATAACTCATAGTTTAAAACAAGAAAGTGTGCACCAGTCGGCACCAATTCTAAAGTTTTCAAGAAGGTGAAGTTAGTATTGAACATTTAGTGGTCTGCAGCTTCTGGAAACCTGCTTCTCTCAATTTCCAGTTATTTTAGGTTTATTTAATGTCCACTTGAACCTGCTTTTCTACTGCTAGTTACTTAAAAACTGTAAATTCCAGAAAGGTTGGCACGTGAGTCTTTCCAATAACTACAGCAGTATCTGTGACTCAGAGCAGGCAAGCCCTCAAATTGAGGCTTAGCCCAGGTGAGTTATTTGCTTCCCCAGGAAAGAATTCATGGGTGAGATGGTAGTGTTAAACAGTAGTCTTTTATTGAACAGCAGCTGTTTCTTACAAAGCAGGACTATCCCACAGGCAGTGCTATCTATATCTGCAATTGTGAGCTGTTGTACTTACATCCATTCATACCCATTTTTAATTACTTACAAATTAAGGGATACATTAATGCAAAATGTGGTGGGGGTTCTTTGGAACTTTCTAGGAAATGCTCAGTAACTTTCAGGTCACTGAAAGGGCTGGTAACTTCCAGGCTGTTATCATAGCATTTGTAAACTATCATGGCACTGATGGGAGTATCATGCTAATGAGCAATGAGGGCAGCTAGGGATTGCTTTCATTACCATCTGCATCTGCTGGTTCCTGGCAGTTTTTTAAATTTCATCCGGTCATGATCAGAAAATAAATCCTGTTGGTCTCCTACTTCATGGCCCTCTCAGTAATTAGATACTCCTCTTTAATCTTATGTAGGGGTTTACATAAATGTAGAGGTCTGTCTTCTATAACTGCTTCTTGCTGATACTATGGATGTGGGCTCTGCCTAACATTGGGGGAGTACAAATATATGGATACCTGATCTAAGAGGACGAAATGCAGAAAATTTTTATTCTCTAGGTTAGAAGAGAGGATGAACTGCAAGCTTTATGCCAGAATAGTCTTCATAGAAATTATTGTTGTCTACCAGACAAAAACTTAATAGGTTAAACAAGCAAGGAACAAAAATTAGTACTAATAGCTCCCAAAGGTCTTAGGAAAGGTAAAAATCAGGTAACAATAATATAATAGGTGTAGTTTATTACTGCACACACTCCTCCATGTTATTTATTTGTGTGTTTGCAAAACAACAGCTTTATGTTTAGTACCATTTACAAGTGTGCATTTTGTCCTCCTCTTAACATCTATGGGGATTTGTAAGAAACAGGTTTAACTATGGACAAGTGTGCCCAGCCTGTGATTCCCTGATGTTTAACAGCAGGCAGATACGTATTTATATCTGATAGGGGCCTTTCTATTTTATTTATAGTTCAACCTTAGTGGATCCTTCTTTTTAAGTTTTTAGTAAGACTAAGTCTTCTGATTGAAAATGGAAGCTATTCTTTTTTCTTTGTGCAAAAGGGCAATACTGTATTTTTGTAATTTTGAAAGGCCTTTTGAACCTCATCTGAATTTCAGGTGGGGCATAGTAAAGCATATCAGTCCTCTCTTTCCTGTCCTGGCCTTAGATTTTCAGGTTTCTTCAGGATTCACTTTAACCAAGGGAATTCCATTAAACATTTTAGAACAGATGGGAATGGAGATATGTAGGCACTCAGCCCTTAAAACTATTTTAAGGGCTGGGCGCGGTGGCTCACGCCTGTAATCCCAGCACTTTGGGAGGCCAATGTGCATGAATCACGAGGTCAAGAGATCGAGACCATCCTGGTCAACATGGTGAAACCCCATCTCTACTAAAAATACAAAAAATTTAGCTGGACATGGTGGCACATGCCAGGTACTCAGGAGGCTGAGACAGGAGAATTACCTGAACCCAGGAGGCGGAGGTCACTGTGAGCCAGGATCATGCCATTGCACTCCAGCCTGGGTAACAAGAGTGAAACTCTGTCTTAAAAAAAAAAACTATTTTAAGCAATATAAAAATCAAAAATAAAAAACCAAAAATGAGATACTCAGCAAGAAATACTAAGAGTATAAAATCAAGTTATACTGATACTGAAAGAAGACATTGCTTTTGTAGACCTCTATGATAAAAATGTTTTAGCATCAGGCCATAACAATGTTTAAAACTGGAGAGAAAAAATTTACAGGAGTTGACACAAAGGGTCAGGGTAAGAGTTATCAACTCAAGCCATCTCAAAAGGAGAAAAAGCTGAAAGAAGTGACAAAACAACAGTTGAATTTGAGATCTAAATAAGAGAAGCTTTAAAAGAGACCAATTATATTATTAAAGGCAAAATTCTTTGTAATTTAGCAAATCAATCCCTTAAGAAAATTTTGTGTTAGCATGAAGACCATTCTTTACAAAGTCTATTGTAAATGATTTCCTTTTAATTAGAGCGAGCTTAATCACACACAAAATTTCTTTCATAAATTCTCTTCAGCAGCCTAATCATTACTTATACCATCTATGACATGCTTGGACTTTCTGACCTGTCCTATAATACCTTTATTTATATTTTTCTTTCTTTGTTTTTTCTTTTCTCTGTTACAGATCATTAACCCCTTTTTTAAATTACCAATAATTTTGCACTGGGACAAAAATTTATAATATAACATCCTTTTTTAAATACAATTTTTTTAAATTTACCTGTATTCTTGAAAAAAATCCATCTTTTATCCATAACTTATTTTACATCTTACTTATTTTTCTATTAACTTGTTTCTTTATATTTTGAATCTCTCTTTTATGAACTTCTGAATTAGATGAAAACCATTCTTATTCCTAAGAAATAATGCATATTTTTGGCACATTTTATATAAACTTTGGAGGCAAGAAATTATAAACTGCCTATCAGATATTACCATTTTATAGCTGAGAATGATTCTACAGTTTCAAGATTTTAATCCAGACAAAAGCTCGGTATTTAAAGACATTTTAATTATTCTGAATCCTACAAACATCAGTGTTTCACCTAGGTAATAATCAAAGTTAAATTTTAGAAGAATACACATTCTGTTTCAACAAACAAGTTTAGACTAGTCTTATTTGCTTAAATTCTAAGCACTCTTATTTGTAAGACAATTTTATAGCATTCTAGACACAAAACAACATAGAATGATGTGACCTATATAAGATAGCTGGACCTAACATTCACAAATTGAGATCTGTCTACATGGCAAAATTTTGTTTTACCTGATAAGAATGAAAGTCAGGAAGAGGCAGGGAAGTAGATCCCATACCAATAAACAAATCAGGCCACTGTATTTCATTCTGGGTGATAAAGTTAGACCATATTTAAAAAACTTAAATGAATTTAAAATGGCAACAAAAAAGCAGCACAGGCTGAAAGAATATGAATCAGCATAAGAAAATTATTTTTATTCAACTAGAAACTCACAGTTTGTCTTTATCTTTTCTTAGCTTGACTAAACACTATACAGTCCCTAGGTCCCAAACCCCTTTGCTTAGAGCCTTTAATTTGGAAAGATTGTCACTATAAATTCTTTCCTGATCTTTTTTAAGATGTATGTAATATCTTTCTTAAGGAGGCAAGAACCATCCTTTTGAAATATAATTATCAAAAAGTCAATAATTTTTTTAATTTTTAAAATTTTCCAATCTCCTTGTCTCTTGGAATATCTAGAAACCTAACTTTGAAGGGCTCCAATTAGCAAAAATATATGACTTAATCACAGTGGACAACATTTGCAAGCTCTGAATTAAGGATACATGCTGTACACATTCCATTAATCAGCCTCCAGTTGATATAATATCCTCTGTAACATGCTTTTTCATCAGTTTACCCTGGCGATTTATAAACCAACTAAGCTTTCTTCTCATGAAATTGAGTTCAGACTGTGTTCTGACATCTCTCCCCTATTGCAGTAACCTCAATTAAAGTCTTTCATCCTTGTTTAAATTTATCTGGAACAATCTTTTGCTTTGAATGTCTATATATGTAATTAGGGGATACTATTTTCACTGAGATAAATGCCTTGGAGTTTGCCATTGGTTTGACAATGAATTAGACAGAATGTTTAAACTACCTGAAATGGTGTTTATTGATTTTAGTAAAAACAATTCCCAACAACTGAGGGTTTTTTTTTTGCTCTTTGCTTTTTGTTTAGTTTGTTTTCCTTAAGAGCAATTGCTTACCCAAATAGTGCCGCTACAAGACATGTATGTATTAGAAGACTTCACCATATAGAAGTCATGGCTGCTTAGACATGGAAGACTTGAAACAGACCAAATAGATTCTCTCTTCCAAAATAATGTTTTAAAAAGTAAAATATTTAAGTCTATTGGTACTAGAGTAAGATTCATAACTTGTAAAACAAATTATGTAATATTTGTAAAATTTGTAATATCAGCTAAATATAATATATACCACAGACCAAATAGGAAAAATAGGAATAAGTCTAGGAAGTTGGCATAAAATTTATTTGATGCACTGAAATCTTCAGCAATGGTTTCAGTTAGAAAAGTTAATTATTAAAGGCCATACTAATAACCCCACCTAGGTACAAGAGTTAGAGAGCGATATATATAATTTAGAGAAAACTGATATTTGCCCTACTTAGCTCAATCATGGTGACCAGATTGGAGCTGAAGTAACATAGTAATGCAGTTATACTTTCTTTATCATAACTCAAGTTTGAGACTGAGAAAGGAAAATTTCTTAAGCAAGATAGCTTAACAACTATGTAATTGGACACCCAAGTCTAATTCCATGGTTTACCTAAAGCTTAGCTATAAACAGAGAACTAAGGTTAGCATAAAACTCCTCAACAACACTGTGGACTCTGATACAGTATTTTTAATAGATTCAGAGAGAATATGTAATGAGAGAAAATTTCCAAACAGCTGGCTGCTTGGCTGTTTGTGAAGCAAGTTCCCAGCCCTTTTCTTCACTTTTCTCAGGAAAAGAAAGACTGACTCATAAAAATAAAGAATGTACACCCAGTCCTACCACTTAGGTGCTAAGGAGATTTAAATAGTGCCCAAGTAAAGAGAGAAGAGTTTTTGGGCCAAATGATAACCCAGAACAAGACTGATGGAAAGAATATTAATTTGTTTAAAAAAACCACACAAATATATTTTCAATAGCAGCATATTCTTCCATATTATAAATTTGCTATAACTTACTAACTCATTCTCCTCTATGTTATGTCATTTATATTATACTGGATTTTGTTAGTTGATTCTATTATTAACATTGCTGCACTGACTATACTTACACATACATATTTGCACCATTCTGATTATTTTGTTTGTGTATAGTTTCAAAAAATAACTTGGCAAATAAAAAGTGTTACTGCTTTGAATTATTGATACATATTGTCAAATTGCCTTTTAGAACTGCTTTCCACCATCAATATAGCAGCAGAATAGCCATTTTAAAAATTCAGTATTATAAGCAACATGATTATTTCAAAGTCCACATTAGGTCTAGGTTTGGATGCAGAGTTGATGAAGAACAAGATAGAAACAATGTTCCCTGTGATCTTAACCAGCCATGAGTAAGCATGAGATTTATTGCACAGAGAAAAATAGTGAAAATCAAATGGAGAGTGCTGTTTAGGATAAATGAAAATTCTTAATGAGCCACCATATTTGATATATATCAGGTCCCTACATATTCTGCCAATTACCCTCTTCACAACACCTGCCACCTATCATAACCAGCCTCATACAGAGATACAGGTCCTTGCTAAGCAATTCCAAATGATATGTTATTATACATTCTTCTGTGTGAACTAATAGTTAATTACTGGTTCCATTTGTGAGAAAATGTCCTTTCCATAGAGAAATTGACCAAAGCAATGTAATTCATGGTCAACCAACAGGGAACTTGATGTAAACACTTTTCTTACTCTCAAAAAGGAAAAGGCTAATATTTATTTATGTGGACAGGGATTTTTCTTTGAGGGAATGTAAAGATCAAAAATGTTATCTAAGATTGTTTTCTTATCCTGTAAAAAGAGGGCTAATCTATACATAAAATTTGGAGTTAATTCATTCAAGTAAAAATTTATTTTAACTATCAATAATGTAATAAAAGTATAACTAAATATGCAATGAGCAAAAATAAAGAATTATATTTAAAAGTGAACACAGTCACCTGGCATACTCATACCAGAATAGGTCTCTTACATGATGCCTTGGTAAGGATTTTCATTCCCTACTAGGCATTTGCTAAGTATATACATTTCAGCCATTAAACATGGGTAAAACAGGTCTAAAATTAATGAGGATCACTGGAAAATCTTGCAGAATTAGTTGTTTTTATTGTTTCCCTTAGTAATCTAATAAGAATCAATAATTTTAAAGAACATATTAACGGACATGTTAAAATGTAGAATGGCAAATGATAACTAAATTAACAATGTAATATATTTAGAAACTGGGTAATTGCAAGCCTGAAGTGATCAATCAACTTGGGATTTTTGGCATCTGTTATATATATATATATATATATATATTTATATATTTATATATATATATATATTTTAAAACTGCATATATTTAACGTATATAGTGTTATGATATATGTATATGCCTGTGAATTCACTACCACAGTCATATATGCAAACATATCTGTCACCCACAAAACATTCGTTCTGCTCCTAAATATTGGCTTCTTCCTAATCTTTCCTGCTCCCTTTCACCTGTCCCAATGCAAGTACTGATCTGCTTTCTGACATTACAGATTAGTTCATATTTCTTAGAGTTTTATATAAATACAATCATATAGCATATTTTCTTTTGTTAAGTGGCCTTTCTCACTTAGCGTAATTATTATAAGATATATCCATATAGTTAAATTTATCAAAAGTTCATTATTTTTCACTTCTGAGTAGTATTTTGCTGCTTCCATCCATTGTCCATTTCTATGTTTTAAGAGACTTTCATATGTTCTACATTCAAGTCCTCTATGGTATAAATGATTTGCAAATGTTTTCTTCTAGTCAGTGGCTGGACTTTTTATTCTCTTAATAAGTAATAATTTATTCTGTCAATAGTTAACAGTTATTTGAGTTATTTTGAGTTTTTGGCTCTTACATGTGTACTAACCATAAATAATTGTGTGCAATTATTTTTGAGGACAGAGACTGTTATTTCTCTTTGATGAACAGCTAGATGTAAATTTTCTGGGCCATGTGGCAAGCATATATGTCTATATACTGGTTTCCTGAAATGGTAAAACTGTTTTCCAGACTAGATTTAGCACTATATATTCCCACTAGCAACTCTAATTCCTCTATATCTCAGATAAAACTTTTATGGTCAGACTGTTTGAGTTTCTAATAGATTTATAAAAGATTCTCTCATTGTAGTTTAATATGCATATACTTAAATAATGGTGTTTTAAATTTATGTTTGTTAACCTTCATTTTCAATTTGGGGTAGATGTGGTTTGTTACATAGGTAAACACATGTTATGAGGGATTGTTGTACATATTATTTCATCACCCAGGTTAAAATTATTTTTTTGTTTACTTACTTGTCATCAGTATACACCATCTTTAGAGATATGTCTGTTTTCATCCTTTGTTGATTTCTGTGTTTTAAGCATTTTTCATATATTCTAGATTCAAGTCCTTTATGATATAAATGATTTTTCAAATATTTTCTTACAGTCAGTGGCTAGACTTTTCATTCTCTTAACAATGTCTCTTGTAGACTACACTTTCTAATTTTATTTTAACAAAGTCTATTTTATCAATTTGTTTTTCAAAGATTGCATTTTTGATGTTTAATATAATAATTCCTTGCCTAAGCCATTGATATGCTTTGGCTGTGTCTCCACCCAAATCACAACCTGAATTGTTTTATAGTTTTCATAATCTCCATGTGTGGTGGGAGGAACTAGGTGAAGATAACTGAATCATCAGGTGGTGTTTTCCCCATCCCATTCTCATGATAGTGAGTTAGTTCTTGCAAGATCTGATGGTTTTATAGGGGCATTCCCCATTTGCTGGGCACTCACTTCACTCTCCTGCTGCCATGTGAAGAAAATGTGTTTGCTTTCCCTTACACCATGATTGTAAGTTTCCTGAGGCCTCACCACCAATGAAAAACTGTGTCAATTTTTTTATATAAATTATTCTGTCTCCGGTGTATCTTTACTAACAATGTGAGAAAGGACTAATACACCCGTGATCACAAATGATTTTCTATTATGTTTTCTTATAGCTTTTTAAAGTTTTAATATTTTTATTTAGGTATGTGATCAATTTGGAGGTTAGTATTTGAATATGGTTCAAGATATTAGTCAAAATTTATTTTGTTTTGTTTTTGAATACGAATTTCCAGTAATTCCACAACATCATATATTTTTATCCATTCTCTACCAAATTGCTTTTGCATTTTTGTTGAAAATCAGTTATCTCTACATGTGTTTGGATTTATTTCTGACACTAAATAAACCTGTTTCATTTACCTATTTATTTGTCTTTATGCCAATATTGTACTGTATTTCTTACTGAATGCTGACTAATTCTTGAATTCAGGTAATGAAAGAACTCTAAATTTTAAAAAATATATTTTGATAATTATAGGTTATTTGCCTTTGACATGGTTAGGCTTTATGGCCCCACCCAAACCTCATCTTGAATTGTAATCCTCATAATCTTTATGTGTTAACAGGAAAACCAGGATAAAGGAATTGAAATCATGGGGGTAATTTCCCTCATGCTGTTCTCCTGATAGTAAGTGATCTGATGGTTTTATCAGGAGATCTGATGGTTTTATAAGGGCTCTTCCCCTTTTGCTCAGTTCTTCCACTACTCCCTTGTGAAGAAGGTGCCTTGGCTCCCTTTCACCTTTCACCATGATTGTAAGTTTCTTGAGGCCTCCTTAGTCATGCAAAATTGTGAGTCTATGAAACCTCTTTCTTTTATAAGTTACCAGTTTTGGGTAGTTCATTATAGCAGTATGAAAACAGACTAATACAGCCTATTTATGTAAATTTTAGTATGAACGTTTCAATTTTTACCATAAAATATGCTGCATTTTTAAATCATAATTGCATTTTATCAATAGGTCAATTTGGAGAGATTTGATACCTTTATAATGTGTCTTCTGACCCAAGAACATGTTAAGCCCCTTCATTAATCAAAATGTCTAATTTATCTCATCAATATTTTTTAAATTTTTAGTGCATATGTCTTGCACAATTTTGACAAATTTATTTTCAAACTTTTTCATATTTTCTAAGTGATATTAAAAATTCAAGGTTTAAATGCATGTTGCCAATATACAGGAAGGAATACAACTGATTTCCAACTCACTTATTAGTTCAGTAGTTTTTTTTGTATAGTTCACTCATTTTTCTGTAGAGGAAATTATGTTACCTAAGAATTAAGAAAATCAAATTTTTTTCTTGCTAACTTGAATGTCTTTTTTTTCTCATATCATTACCTTATTGAAGTAATTAGAACCTCCAATACCATGTTGAATAGAGCTGCCAAAAGCAGACATACATGTATTTTTTGTGGTTTTAAGGGAAAACATAAATACTTTTATTACTAAACATGTTAACTGTAGGTTTTTTTTTAAAAAAATGTCTTCAACCAGTTTGTAAGGAGATCTCCTCTTTTCTTAGTTTGTTGAGAACTTTTATCAGGTTTGGGTGTTGACTTTTCCAAATACCTTTGTTGCCTCTATTCAGATTATATGATTTTTGTTCTTTGGTTTGTTAATGCAGCTAAATACATTGATTATATTTGAAATGCTTAACAAACCTTGCATACCTGGGATAGATTCCACTTGGACATGATCTATTATTTTAATACTTTGCTGAGTTTAATTTACTAAAGTTATACTTGCAATGTTGAGTTGATTACATTAGACATATTAGTTTTAGATTGGTTTGGTATCAGGATAATGCTAGCTTGATAAACTAGCTTGGGAATAAATCTGCAAATGTCTGGAAGAGTTTTTGTACTATTAGTTTTGTTTCTCCCATAAATGTTTTCATGTCATCTCAACTTGATTTTTCTTACTAGCAAAAGAAAACTTCTTTTCCATATATAAAAATTTCTTCTCTTGACCCCTCCTTTTCTTCAATTACAGCATTCTTTCACAGCTTTCTCGGACACTCGTCTCTATTTACCTCCTCCAGATTCTTTTAATAAGTTGTCTTTAATATGGTACTTATTAAATTATTATTGCCCCATTCAAAGAAAGTTGTGGCTGTAAATGTAAACAAATATTTCTATGTTGCTAAAATTAGTGATCATTAGTTAGTATTTTATCAGTTGACTTTTTTAAGGACTTTATATTTTTTAAAAGAAACTATAGGTTTACAGGAAAATTAAGAGGAGTCTACAGAGAATTTTCATATCTCCCTTGCTTCCACACGTGTATAACCTCCCTCATTATCAACATCCTCCATCAGAGTGGTACATTTGTTACAACTGATGAACCTAAGTTGACACATCATAATAACCCAAAGTCCCTGGTTTACGTTAGGGTTCACTCTTTTCTTTTTGTTTCCTGAGACAGGGTCTCACTGTGTCCCCTAAGCTGGAGTTCATTGGTACAATCACAGCACACTACACCCTCTACTTCTGAGGCATGATCCATCACACCTGGCCCCAGCATTAGAGTTCGCTCGTATGTTGTACATTCTATGGGTTTGGACAGATAAATAATGCCATGTGTTAATTGTAGTATCACACATGAATTATTCATTATATAGTCTTTTGAGATTGTCTTCTTTTGCTTAGTCATATGCATTTAAAGTTAATCTGTGTTGTTTCATGATTAATGGCTTATTTCTTTTTAGCACTGAATAATATTCCATTGCCTAAATGTTCCAGTTTTTATTTTTTTTCATTCGCCCACTGAAGGACATTTTGATTGCTTCCAAGTTTTGGCATTTATAAATAAAGCTGCTACGAAACTTTATATAGAGGTTTTTGTGAAGATAGAAGTTTTCAACTCCTTTGGATAAACTTTGAGAAACTACCCAGCTGTCTTTCCGAATAGCTTTAACATTTTACATTTCAGCAACGATATATAAGAGCGCTTTATTCTCCACAAGTTAAGAGCATTTGATGTCAGTTTTCCAGATCTGCGCCATTCTAACAGACCCATTGTAGTACCTCATTGTTTTAATTTACATTTTTCTAATGACGTATGATGTGGACCATCTTGTCATTGCTTATTTGTCATCTGTATAGTCTTCTTTAAGTAAAGTAACATGTCTTTTAAGATCTTCAGCCCATTTTTCAGTCAGATTGTTTATTGTTGAATTTTAAGGGTGCATTGTATATTTTAGATAACTATTCTCTATCAGATTTGCCTTTCCAAATATTCCCTCCCAGTTTGTGCCTTGTCTTCTTATCTAGACATTGTCTTATGCAGAACAGAAGTTTTCATTTCATTGAAGCTCATCAATTTTTTTATAGATTGTACCTATGATGCTGTATCTAAAAAGCCATCTTCATACCCATGGTTGTCTAGATTTTCTTCCATATTATTTATAGAAGTTTTATTGTTTTGTGTTTTACATTTAGACACATTATTCACTATGAGTTAATTTTTGTGAAAGGTGTAAGGTCTCCATTGAGATTCAATTTTTTGAATGTAGATGGTCATTTGTTCAATAAAAAGGCTATTTTTGCTCTATTATTGTATTGCTTTTACTAATTTTTAAGGGTCAGTTGACTATATATTTATGTGGGTTTATTTCTGGATTCTCTATTCTGTTCCATTGATCTATTTTTCTGTTACTTTGTCCATACCACACTGTCTTTATAATTAAAGCTTTATAGTAAGTCTTGAAATCAGGTATTGTCAATCTTCCAACTTTGTTCTTCTCTTTCAATGTGTGCTTACTCTTTTGCACTTTTTTCCTCTCCACATAAACTTTAGGATTTTTTTTAATATTCACATAATAACTTGTTGAGATTTTCATTGGAATTTCATTTAATCTATAACCAAGTTGGGAAGAATTGACATTGTGTCAATATTTACTCTTTTGACATATGAAAAAAAATGTTTCTACATTTATTTAGTTTTTAAATATCTTTCATGAAAGTTTTTTACTTTCTCTCATATTGAACTTATATGTATTTTTCTAGATTCATATATAAATATTTCATTATTGGGAATGCTAGTGTAAATGGTTTTATGCTTTTTGTTTCAAATTTAACTTGTTCATTGCTCATATATAGAAAAGTGATTGACTTTTGTATCACTTTTAATTAACTTTTGTTAATATGTTAGCCCTGTATACTGTAAGCATGCTATAATCGCTTATTAGCTTATAAGTTAATTGCTTATAAGCTATTCTTAAATCAATTATTTTGAATTGCCTGCATAGGTGATCATGTCTGCTGTGAAAAAAAGACAGGTTTATTTGGTCCTTTGCAGTCTGAATACCTATTATTCCCTTTTCTTTTCTTACTGCATTTGCTAGTACTTTCAATATGATGTTGAAAATAAGTAGTGAGACAGCTTTGCCTTTATCTTAGTGGGAAAGCTTCAAATTCCTCACCGTTAAGTATGATGCTAGCTGTGGGTTTTTTATAAATATTATTTATCAAGTTGAGAAAGTTACACTCTATTCCTAGTTTACTGAGATTTATTTTTTTAATCATAAATGGGTATTGGGATTTGTAAAATACTTATTTTGCATCTATTGATATGATCATGTGATTTTTATTTTTTAATATATTGATATGATGCATTTCATTCGTTGATTTTCAAATGTTGAAGTAGCCTTGACTATCTGAAAAAAAAATCCCACTTGCTTGTGGTGTATAGTTATTTTAATACATGATTAAAATTAGTTGGTTATTTCGCTTAGCACTTTTGTATCTATGTGGTGTGTGGTTTTTTGTTTTTTTTTTTCCTGGCAATGTATTTGTATACTTTTGGTGTTAGGGTAATACTAGCTATATAAAGTGAATTAGGAAGTATTCTCTCTGCTTCCATCCTCTGAAAGGCATTGTGTAGGATTAGCATAATTCTAAAAACTTTTAAACATTGGTTGAATTTACCAGTGAACTCATCTGGGGCTGCTGCTTTCTGTTTTAGAGGTTTATCAGTTATAAATTCAGCTTTTAAAAATAGATATAGGCTTATTTGAATTGTTTACTTTTTCCACTGTAAGTTTTGGCATCTTTTGTCACCTAGGTTGCCAAATTTGTGCACACTTATTATCCTCTTGATGTTCACATGATCCGAAATGATATTCTGTCTCTAATTTCTGATATTGTAAATCATGTCCTCTCTCCTTTTTTTTCTTCATTACCCTGAGTGAAGGCTTACTAATTTTATTGACCATTTTAGAGAACCAGTTTTTGGTTTTGTTGATTTTCTCCATTGATTTCCTGTTTTGAGTTTCATTGATTTTTGCTCTAATTCTTATTATTTATTTTCTTATGCTTATTTTGGATTTAATTTGCTCTAATTCTTATTATTTATTTTCTTATGCTTATTTTGGATTTAATTTGCTCCTCTTTTTTTGTTTCCTAAGTATAAACTTAGAATATTTACTTTAGATACTTCTTTTCTTCTGATATATATTTCCATGGTATAAATTTCATGTGTTGAATTTTCATTGCACTATCTTCCTCACATCCCACTAATTTTATCAAACTGTGTTTTCATTTTCAGTTAGTTTAAAATATTTTTAAATCTCTCTTGTGATTTCTTCTTTGAACAATTTGTTATTTAGAAGTGTGTTACTTAATCTTCATTTATTTTTGAATTTTCCAGTTATCATAATATTACTGATTTTTAGGTTACATCCATTTTTTTTCTAAGAGCACATTATATCATTTCTGGTCTTTAAATTTGTTACAGTGTGTTTTATGCCCCATACTGAGGTCAATCTTGGTGAATATTGGTTGCATTTTCAGGAAAGGTTGACACCATTTTTTAGTACCTCCAACTAGAAAAACTTTCTTATTCATAGACTCATTCTAAGCATTCAAAATAAAATTGCAAAAATAAAGAAGTTTTAATTAAAAATAAATTCTAAGTTAGTTGATTCTTGTCAGAAGACATATTCTGTTTTTTGTATGTTGTAATTTATTGTGACTTGTTTGTGGACTCTAGTAACAATTGTTAAAATGTTACATGATTACCTTTAAGGAATATGTATGTTTGGAATACTGGATATCAATTTTTATGCATGTTCTACTCTTCTACGACTTTACCAACATTAGTTCGTCTTGGTCTTTCATGGTTCCAAGAAGCATTTTATTATTTGTAATATATAATATATAGGAACACAATAAAATATAACATATAAGATATAATTAATCAATTTCTCTTTATATACATCTTTGCCTTATATATTCTGAGCCCGTGTACTCAAAGGTATGTAAATTTTAACTCTTTTATGCATTCTTAATGATTGAACTTTTAATGGTTACCCTCTGTATCCTAATAATGATTTTTAACTTTGTAAAACATTAATTTACCTACATAATTTCTTGGGGGCTACTCTTTACCTCAAGTATCTCTTCTTGTTATTTCACTATCAAACTGACTATTCATTTCTTACCATTTTTTTTCTAAACAGCACATATTTATAATTCATTCTTCTTTCTCAAATTGAGAAAAAAATCACTATCTGATAGAAAAAGTTGGGCATATTTCCATGTATTGTGATGAAATTTGAAACCACTTTTTCAAAATACTTTATGCCTTCATTGGAATGTTGTTTCCTTCCACTGAATGATTATTTTTAAGAATAACATAACTCATGTAGAATTTGGAAGGTTATTCCCTCTATTTTTTTGTACTTAAAAGGTAAAATTTATATAAGAAATAAATAAGAAATTTTAACCTTTTTATGTGCAATGCAATTTCTTAGACAACTTTAAATTGGAGTTCCTCTGTGCAGTTTTTCATAACTATTTATAACTTTTTGCTTAATAATAGCTTATGTTTTCATACCTACATCTAAAAAAATTACCATGATGTGTAAGAGAGTATTAAAGACATGGAGTCAATATTTTACCACTTAATATTTATTTATATTTACATATGTGTTTTCTCTTTTTGTTTATTGTTCTTTCTTGCACCTTAGAACTTCCTTCTGGAATTATAATTATTTTTTTCTTGACAGACATTCTCTATTAACTTATTTAGTGAAGATTCTAACTACTATGCCTGTTGCATTGTAAGTACTTAACTAACGTCCATTTGTTTAATAAATTATTAATTATATTTCTCATTAGAATGGTGCAATAGTGAAAGCAAATAGAGAACAAAAAGAAAGTCTCTTAATGTATACATATTATAGCATTTCTAAAACAACCAAGACTAGTATCTTTCTCAATCTTTCTAAAAAGAAGATATAGTAAGAAATTCAGAATTTTTTAAATGCCATGCTGGTATATGTTTAAACAATGAGGAATGTCATGCTGCTATATATTGAAACTATAAAGATGAATAATACAAGGTAGGGGGGTGTTCCAAGAGCACCAGACTATATGATTTTATGTCAGATAGCCAACATGTGTGCCTCAGGTTTCTTTTCACACAAAAAAAATGAGGATGGAACAATAGCACCTACCATATGAGGCTGCAGCAACAATTCAGCAATTCAATGACTCCATACATTAAAGGAGCTTGGAGAATGCATGCATAGCATAAAGTCATGTTAAAAAAATTATTTCAAACTACCAAGTAGATACAAAGATTACTGCATACCCTGTTTGTTTTTTTTTCCTGATAGATTCTTGCACTGTCACCCAGGCTATAGTACAGTGGCACAGTCTCAACTTACTGCAATCTTCGATTTCTGAGTTCAAGCAGTTCTTCTGCTTCAGCCTCCCAAGTAGCTGGAACTACAGGCCTGTGCCACCATGCACAGCTAATAAGTTTTGGTATTGTTAATAGAGATGGGGTTCACCAAGTTGGCCAGAATGGTCTTGATCTCCTGACCTTGTGATCCTCCTGCCTCAACTTCCCAAAGTGCTGGGATTACAGGTGTGAGCCACCTTTCAATGTTAATTGCAGCATCATCTAACAGTCTCCAACCAAGGATTATTTACTTCCCTTTAGTTTGGAGGCCACAGAATAAACGTTGGCTTGAATTAATACTTACCATTTATTAAGGTTCAAAACCTGTTAAGTTAGATTTTAGTTTATGATTTTTCTTCAGTAACGATTTAAGTGACTTATAGTCAATTAATAGTATAACCTTCAAAAATCATGGTTTATTACCCTTTATGGTGTTAACCAGTATTGTTTCTAATTTAGCAAACTTATTCAGCATGCCTTTTAAGACTGACTCTATAATCCTCTGCTTTTTGAATTGTACTTTTAACAAATTTTATTTTCCTGCTGGTTTTTCCATTAATAAGTTGAATTAATATTTGATGCATGTCCATGCTATATTTGTACGTCATGTTTTTAACTAAAATAAATTATTCTTTGACATGGTCAGTAAATATTAGCTATTTTATTACCATTAACATTTCTAGCTTGATAAACTTAGCAGATTAAATATGGTAATGAGACAATCACAAACTCAATTTTACTTCATTTGATTTGTATTGATAAAATATATAATTTTGTCTTTTCATTAACTTCCTCTTGAATATTTGTCATTTATCCTAAAGTAAATGGTCTAGATAGTACAGAATTTTTAGCATGACAATTTTTTTTGTTTTAGGAGAAAAAATGTTAAGTCTCCTTGATGTTTAGATTATTGTAACAAAAAAGAAATTGTTAACATATGATCAAAATAAAGTATAAGTTAAACTTTCAAAAGTATATAAAAGTAAGTTTAAATATATATGTATTAATATGTTAAAATATTGATTTGTTGAAGTTAAGCATTAAGCCATCACATAGAATTTGGAAATAAAAGCTGGAAAGTATGTGAACTAGTTTTGTATGCCCTTATTAATGGTTGTATTGGATGGGGGTTGGATTAGAGATGCTTTTCAGCCAGAAAATAACCTGTTTTTTTTCACAAGTGATACTGAAATATAGAAGCTTCTTTGCTGGTTTCAAATTAATTGAAAATTCAGCACATTGTTTCCTGTAACTGGCAAAATTATCTAGTCTCCCTTTTGAACTAAATGTTTTTAATCTTAGATGACTTAAAGTCTTGGTCACACCATGTCACTCTAGCCTAGATGACAGAGTGAGATCCTCTTTCAAATAAAAATATAAATAAGAGGAAAGAGTTGGTAATAAAAAGCAGAAAAATATAATAATATTGATCTTTATGAAGGATGTTAGTTAATGCCTCACTTCTGTCCTGTAGCCCAACACAATATTGTATTTTAACTGAGTATCTAAGTGTTTTTGTCTGCCTCTCTGCAGGGTTTAAGTATTCAATATCATTGTTGTGATATTAAGTAATAGAAGGTAAACCTGTAATATCTTTTTGCTACAATATAACAAAATATGCCTCATTGCAGATAATCAAATTTCCACTGTGTTTTACACTTAAATACTCCATATTTGGTTGATTAATGTATAAATAGGCCTAATTACTAATTTCTATTCTTTTATTGGAATTTTTTATTTGGGGGATTCCAATATCTTTGCATTATTCATCAGATAAAATTCATACTCCCAACATAGCCTGTGAAGTTCTAGGAAATATGGTTTCTACTTTTTTTTTTCCTGCCACATTCATTCTCTGTTGCTCTCTAATTTCCAGCAATACCAGCAAGGTATTTTAATCCTTTTGGTTCTCAGAACATGTCAATCTTATTCCTGCCCCCAAATTTGGTTCTTGTGCTTGCTCTGCTTACAACAGACAACTCCTATATCTGTGTACAGCTGGATCTCACTTGTTGACGCCTCAGCTCATCTATCACTTTCTGAGAGGGTTTCTAGGATTATAACTTTTAAACTTGCACTAGTAATATCATATCACCCTCTGCACTTCTTTTGTAGTCCTCAGCACACTTTATTGATTGCTCCTTTTCTTCTTCTGCCAACTGAACTATAAGCTCAGTGTGTTAAAAGATCTAGTCTGTGTTTTTCTAATTTTAACCTCAGTATCAAGCATATGTGAATTACTCAAATATTTAATGAATGTTGAATGAATTTCACAACAATGAATAAAACTCCAGTTTTAATATATGTAGCAATAATGATGGAATGGTGACACTTTTGTATGAATTTTAAAAATATATACATTAATTATGTTTTTAGAAATGTAAAGATTTTTTTATAAAATAAGCTACATATACAATGATAAGATTTTGTATAACAATAAGCTATATGTACAATAATAAGATATATGTTCAAAGGATAATAAAAAGTAATTCTAGCTTAATATTGAAAAATGTTGTTTTGACTTGTGTTTTCCTTAAGATGGGTCATATATATTTAATTTTTAGTAACCACATCAAGTGACCTGTTAAGCTTTCATGATTTATAGATTTGCAATTTTGGTATTTTTTATCCATGTATGAAATACCTTAATCTAAGCTATTCTGGCTTCAAGTTTTTTTAGAATTGTTTTTCTGACTTGCTATGAGTGTATATGATGCTTGGTTCACTTTCATGATAAATTTTTACATGTTTAATATTCATCTCTCTCAACGCTCAAATGCTTAAGGGCAACCCTATCTTCATATTTACTTTTCAGAGGCATTTCATATGATAGGTGCTATTTTTGCCATTCAGTTACCTACAGAAGAGGAAACTAAGACCTATACAACTATAAGCAGAGTATTCAAGTTCTCATGTATATTAACATGTACATGTGAATTATTATCAGAACTTGAATACTTTGCTTATAGTAATCTATATGTGATTGTATTAGAAAGTGTATTACCCACCTATGTTTCTGGCATTTAACACTCATTCAACAATTGTGTATTAAATTGAATTAGCAATTTGACTAGGGGTCTGTTATTGGTATACAGGAATGCTTGCGATTTTTGCACATTGATTTTGTATCCTGAGACTTTGCTGAAGTTGCCAAATCATGAGTGAACTGCCATTCACAATTGCTACAAAGAGAATAAAATACCTAGGAATACAATTAACAAAGGACATGAAGGACCTCTTCAAAGAGAGCTACAAACCATTGCACAAGGAAATAAGAGAGGACACAAACAGATGGAAAAATATTCCATGCTTATGGTTAGGAAGAATCAGTATCATAAAAACGGCCATACTGCCCAAAATAATTTATAGATTTAATGCTATTCTCATCAAGATACCACTGACCTTCTTCACAGAACTGGAAAAAAAAAAAAACCTTAATTTCATATGGAACCAAAAAAGAGCCTGCATAGCCAAGATAATCCTAAGCAAAAAGAACAAAGCTGGAGGTATCACGCTACCTGACTTGAAACTATACTACAAGGCTACAGTAATCAAAACAGCAGGTATTGGTACCAAAACATAAGATATAAACCAATGGAACAGAACAGAGGCCCTGGAAGTAATGCTACACACCTACAACCATCTGATCTTTGACAAACCTGACAAAAACAAGCAATGGGGAAAGGATTCCCTATTTAATAAATGGTGTTGGGTAAACTAGCTAGCCATGTGCAGAAAGAAACTGGACCCCTTACTTACACCTTGTGGCCGGGTTCCAGGACCCTGGGGAGGCTCAGCTCACTCCCCCAGTTGGCTGTTTTCTTTCAGACTTCTGGTCCCTCACTCATCCAAGAATGGAGAGAGGACTGCGCCGAGCACAGTGTGCTCATAATATCAGACTCCTAAGTGTTTTGCAGAAAGTGATTTATGTAGGCAGAGAGAGAGAACAAAAGAGGAAAGAAATGGATAGAGAAAAAAGCAGTTTCCATGAGGTCATGGAAGGGGATCCATATATGGAGTCTTCCCTGATGTCAGGGACAGGGACTTTTAACCTGGGGATTCTTCCCATTCCCTTTAAGTTTCATAAGCCTATGAAACGAGTTCCTTTAAACTTCCACTGGAGTGACTGATCTTTGATATTTTCCAAAATGTGGGAAAGATTAAACAAAGACCTCTAGTCCCTGGTTGGAGACGTGGGTGGAGGTATCGTGCTGGAAAGTTCTTGCCTTTGAAACTACATGCCCTTATGGATCCAGGAGAAGATTACATTCCTTCGGTCCCTCCTCTTAACAGGAAAGCCCAACTACTGTTGGGACACATGGGCGTTGATCACTCTTTAGCTACTTCCTGTTGAAAGCGGGCATAGAAGGGGCCCTGCAGTTGAGGTTTCCTCCAGAGGGGAGAATTTCAGGGGTGCAGGTTGATCCTGAGGTCCACAATAGACCTCATGAGCTAAGGACATCCAGGGTTCCAGTCTCAGGATTATTTGTGGCTTTATGGTTCTTCAAGAAACAAATGTAACAAGAAGGTTAAAGATGATAAGCCCAGAGGCCAACAATTATAGAATGATTATAAACAGGCTTAGGAGAGGATATAGCCAGGATGGCCAGTTGTTAACCAAGCTCCGGGATACCATTTATTGAAAATTTTTATCCCTGTGTTTGATTAATTCCTGAGTTCTTTAACTTTGTTTGAAACAACACTTAATTGGTTTACAAAGTAGCAGTATTTCTTCCTACAAAGGGACAGGTTCCCTCTCTCTGTTTTTAGAAGATTTTTTTTTTTTTTTGAGACAGAGTCTTGCTCCATCGCCAGGTGCCAGGCTGGAGTACAGTGGTGTGATCTCGGCTCACTGCAACCTCTGCCTCCTGGGTTCAAGTAATTCTCCTGTCTCAGCCTCCTGAGTAGCTGGGACTACAGGAGCGCACCACTGCGCCCAGCTAATTTTTTTGTATTTTTAGTAGAGGCAGGGTTTCACCATGTTGGCCAGGATTGTTTTTAGCAGATTTAAGGCCCTTCTACCTTGAAGAGCTTTGGCAGCTAAAGAATTAAGCTGTTTTGCAGAGTGAGCTGCCTTTGCAGAGAGAATTAGCAATCTTTTATGTTATTAATTAACTTCTAAGATTAGCTTATAGTAACTGAATAGAGGTAATAACTTTTCTAATGCCAGTACCAAGTTTTCTATTATTTCACCCCCCCACCCTTTTGTGAAAGGATAATTGGAGTTTGAGAGATAGCAAAGTTAAGAGTTATAGTCCTGTTAATGCCAGGATATAAATTAGACTCATGAGTAGTTACTTTCTTGGGGATCTCATCAGAGAGCAGATGCAGATCCTCTAACGGCTCACAGGTATAGGAAGGGTCCTCTCCTGGAACTTCAGGCTGCAGAGTGGAGGGTTTATGACTTTCTTCAGGAGGTGCCCAAGGCTTCAGCTGAGTGGGATGAATCCATGAGTCAATTCCCACCACCTTAACTTCTGTTAGGGTAGACAGAATAACTGAAAATGGTCCTTCCCACTATGGGCCGGGAGAAGGAGAGCCTGAGGGGAGAGATTTAACAAGCATCAAGTCCCCGGGGCAGAACAACTCTTTCCCTTTTTCCCTAGGGTGTCCTTCAGGTAAAGTTTTAAAAGCCTGTTGGTACTCACCCAAGGAGCTTATATCTTTTATTAAATCTGCTGTTTTATTGTCTAATACAATGTTTTTAGTACAAAAGGGCTGTCCATAAAGCATTTCATAGGGGCTGAGAGAAATACCGGGAGACTGCTTGTTCTAGGACTCCTCAGATAGTTAAAGACTTAGAGGAAACTGTTCAGGACAGAAAACTAATATGAAGAAGTCTGTGCCAGTGTTCAGGAGGAAATAAACCTCCTGGCCGCTTATGATTAGCTTTACCCAGCCCTGTGAGGGTGATGGCTTGTGCTGGCACTTGCCCCGGGCACCCTCAGTCCTGCAGTTGGGTCATCTGGTTAGACACCTCAGGCCCTGGGAACATTTATCCCCTGGGACAGTGTGCTTTCCAGTGATCCCCTTGGCATAGTTGGCCAGGATGAGGTGGTGTCCTCTGGGGACAATGTCTTATAAAATGCCCCTCAGACCGCACTGGTAGCAAGCTCTGATAGACTGTTGGCTAACCCAAGCCTTTCCCTCATTTGAGCCCCTTGGGTCTGTTTGCCTCAGGGCCGTGACTAAGGCAGCAGCTTTTCTCTGTTCTCTCCTGTTCCTTTCAGCCTGTTTCTCTTGGTCTCTATTATCAAATGCCAAGGTTGTCAGGTTCAGTAATGATTCTAGACTCTGTTCTGGACCCAAGGCCTACTGCTGTAGCCTCCTCCTAATATCTGCTTCTGACTGCATAATAAGCTAGTCCTTTTTGTATTAACTGACCCTCAACGGAGTCTGTTGACAAGGGAATATATTTTCTTAAGGCCTTCTATAATCGCTCAAGGAAAGCTACTGGGTTTTCTTCCTTTCCCTGAGTTATGGCGGATACTATTGCATAGCTCATGGGCTTCTTCGTACTTTGCCTTAATCCCTCAAGTATGCAGGTTAAGAAATGCCTACAGCTCCAGTCCCCCTATTCTGAATCAGGATCCCAGCTAGGTTCCATACCAGGGACTGCTTGTTTACCTTTAGGAAAGCTATCATTTTCCTCTGGTGTCATTAGATCATGTATTTGACTAAGGTACCAGGTGTCCCCAAACTCTTGAGCCACTGCTAGAGCAGCCTCTCTCTCATTGCTGGTTAGAGTTTGATTAAACAACAGCATGCTATCTTTCCAGTCTAATTCGAAGGACTGACCCAGACCCTGCAGAACATTTGTCTACTTGTCTAGGTCATCTGAAAACTTTCATAAGTCCACCTTAATTTGCTTTAAGTCAGAAAGTGAGAAGGGTGTTTGCACCTTGGTTGGGCCAAATTCTCCTCCTACTGCCTGTAGAGGGCAGAATCTGGGCATCCTAGTAGCCTGAGATGCCTTGGCCATCTCGGTCCTCCCTAGATCCTATTGGGATACAGGGGCTGAGGAGCCCTAGTTGGCATTGACGGAGGTAGTAGTCACAGGGAGTCCCAAATGTGGAGGTAGTCCTGAGGAGGGCTGAGTAGGGTATAGGGAACAGGCCTGACAGAGCTGGAGGCTTATTGCTTAGAGAAAAGAAAAGTTGCACAAAGCGGACCTCAAACCATTTACCCTCACGTTTACAAAAGAGGTCTAATTGTAAAATAGTGTCATAATCTATACTTCTCTTAGGATGCCAGGTTTTTCTACTTGGCAGGGTGTATTTTGGCCATGCTGTTTGGCAGAGAAAAATAAGCTGCTTCTTCAAAGATTATGTGTTAAATTGGTCCCAGTTCTCCAGTATACATTTTAATGGTGATTTTATTTTGGGAAGAGTAGCACCCATTTGAAATAGAACACAAGGGATGCCCACATCCCTGGTTATTAATTACAATCGCTCTATCTGAGGCATCTCTCAGATAAAGCACAGGATCTGGGGAGTCCTCCAGTCAGTACCTCCCAATTTCCATATGCCCAAGATGTGTGATCATCTTTGGGGCCTCCCATGTGCTGAGCTTAATCACAATACCAGCACCATGGGTACTCATGCTCACTGTCCGCATGTCTTTAGTGACCACATAAAGATATGTGGACTGCTGGGATGGGTGGTTCATACCAAAGTGTCCCTGAACCAGGCCAGTGAGGCTTTTGAGATGGGTACTAATATTCTCTGGCAAAAGCCCGATTTACACAGACCTGACTATAAAACTACCCCAGGAGGGTAAATTTCTAGCAAGGGGCCACAAAGTACACAATTCAAAGAAGATGGGGCTGTATGGCTGAGGCTGGAACAATGCCCTCAGGACCCAGACCTCCTTCCCACCCCATTTTCCATGATAGGAAAATTCTAGGATCCAATTTGACTATGATCTTCTAGATGGAGAAGTTCTGCCATAGAGAGAGTCAATCCTGAGGAAGACAAATCATACACGAAAAACAAAGTCCCATAGCCTTCAGCTTCTGGATTCCCAAAAATGTTTCCATCGTTCAAGACTATTTCCACCAAGGATTTGAACCAGTGACCCAGCAGCTATGGGTCCTGCACCTTAACCCACAGTGCCAACAGGCAGTTTCTTCTATAAGCATACCGGAGATCTTCCTTAAGCCTTCCATGAATGAAAATACTGCTCCCTGCAGTGCTGCGGGGAAGGGAAAGCCCTGGGGGAGGGGGCATGCCACTTCGATTCGGGTTCCATGCAGGCCCCAGTTCCTGGACCACAAGCAGCAGCACCGGAGCAGCAGTCCTGCGGGAGCCCAACTGCCAGGACACAAGTCGGGAAGGCTGGTCCTTCCCAGATTCTGCAGATAGCATCTGCCTGCCACACCTCCTGCAGGTACTTGGCCCAGAGAAAAGGGGGGGGGAGAGGGAGAGAGAGAGAGAGAGAGAGAGAGAGAGAGAGAGAGAGAGAGAGAGAGAGAGCACCTCAGTTTGGAAAAAAGAACTGCACCTTTGCATCTGTCTGGCCTTCACCCTTAAAAACAGGCTGTGGCATGGATCAGCAACCAGGTCCTGCTGGGCTCTGCCTTCGCAGGCTGGCATGGTTTCCTTAAAGCGATAGGACAGATTGCATGTGAGAGGGGTCCCACTCACTTACAACCTCCGAAGTAACAGTTTTTATGCCCTAGCTCCTCCTGGTGTCTTGTCAAACTGCGGCCGGTTCTGGACTAGGACCAGGGGGAGACTCAGCTCACTCCCCGGTGGGCTATTTTCTTCCAGGATCTTGGTCCCTCACTCACCCAAGAATGAGAGAGAGTACACCTCTGGGCGCAGTGCACTTGTAAGTAAATATCACAGAAAGTGATTTATTTAGGCAGAAAGAGAGAAAAATACATAAGTAGATAGAAAGAAAAGCAACTTCCATGAGGTTGTTTAACTTACAGATATGGAGTTCACCTGGATGTGGGGTCAGGGACTTTTAACCTGAGAGGTCTTCCCACCCCCTTTAAGTTTCCCAGCCTGTGAAAGGAGTTCCTTTAAACTTCAGCTGGAGTGATTGATCTTTGATATTTTCTCATGTGGGCAAAAGTTTACGCAAAGACCTCTAGTCCCCAGATGGAAACATGGGTGGAGGTATGGTGCTGGGAAGTTCTTACTTTTGAATGCCCCCTTGTGGACTTGGGAAGAGAATACATTCCCTCAACCTTATACAAAAATTAACTCCAGATAGATTAAAGATTTAAAGATAAGACTTAACACCATAAAAACTCTAGAAGAAAACCTAGGCAGTCTCATTCAGGACAGTCATAGACAAGGACTTTATGACTAAAACATCAAAAGCAATGGCAACAAAAGCCAAAATAGACAAATGGGATGTAATTAAACTTAGGAGCTTCTGCACAGCAAAGGAAATAATCATTAGCGTGAACCAGCAACCAATGGGAAGAAATTTTGCAAGGTACCCATTGGACAAAGGGCTCATATCCAGAATCTACAAAGAACTACAGCAAATTTACAAGAAAAAAACAAGATGATGGATATGAACAGACACATTTCAAAAGAAGACATTTATATGGCCAACAAACATGAAAAAAGGCTCATCTTCACTGGTCATTAGAGAGATGAAAATCAAAACCACATTGAGATACCATCTCACACCAGTTAGAATGATGATCATTAAAAAAATCTGGAGACAACAGATGCTGGAGAAGATGTGGAGAAAAAGAAATATTTTTACATTGTTGGTGGGAGTATAAATTCGTTCAAGCATTGTGGAAGACACTGTGGTGATTCCTCAAGGAATTCCATTGAAATAGAAATTCCATTTGACCCAGCAATTCCATTACTGGGTATATATCCAAAGGATTATAAATTGTTCTATTATAAAGACACATGCACCAGTATGTTTACTGTTTACAATCGCAAAGACTTGGAACCAACCCAAATGTCCATCAATGGTAGACTGGATAAAGAAAATGTGGCACATATATACCATGGAATACAATGCAGCCATAAAAAGTATGAGTTCATGTCCTTTGTAGGCACATGAATGAATCTGGAAACTATCATTATCAGCAAACTGACACAATAACAGAAAACCACACACCACATGTTCTCACTCATAAGTGGATGTTGAACAATAAGAACACATGGACACAGGGAGGGGAACATCAAACACTAGGGTCTATTGGGGGTTAGGGGTTAGGAGAGGGATAGTAGAGGGTTGGGAGATTGGGGAGGGATAACATTGGGGAGGGAGAAACACCTAATGTAGGTGACAGAGGGATCATTGCAGGAAACCACCATGGAGTGTGTATGCATATGTAAAAATGCTGCATGATCTGTACATGTACCCCAGAAGTTAAAGTATAACAATGAAAAAAAGAAAAGAAATAAGACTAGGGGTGTGTGTGTGTGTGTGTGTGTGTGTGTCCCTCTGCATATCTCCAATTTCTGTGTTTTGTTTAGAGAATGGGAAGTAATTGAAGTTCTCATGCAGGCCCACATAGCTTTTGTCTTGTTTTTTTTTGTGCTGCTATACCAGAATACCTGAGCTTGGGTAATTTATGAAGAATAAAAACTTACGTCTCACATTTCTGAAGATGGTAAAATCCAAGATCATGGCACTGGCAGGTTTTGTGTCTGCTGAGGGCCTGCTCTTCGCTTACAAGATGGTAGCTTGAGTGCTGCATTCCCCAGATTACAGGAATAGTGTTCCTCACATAGCAGAAGAGAAAGATAAATGAACCCACTCTTAAAAGCCCAATTTTATTTTGTTTGGTTTGTTTGTTTTTGAGACAAGGTCTCATAAACTGGCATAAAATAGCCAGTTAACATTAAATAGCAGTAACCCTAAATTTAAATCTACTAAATCCCCCAATTTAGAGATACAGCCAAAACCTAACGGTATAATACATCCAGACCCATTTTATATCCAAAGATACACAAAGACTCAAAACAAAGGGTTGGAGAAAGATTTACCAACCAAATGGAGAGAAAAAATAAAGAAATAAACAAAAATCAGGAGTTGCAATTCTCGCATTTTATAAAATAGATTTCAAAGCAACAAAGATACAGTGGTAAAAGGATCAATGCAACAATAAGAGCTAACGATCCTAAGATACATAAGACCCATAAAGACATTTAGACTCAACGAGACAGAAAATTAATAAGGATATCCAGGATTTGAATTCAGATCCGGAACAAGTAAACTTAATAAACATGTATAGCGCTCTCCACTTTAAATACACAAAATGTTGATCAGCCATTATTAATAACCATTCTTAGAATTAAGCAATATTCCTGTTCTCTCTCCCTCTTTTTCTTCCTCTCCTTCTCTTCTTTTTTTTCAAAAAAAAAAAAAAAGAATTGAAGAGTTTATTATTTTTCCCTGATTTCCCACAAATATCCATCTCTCAATTGCATGGATACTTGGCCTTATCCCTCCCCTCTTATTTTTTCTTTTTTTATTTAAAAAAAAAAAAGAGACAAGGTCTCACTCTGTCACCCTGGAGGTTCAATTGCAGTGGCACAATCTCTTCTCACTGTAACCTCTGCTTCCCCTGCTCAAGTGATCATCCCACCTCAACATCCAAGTACCTGGAACTACAGGCAATGACTACCACCATGCTTGTCTAATTTTTATTTGTTTGTTTTTGCTAGAGAATGGCTTTTAGCCTGTTTGCCAGGCTGGTCTCAAACTCCCTGGCTCAAGCGATCTACCTGCCTGAGCCTTCCAAAATGCATGGATTATAGGCATGATCCACTGCATCTAGCCACAAGCACATTTTATAATGGCATTATTCCATTCAGCCAAAGCCCTTGGGAGCTAAACTCTTATTCTTAGGTCCCAAATTCTAAGACCATTGGATTAGGGATCAATCCTAACACATGAAATTTAAGGGAGACAAAAGCATTCAAACCACAGCAGCTTTTTTGTCTGTATGTAATTGTTCAAGAAAGTTAAGAAAAATGAGTTTTTTGATCAAGAACTCTCAAGATAGTAAAAACAGAGAAACAAAAACAGAACAAGGGTAGCTGAGACTAAACCAGGAAGACAACTTCAAGGAAGCCACAGTAGTTCTAAGAACTAAAACATGTATTCAAGATTTATAGAAACTTTAAAAAAAAGGGCTTGACAAATTTATAAAGATTGAATAGGTATATAATTAATCTAAGGTACTTCCTTCATGACCTGAATGGTGATGATATTAATAATACCAGAAAACACTTATGTAGCATTTATTATGAACAGTGTTTTCAAGATCATTTAATTCTTGCAACAATTCTGTGTAGCAAATAATATGAATTTTTTTATAGAAGATGATAGTAGTGACAAGGGAAGTATGATGCCTGATGATTAACACTGCACTGGAATCTTCCATGGAGTAAAATATTGTATGTAAATAGGCAAAAAATATTTGATTGCTTGTTTTATTCAATGCCTTAGTGTTATACAATATCTTAACAATGAAAACCAAAAATTCTATAATTAAGATAGATTTTAGTGCTTCATAGATAGAATTATTATTCAAAAGATTAATACAATAGTATATTGGCCAAATACAACCTCCACTGCAAAGTAGTGAGAACAAACACGTGCAGAAAAACTAACACTTTACCCACATATATTGGTTTAGATTTTTTTCCAGAAAGTTTAATTTTATATAAATATTTTACCACTTTATATTAGTTTTGTCCAAAAGTAACTGTGGTTTTGCTAATAAGTTTGAATTTTCAATCAAGTATTTGGGAGGAATATTAGATTCTGCAACTGATGCTTTATAGGGAAAATAGATACTGGCATACAAGAACAAAAACTCTATTTTAAAGTTAACCCATATGTCTGCTCTTCAGAAAATTTTTACTACTGCACAGACAGATTAAGTTTCTTTCGCATTGGGGGCTGTAGGGAAAAGAATCATAAAGCTTTTACAGATTTATTTCCTTTCCAGATTCTATTTGCAAAGCAAGGCTCACAAAAGTTTTTTAATATAGATTTAAGTTTTCCATGATAGTGGGAAAGTTTTCAAGATAACTGTATACATAAGCTCCTAAATCTGATGAGTCTCTGCTAGACATGAAAAAAAGTACATTGTCTTTCACTTCCTTCTGTGCTAAGAATTTAGGCTGCAAAGAAAATTTAAAGGCAAAATCCTTATGTGAACTTATTTATTCTATATAATTGTTAGACTTCATTTTGTCTAATTATTATTAATCATTTAATAAAAGCAGTTGGGGATAAAATAATTCTCTATGTTTCATTGGTTTTCTGTGCTATTTTAGTCTATATGCAATAGAAAGAAAAATATATAACATTTATCACATACTCCATTAAGTCTAACATATGCTACCAGAGCACACTGCAGTCAAACTGTGTATGTCTGTGTGAAATTGGTGCTGCTCCTACAGTAAAAAAATATCTAGTAAATGTAACTATAGTCCAACAAGAGATTTGTTTTAGCTTTGCATTGAAGGGAAACAAGTGTACAGATTCTCAATTCACAGTCCTCTTCGGCTAAAAAGTTCACATTTTATAATTAATGCATTATTTTGGTTTATGTTACTCTTTCTTCAGTTATTGAAGTCTGATCATCACAGCACACAAAGCAGACATGCAATTTAAAACTAAGCAACAAGGGTACTAATGCAGCAGTTTATAAGGGAAAAAGGACTACGTATTATGCTTTGGAAAGTCGTGGCCATCTGGAGTATCAGCATGAGATTCGGTCTTCATATTTGTATCATGCAATGGTTAGCCATATTTTCTGTTTCCAAACTTCCTCTCACAGGAAATTAGATATACACATTTTGTGCAATCTTAACCTGTCATATATGCATAAAGTGTATTAACATATGGATGGGGAAAAACATGAGCGTTAAAGCAATAATTTGTGGTTTCTTCTTCATGGGAAGTCCAGTGGGTATTGGGACATTAAAGACTAGGCCAGGTCTACACAGAGTACATTTCTTTAGCTTCCTGGTTATTACTACTGGGGTCATCTTGCTAGTGTACTGTGTAGGCTAAATACTTTATTTCAATTCCTTAGAACAGAGTTCCTCAAAATTTCTGTGATAGGGGACCATTTAAAAAATTTCTAAACTCAGAAATTTATACATTTCTGAATTACAGTGAAAATAAATTACTAAATATAAGTGAAAAATACTCACAATGACATGCAAGCAACAAGTTCTATTTTGTTGGTATTAAATTCAGTCAACATAAAAATAATTTTGTCAATGTACAACATACTCTAAATATTTAAAAATGCTTTCTCTAATTTGGCCACCTATGTCAGTCTGTTTGGTGTATACTGGTATTTCACTGTGGTTTTTATATTTTCTCGATGACTTACATTGCTAATCATTTTTTTTCAAATACTTATGGAACATTTGTAAATCTTATATTGCGAAGTATTTATTCAAGTTGTTTGTACATTAAAAAATTTTTAATTGTCTTCTCATTGAGTTGTGAGTTATTTACATAATCTGAATATGAGTACAGTGTAAAATACATATGTTGAAAATAATTTTTCCCAGTCTCTGGCCTTTTTTAATCCCCTGTGTTTATGGTGTCTTTTACAAAGCACAAGTTTTAAATCTTGTTGTTTGTTGTTTTAAATTTAACGTTTTAAAAATGTCTAACTTGTTGAGGAGTTATTTTAGGTTTTTATTTGTCGTTTTCCACGTAAGAGTTGTTTACCAAACTAAAGGTCAAAGAGATTTTCTCTCATAATTTCATGCAGAGATTTTACAGTTTTTGGTTTTGTGTTTAGGTCTATAATTTATTTCAATTTAAATACTGTGAGATGAAGTTTGAGATTAATTTTCCCCACAAATACATCCAATATTTACACCATTATCTGTAAAATTGATGATCATTTCTCCATTTTTTATGCTAGTATTTTGCTAAATAGACATCGACTAACATACATTTGTGCATCTTTTTTTGAATTCTATATATTTAATTTACATATATATTCGTATGCCAAAACCTTACTCTCATGATTACTATGATCTTAGGTTAACTGTTTAAATCAGGCAAATGTAAAAAGAAATAACGTCTGTTTGGATTTTGACTGGGATTGTGTTGAATCTATAAATCATTTGAAAAAAAAAATACCTGACAATATTATTAAGATTTTCCATCTATTTACATGATATATTTCTACATTTAGTATTCTTTAATTTTTTCTAGGAAAATATATACCTTTGTGTGTAGGTATTTTACATACACTTTTCAAAATATATACCTAAATATTTCCTAATTCTGAATAGCATTTTTGGATATTTTACATTCTAAATTGTTAATTGCTAGTATATAGCAAAACAGTTGATGCCTATATATAAATCATGTATCACTTGACTTAACTAAGTTCACATTCAGTAGTTCTAGTCATTTTCTATAGATAACTTTGGATGTTCTATCCTTAATCTGTGGACACTGATTAGTTGGCCAACTCACACAAATCCTTTCAGGCATTGTCTCAGCTAAAATCAGTCAATTTGCTTAAAGGCAAACTCTGTCCTGGGGCAGTATAAAAGTCTTTCCACCTTGTCTTAACTATAAAATGGCATTTTAACTCTGTAGATCCCATGGAGTTACTCATGTCTTTTTAAATTTTTTTTAAATCTCAGCAGAGTTTCTCCTTTTATCTAGTGCTGCTCCCTGAAAACCCTCTTCACATTTATTGATTTGAGAGCTGTTTTCTCAAAAAAGTTTCTGCATACTAAAATCCATTTAAGAATCTACTTCCTAGGAAACCTAACCTGTTTTTTGCAATCTGCTTTTTTTGTGAATTAACAGAGGGGTTTTCTCTTTCTTTCTAAGATGAACATCTTATGTTTCTTTCCACTTATTATGTGTGCTGTGGCATCTTCTCTAATGTTGAATTGAGGTTGTGAGAGTGATTATAGTTGGCTTATTCATCATCATAGGGGGAAAGTGTTACCTCATTCAGCTGCATATGATGTTAGCTGTCGGTATTGAATAGATTCCCTTAATCACACTAAGAAAAGTTCATTATATTGCTTATTTACTGAGTCATTTTATTACAAGTGAGTATTCTAGATATTTGAGGTTTTCCATATAATTTTTTCTAATTTATTGAGAGCTGGACTTGGCGAATGTTAGCTATTAAATGCCTGACTGGTTTAATCTTCCTTTAAAATGTGTCGATTTTTGTTTTGACAGCCAGTTAATTTACCTGATTATCTTCAGCCTTTCAAATACTTGTTTTTGACGTTTGTTTTGGAGACAGATTTTCCTTTTGGGTTAGTTTGGCTTTACTTTGAAGAAATAAATTTTCTGCAGTTTCTATTGAATTGCTTTGAACTTCAATATGTTTTCCCCAGTCTGCTTAGTTGGCACTAAATTCCCTACCATTCCTTTCTGACCTTCAGGTATTTCTCTGATTACAGTTCCTCATAGGTTTTCATTGTCTGGCCTTGTGGAAATTCTGCTTCCCAGTGCTCAGCCTAGAATTCCACAGAAGACTCAAGGCTACCTCATGCCAGTTTCCTAAATGTGCTCCCAGTTTCGCTTCATTTGGTGAGATCTGCAAATTCTAGCCAGCTCAGCCTCCCTTACCTATAATCTGTTTCCCAAACTCAGTGAGATCACAATACCATTCATATTCTTTCTTTGTGTTTGGATTTCCAGTCTGTGGCTACAGAGAAGAAATACTCCAGCTAGAAGGGTAGCAGCATTGTAGAACTTAATCCTACTCTCAGGAATCACTTGGAGTTTGGAGGAAACACGACATTGTGTCTGATGACGAAAACAATTAAATTCCTAGGAAGTGGTCTTAGAGTACAACTATTAATGTATGATATTGCCATATGTATGTTTCTAATAGCATGATGGAGGAGTCATTAATATGGCATTATCTTTGATAGGAATTTAGGAAACATAGAGATTCTTAGGATTTTGTAAATATTTAAAAATCAATTTTTAAATTAGATTTTAATTCTGTCAGTATTTTTAGTCAAAATATAAATGCGAAATTTTGTAACAGCCATTCTTTTTAAAATGTAAGTCACATGCAAATTTGGTTTCCAAGAGGAAGAATGAGAACCAATGAAGATGGGGATGAAAACTTTCATTTTTATTATTGTTGTTATTATTACTCTTACCTTAAAGTCTTGCCTGCTTAGTCTTTCTTTACTTTCCTTCTTAACTTTCTTATAACCCTCATAGGACATTCACACTTATTTTATTTTTAACACCTTTGACAAACTCTAATTCTATGAAAAGAGAGAGATGCAAGAGTTATGACCCTGAGTTCTAGAGTTTAAAATATAGTCTACTTGAAAGAACGCACAACATACCTCAAGTGTTAGACTTTTTTTTTTAGGTTGGCTTTGTTTGATTTCAAGCTGAGTTCTTTAAGTGGATCAGAGAGAAGTCGAATTAATTGGTGTTTCTCTGAACCAAATAGCAGTGCCTATGGCTAGTTGCCCTTCCCAGATCATTGTGGCATTGAGCCTTATGATGCTATTATGTGAGTGTTCTCTGGCTGTGGCTGTCCTGGGTCATAACCTGATTTTGATAGCAACAATTACTGATCCTTGAAAAGTCAAGATTCAGACCTTATGTATTTTCTGACAATAATATACTACTGAAGAAAAGCTTCAGGGAATGGCCGGGAAAGATTCTTCATTTCTAATAGTACATTTATAGGTTTGATATTTTGAAATACAATTGAAATAATAACTGCCAAACTGAGGAGGTGGCTGTTAGAATGCATTTTGCTGTTTTACATTAAAATAAACAGAAAAAGCTGTGCAAATTGGCTCATGCTTGTAATCCCAGCATTTTGGAAGGGAAAGGTGAGCAGATCACAAGGTCAGGAGTTCGAGATCAGCCTGACCAACATGGTGAAACCTTGCCTCTACTAAAAATATAAAATTTATCCAGGCATCATTGTGCATGCCTGTAGTCCCAGATGCTTGGGAGGCTGAGGCAGGAGAATCACTTGAACCTGGGAGGTGGAGGTTACAGTGAGCTGAGATTGTCCACTGCACTCCACCTGGGCACCAGAGTGAGATTCCATTTCAAAAGAAAAACAATTTAATTGTATATAGCACGCTGCCCTAGTCTGAAAGTAAGACTAGAATAATTTGAACATTCACAAGACACTTTTATGGTTCCTTCATAACCAGTCCCCTAAACGTCTTAACCATCCTTCAAAAGTTTGCTACCAAAATTCTAGATGCCTGTTGAGTTTATTGAGAGTGTGGTAGCAAGAGGAGGGAACAGAGGCCACATTTGCTCTACAAATTTTGTATTAGAGAGTGACTCAATTTTTCATGAAAATCGGTCTTGGCACAACTGCCAATATTTCCTTACATAAAAAATGTCATCTATCCAATTTTAAAACTGGGCAAAGTCTTGAATATGTTATTCTTCAAAGAAGATATACAAATAGTCAACAAGTATATAAAAATGTGGCTATTATCACTGATTATAAGGCAAAGACAAATAAGAAACACAAAGAAATGTCATCTCACACCCCTTAGGAGGGTCACTAACAAACTAACAGAAAGTAGCAAGTATTGGCAAGGATGCAGAGAAACTGGAACCCATGAGCACTACAGGTGGGAATGTAAAATGATACAGCCATGAAGGGAAACATAAAGGAGTTTCCTCAAAAATGTAAAAATAATATTAACATATGACCCAGCAATCCCACTTTTGTGTCTAAGAATTCAAAGAAAAATCTTGAAGAGATATTTGAAGACCCATGTACTTGCATTATTCACAATAGCCCAGAGGTAGAAGCAACCAAAATGTTCACTGACCAATGACTGGATAAAGAAAATGTGGTATATACATGCGATGGAGAATCATGCAGACTTCAAAAGAAGCACATGCTGCAACATGAGTAAACCTCAAGGACATTATGCTAAATGAATTAAGCCAGTCACAAAAGGACAATACTGTATGATTTCACTTACATTTAATTTTAAAGTGGTTAAAAATTATAGAATTTGAAAGTAGAAAGGCAGTGGCCAAAGTCTGAGAGAAGAGGGAAAGGTGAATGAGTGTTTAATGGGTATGGTTTCAGTTTTGCAAGATACATAGTTCTATGGCTCTGTTGCTCAACAGTGTTAATATACTTACTACAAAACTGTATACTTAAAAAAGGTTAAGCTCATAAATTTAAAGTAATGTGTTTTTATCATAATAAAAAATAACAGGCTTATATGATACATAATTGAAATTAGGAGAAATTTTGAGTTTTTGAAAATAACTACACCATCAATAATAATATATCATTTTTTGCCTTTCTTTTTAATTGCTGGTACATGCTGAGGTCACATTTTGGACAGTAAATACAGTAAGTTTGCACTGCAAAGTTGATTTAAAAATGTATTACTTGCCATGGTACCCAGAATATTTCATCTTCACCCTCTTTTTTTTTTCTTTCTTTTTTTTAATTTGTATAGCAAATGGTCCTGACTAAGTCACTCTTTTCAAATCCTCTATCTCCTCTGACTTTGGTCATCCTTATTTCTTTCCTTGATGGGTATTCTCCTGCCTCACTTCACCTACTACTGTCCACCTTGGTAGAACAGAGAATAGTAAAAGTCACCATCCTAAAGATAAAAACTTTTTCTTCTCACCCCAATTCTTTCACTCTTCTATTGGATTTAATAATTATATATAGATAGATTCTCAATTTAATTAAAATATATTAAATTCTGCAATATAGTGCATACTGCACATGATACCTGGTAATCAGAGATAAGTAAAAATTAGTCTTTGCTTTTGAGCAGTGGTATAATCCCCTAGGCAAACAGATAATTATAATATCATGTGTAAATATTATGAATGATAGAAGCATACTCTGCTAAAAAGGTAATTTAACTTAGGTTTATCTTGAAGAAAGACAGAGAAAACACTAAATAGGGGATAACCCTTGATGCACAGGTCTCATGTATCATTCATTCTTGGTTGAAAAAGAAATCCATTGGAATGCATACTCTAAATAATGCCTAAACTCTTAAACCCATCTTTCCATCTGGCATCAAGTTACTTTCTTAAATCCGGTTCTCCCCCATGTTAGAATTCTATAAATTTGCCTACATGAGACTAATATTTTCTGATAACCCTAATTTTGTGTATAAGATTTCTTCCACTTATTTATTCTTATCTTTATGTCCACATTCTACTCCTCTTTAAGGTACAAGTTCACATCATCCAGAAAATGTACTGCAGACTGACCTTCAAATTACACATTGCAGGAAATCATCCTTCAGCCTGTGCCTCCTTTTGACTTTTTATTGTGCTTACCTTTGGGTGAAAATTCCCTATAACAATTGTCATAAGCCGTTTCTCCTTGGATTTAAGCGGAAAAAAAGCTTTTTTTTATATTAAAATCTGTCTTAATTTTAATAGTATTATCAATAATGTTAATTTGCTCCAGGATAAAATATAAATAAAAAGTAAATTGTTACAAATTGCAGTCCATTTGAGGGCAAAGTTATTGTTTTCTTCATTTTGTAACTTTGTTTCCTCACCAAGTAGCTTTTATGTTTTAGCATTTTAATGAGAAGATAAGATAAAGTTTTCTATCTATACATCTATCTCCTGCAGACTGTTTCTTTTTTGTTGTTGTTTTTTCTTTTTGTTTGTTTGTTTGTTTGTTTTTTGAGATGGAATTTTGCTCTGTTGCTCAAGCTGGAGTGCAATGGCATGGTCTTGGCGCACTGCAACCTCTGCCTCCCAGTTCAAGTGATCCTTTTGCGTCAGCCTCCCAAGTAGCTGGGATTACATGTGTGTGCCACCACGCCCAGCTCATTTTTTTTAGTAGAAACAGTATTTCACCATGTTAGCCAGGCTGGTCACAAACTGCTTGATCTCAGGAGATCCACCTGCCTTGACCTCCCAAAGTGCTGGGATTACAGGTGTGAGCACCTGGCCCAGACTTTTTCTTTCTTTTTTTTAGAATTGCTATACTGCTAAGTAAGCAGTCATTGAATACTTAATCAGTTTATCCACCTTTTAATTTTTTGAATAGTATCATTCTGAGGAATATATTTTTATTTCATCTCTTTAATACTTTGCTCTCAGCTTTGTTACTACTCTGATCACTGATTTCATGATTAAATATTATTCTTTCCCATACTATGTTATAAATGTAGCTTCAAATATTTTGCTTTATACCATCAGTCCTTTTACAAAAGTGAGAAATTTAAATACACGAGATCCGAAATTAAAGGCTTAAGAATTAAGAAATACATTTCTTCAGTGTGTGAACAAGAATGTACAAATTCATATGTCACTCCTCCACCCCATCATCATTTCATCTTCAGCAGCTGACTCAGACTACTTCCTATAAGAACACTTGATTGTGAACTTTTTACTTAAACAGCTTTATATTTCCTCATTCGCTTTTCTTTTTGTCTTCTTTTTTATTTTTAATGATTTTGAGAAAAACTGTTTGATTTTCTGCCTCCAAAACACTTTATTTGTACTTCTTCAAAACTCTATCTTTAAATTTTCTTTCAGGTTAGCAACTTTCTTTTTGAACTACATATTGGCTCTACACACCTCCATCTTAAGAAGAAGAACTAAACAAGCCAAATGCTTTGCAATTACCCCCGATATATTATCTCACTTCTCTTTATTAATATCTTAAAGAAACATTAGATTTTGCCATGTTCTTCTTCCCCCTTGTATTTTGCTAGTCAATTAATTTCAGTCTCCTTTCCTGTCAGCTACACTAGTGAACCTTCTCACACCAAAACCACTAATGACTTCTAATTGCCAGACTTTTGGAATCCTATTCAATTTAAAACTATATTCTATTCTATTAAAACAATATTACTGGACATTGTTGTTTACCTGCATTTCTTAATTTTATTTTATGTTTAATGACAAAACTGTCTTTCTTTTTTTTTTGAGGAGGAGGAGTCTTGCTCTGTTGGCAGGCTAGAGTGCAGTGGTTCAATCTCAGCTCACTGTAACCTCCACCTCCCAGGTTCAAGTGATTCTCCTGCCTCAACCTCCTTAGTAGCTGGTACTACAATCATGCACCATCATGCTCAGCTAATGTTTTTTTTTTTTTTTAGTAGAGACAGGGTTTCCCCATGTTGGCCAGGATGATCTCAATCTCTTGACCTTGTGATCCACCTGCCTTTGTCTCCCAAAGTGCTGGGATTACCGGTGTGATCCACTTCACCTGGCATGCCTCCCCTTTTTCTTCTGAACCTTCCATTCATATGTTTTATTTTGTTTCTTACTGTTAGCTTTGACAGAGCAAATCTCTAAAAGAACAGACTCTAGTAATGATAATAGAAATGCAAACAGAGAGATGCTTGCCTTTGTTTGATCAGTCTTGACAAGAAGTAGAATTATGAGTACTTAATGGCATGTATTACAGAATCAAATTGTTAAATATTTCACAGTATCTGACCTTGAGCAAATAGAACTTTCTCTTCTTCAAATTTCACATCATCATCATCATTATTGTCATCATAATATTCACCTCATAGGGCAATTGTGATAATTAGAAAATAAAACATGTAAATGTGTTCAGAACAATAGTAGAAACAAGGTAAATATTCAATACATTGTGGTTATTAGTAATTTCATATATGCAAAGTGGAATGGAAGATAAATGAATGTGTATACACAACAAGAATAATGTCAAATTTAAAGTAGATTATTACTTCAGTTCTCTTTTTATAGGGAAATTTGTTCAAATTATTTCCTATTTTAGATAAGCAGATATTTTAGATAATCATCTAGATGAAGGCTTTTATTTTAGAGAAGTCGAAACTGAGGTAAAAAGAGTAAAAATGTCATGTCGAGGTCTTATAAATTGTTCTGGGATTTTTCTATGTGTAACATCCTTCTACCAAAGTTGTACAGGTCTGCAGCAACCTCGGTTCTTGCCTCCTCTGAAGAAAGATTTTGACTAAGGGACATAAAGCTGAAGGCAAGTTTTAGAGCAGAAATGAAAGTTTATTAAAAAGCTTTAGAGCAGGAACAGAAGTAATGAAAGAGCACTTGAAAGAGGGCCAAATGGGCGACTTAAGAGATCAAGTGTGCAACTTGACCTTCTGACTTGGGTTTTATAGGTTGGCATGCTTGCAGAATCTTGCATCCTTTATCCCTTGATTCTTCCCTTGGGGTGGGCTGTCTGCATGTGCATACTAGTGATTGGGAGGGGCCCATACACAGTGTGTTTACTGGAGTTGCACACATGCTAACTTGAGGTGTTCTTCCCTTACTAGTTGAATGTCTCTAGGAGGTCATAGACTTGTTAAACGCTGCCATTTCATCTCTCCATGGGCATGCTTGAGCCCACTAGCCCAACTCCTGAGATCTTATTAAGAAACTGTTGATCAGCTTCAAAATTTCTTATCCATTGGGAGACTTGTTTTCCCTAGAGCTGGTTGCAACCAATTATTATTTTAGAAAGGCAGTTAACAACCATTTGACCATTACCTGATGGTTGCCTGGCATTCTTGGTACAAGGTTAGGGGCTGCCCTCTCATGCCTTGCTCATGCCTGACTAGCTACCTATTATAACAATTCCATGGAATAGAAAATGTATGCCATCTTGCTCATATTTAGATAATAATTTTAAAAAGTGAATTAATGAATACACCTAAGAGTGTTATTATTTTGGGTCATTGTATCCCTCCTTGGTTATGCTTTAAAGAACTCTCTGACTTATATTTAACTTGTACTGCTACAGGAATTGTCAGGGACAGGAGGAGGAAGATTAAAGATGCTTTAATTTAACAAAATAGATTGAAAGAAAAGGACAAATATTTTGTAAAAATCTATATTACGGTCTTTTATTTCTAGTTTTTTCACATCCATTCCACAGTCATGGTTGTTAGAGAGAGGCATTAAAAATAAGAAGCAAATGCCCTCACTTGAGAGCTACTTTGTAAGCAGCCCTCAGTCTTAGAAAATTATGAGAATCCATGACCTCACTGAAAGGTTTGCCTGCTGTTATGGTGGCTGCTATAGATGCCATTGCTAGCCCAGACAATGCCAGTCATCATGACAAATTCCCTGGGCTAAATGATCACGAAATAGAAGAAAAGAAAGTGACTACATTCTTTCTGTTTTTGTTGTTTATAGTTTCTAATGAAAAATTTGCCTTAGCTTTTTCTGTTACAAGAGTGCCATTCTTAGGGCTAGGACTAGATGCCTGCCTCTATCACAACTGGCAATTACCATTTTCTCCACGGAGGTGAAATATTATTAAACCTAGCACCTTATATTCTGCATATTTACCATGATATACCCTAAGAATACTGAAGTACTATTAGTAAATTATCTTAAAAGAAGTAAACTGCAGAAAGAGAAAATAAAATGTCTTGATCTTCAGTGTTGCTGTTAATGCATAATCTGAATATATTCCCAGTAAAACTGTGTTATGTATTGTTGTAAATTTGAATTTTTTTGTTCTGTCTAGAGGTGCGGATGGATGGTGCAGTTAAAACTGCACTCTATTTTTCTTAAAAAAAAGGTTAATATAATCCCTATAGAAAAAAAGAAGGTAAACTATAGTTACTTAGAAATATACATTATGAAAAAAGATATGGATGTTGCTAAGAACATGACACAATGGCTGCATTTTATCGTTTTCAAATAAATATGAAATTATAGTCAAATCCTAAGGGGGAAAATGATATACACTAGTTGACCTTGAACTGTGAAGGGGTGCTCTACCAGCAGCAACCTGGAAATGTTGTCCAAGTGTCTATATAAACTAGCTAAGAACAGTACAATATTCTTAGTTAGTTAGAAGAAATAGTAATGCAACACAAATTACCTTATTACATCTAGTATAGCATTTTAAAAACTTTTGGCCTCATACTAAAGAGTAATAAAGTATAAGTTTAAAAAATCATATGCCAGTATCCTAATATGGAACTATAATTAATAGGAAAAATTTTTACTGACTGATGTGGAAGTTGTGATGTTAGCTGGCAAATACTACATACAATTCATTCAGTGTTAGCGTTGACACCTACATTTAAATCTTGGGTGTAAGAGTGAAAAAAATCCTATTTTATATATACAATGTCAGCATTAATAGCAATCTCTTGGATATTTGATATATTCAATAGTTTTTGTCAAAGTACTTCTTGGAACTTGGGATATTTGAGCTCAGAAATATAATTTCTAATACAATGATTAATAAAGTGTATTTTATTTTTTAAGAATATTGCTAAGTTTTTAGAATTAAAATATTGTGTTTGTGACTGGTGCTGAGTAATTTGTTTCTCTGATCTAGAGAATAAAAGCATAACATGTATGAGCATTATTTCTTATAATACAAGTTAAATTAAGCACAATAATTTTTTCCAAAGATGTCTCCCTTAGTCTTTAATGTGTTTGCCTTCTGTCATAGTTGCAAAACAGATTTTTCCTATTATATTCATCTGCCTCTCACAAACCTATAATTTTATCTTTAACAAATGCATTCATTATCAACATTAAAATTAACAATTAAGGGAGAGATTTTTAAAGTGCCATTGGTATTACAAAATCCTTTTATTATTTATTAAATCATTATAGCTTTAATGGAAGTATTGAAAAGTTGGTTTATGTTTATGGAGAGAAAATTAAAGAAAAAAGAAAGAAAAGGAAAGAAGGAGGGAGGAAAGGAAGGAAGGAGGGAGGGAGGGAAGGAAGGAAGGAAGGAAGGAAGGAAGGAAGGAAGGAAGGGTTGGTTGATGTTGTGCACAGGGTTGCCAGGCAAAAATCTAGACATGAAAGCAGACTTGTAATTTGAGTATCCTATAAATGTCTGTTTCTATGAGTTTTAAAGATGACACAAGCAAATGAGTAAAAGACTACACACTAAGTATTAATACCCAAAAAGAATGAAAATACACTTTCTATTGAATTTAAATAGAGCAAAAAATTTAAAATTCATATGTACTTTTCCATGGAGATCAGATGTGCTAATTATTTGAAAATGACATTTATAGACAGTAAGGATCACTATCTCAGAGCCTGAACTAAAGTTCAGTCTGAGGAGCCAAACATTAACAGTTGGTTCCAGTGTTTAGAACTGTGAAGGTTCATTGATTTTTATCCTACAGACAATCCAGCAATTTAGCCCTCCAAAGTTTTATGGACATAGGCAGAAGACATAAGCCTAGTAGGCAGACACACAAAGGGCAGTTTATTTCTCAGAGCAATAAACAGTAGCCAGTTATCAACATTTTGTGCTTGTTTCCTGAGCTCAGTTCCCACAGGGCTACACAATGGATTAACCTGAGATATATTGTGCTCACAGTCAGGTGCATCATAGTTAAAGATCTTAAACTTGGGGTATCCCAAATTTATAATGGATGATTCATCTGCCTAAGCTTTGCCAGAGGAAGACATTATGTTTACTATACTGAATTGTTAACCACCCATCCTTAGCTCCAGAGGGAGACTATATCTCTATCTCCCAAAGCTATTTTCTTTAACAGAATTCTGGAATATTCAGTCTGAATAAAGATAGTTATTTGAGAAATTTTCCCCAGCAACCAAGAATCCCTGAAAGGAGATGTTATAATGGATTTTCACAGTGGAATTGTTCTCCAGCTGATAAGCAATGATGACCACAGCCCTAGACATAGGAGAGCAATGCAGTTGTTAAAATATTCATCAAAGAAGAACTGAGATATTATACTGGTGAAATAAATTGCATTGGCAAGTACAGTGTAAGGTGGAATAAAATATGGCTAGAGAGCAATTGTAAAGTTAATGGAATTGGATTTTTTTTTGTTTTTCTTAGCTCAGAGCACTTGGTGTTTTAGATAAATATAATGTAAGGCTAATATGTTCATTGAAAATGTGCTGTGGAAGCCAGAGGACCTACCTTGTCACGTCTGAAGGGACATATCTCCCACAATCAGCAGGCTGAGAAAACTGAGCCGCAATATTTAGTCATAAGCATGTTAGCGCTCTTGGGCAGCTTTGCTATGCCAAGGTCAGAATCTTAAGTAGGAAAGTATGAGAACCTGTGATATGTGATTGGAACAGGTGAGTTGACACACTTAAAAACTTTGAACCCTCTCCAGATTCTCCCAATCCCGCAGAAGTAGCCTACCTATATCTTCCAAGATCTGGGTATTCTCCCTTAGTTGAAGATGATGCAGGACAGTTGGTTTCCCTGCCCCCACAAACTGTTTCTATCTCCCCTCTATCCTTTACACACCTTTCTAAAGTTACAGCAGTCAGGGAAGTGCTAAAACTAAGAGAAAAAAGGAAGGAAACATACTATACCCTGAAGAAAGCAGAATACATTGCTTACCTTTATCAGAAGCCAGGAATACAAGACATTTGGGGTTATTTGCTGATTCTGCTGAATTAAATGGGCAGTGCAAGGGGGTTGAAGATAACGTTGGGAAAGGGAGAGTTTCTCAGTATGAGAACTTATCTTTTCTTTTTCTGGAACTCAAAATTTAATATCCTGGCAAGAACTTTGGGAAATGAAAAAACATAGTATTTAGATGTCTCCTAGAATTGTGGAAAAATTTATGGGCTAAAATAAGTGAACTGAAGATGCCAGAACTACTGTGGCAGAAAGATAAAAAGGGAACAAAAGACTCAGAGAAGTGGGTGTGCCAGATTGCATATGCTATGTAATGTTGGAAAATAGGCCAAAGAAATATTTTCCCTGGAGGAGATGGAGGACAATTTTAAAAGCAATAAAGAATGTACTGTTGAGAATGACATCAGCCTCACTGAGAATCTCATGTGTGACTCCCTTCTCTAGGCCAGGGCTGAAGGTAAGAAATTATATTACAGAACTGGGCTTCCTCATGGCAATGTGTATGAGAAGTTCCTCCAAACACAGAAGATGGGAGGTGGTACATTACTGTCAAAAGCCAGGTGAGAACAATTAACATACTGAGTGCAAGTATGTATGGAAGGCAGCCTCGCTCTCAAAGGGAGAAATTTTCCAGCTGGTCTAATAGCAAGAGACCTATTGAATGTTAAGCTATGGCAGCCATCTGGGCACTTTGGACTGGACCATCATCCCAAGGGACTGGCAGGCAAGAAGTTGTTTTCATTTTGGAAATAATAATTAACCCTGATTATTTAGAGGAAGTAAGACTGCTGTTAAAGAATATGATGAGGGAGGAATAATATTGGGCTTAGATGATCCACTTCGGTATCTCTTGGGATTTCATGGCCCAATTTTTATATAATTTCACAAGTTCAGTTGCCACAGCCTGAGGACAGCACAGTGATCAGTAGTACAGACAACTTAGAGATGAAGTTCTTGGTTATTGCACCAGGTAAGCCAGCCAGATCAGCACCGTTGCTGAGACTGAAAAGGGATCTAGAATGGGTAGTAGAAGAAGAAAATATTCTTTATCAGTTGCAGCATCAAGACAAGCGATTTACTGAGGTGGGCTGAAAAGCCATTGCTCCCAAGGTTATGCTCTCCTTCAGAGAAGACCGAAACCCAATTACTAGCTAATGCATGTTATTAAGGACCAGCCCCAGCTACAGACATCTCTGAGTGCCATGACAGTTTCAGAGCTGAGGTCTTTTTGCCATAGCACTACAGCCCAATTCTCCAGCCAGCCAATCCTTGTTCTTCACCTTCCTTAAGGTATTAATTCTGAGATTATTTCCCGATTATTTTTTCAACCTATTAATCTCTATCATAGTGTCTGCTTTCCAGTAAATCCAACCTATGACAACCTTCAAGAACAAAGATACCTATGATTATTCCAAAGATCATATTCTCATGAAGGTATTTTCAAAGGCAGAAAGAAAATTGAGTATTGGAAAAAGTGAGGTCATCAGTTAAAAGACTATTATAGCAATCCATCTCAGAAAAGAAGAATGTCTTGAAGCAAAGGCAAATGTTTTCTCAAAATAATTGAGCTCAAATTTTGTTGTTTTTCTACTAATAAAAATATTTTCTTGTCACAATAACAACTGTAGTTGTAATAATAATAATAATGAACAGATTCTGACTTCTTCAACACATACTTGTATCTTAGGATTTTACATTGTGATGCCCAGGTTATGAAAGGATCTTTTCATCATGAATTCTCCAGGGAATTACTTTCACTGAGTATTGCCTTGGTGGCATATCACTCTTTTTTCAGGACAGGTATACTTGTCAGTCCTCTTACTTGCAACCTTCTTGTGCATGTTTCTGTTAAGAAATTCTATTAGCAAGAAATGCTATAAATGAGCCAAAGCCAGACAATTCAAATTAAAGGCTAAATTATTTGTGATGATTAAACCTCAAACCGTTTACAGCCCTCATGTCACTCATTGTGACTGAAAGATAGAGATTTCAGTTAGAATCATAGTTGGCAATTCTTTGCATCTGCTAGTCGAATTCCTTCTCATGTGAAAGTTCATGCCAGTGTTAACAAATTATGACTGCTCAGGTCGGTATACATTTATAATCTACATACATTTATCATAAGTTTTACATGTTTTGGCACACAATGTATAAAATCATTTTATGAATCTAATTTATGAATCCCCAAAATTGAATCACACATTGTTGATGATTATATTTCATTATGACAATTGAAGTGTACTGTTAACTGTGCTGAAATACTGCTAAATCATAAGTCTTGAGATTCTGAAATTTAAGCACTGGATGGCTGTGGTTTGTACATAAAACATCAACAAATTAGGAACATGATATTTACATTTATTGACTTCAGGACAATATTATTTACTCCAATTAGTGATCAATTAACCAATTAAAATTGCATTTTTTGGTTTTGATAATGAGTGAAAAACAGATGAGCTATTATGAGATGATGCTTTAGGAAATACCTCATGCAATTTTATAACTATGCCAAATTGACACACAAGCAACTGGGCCTAGAGACTGTGATTTTATCAACTGAGAAAAAGAGAGGAAAGTAAAAGCCATAGTTATTAACAGAACTATGAAAATAAATAATCAATACTAGCATTTAAAAAATTATAGGGAGTACATATTACTTAAAATTATGTGGATGCTACTAGAGCAATAAGTAATAAGTTTTAATTTATAATATGAGCTTGTGGAACAATAAAATAAGATTAAGTATTTCAGAAAAGAAACATGATTTTCCAAAATAGTGTTATCTTGGAATTCTTAATCAAAGAAGAAGAATTAATAAACTTCTAGAAAACACCCTAACTTGCCTATGCATTTAGATTTTTAACTATGTATAGCTATGTGTATGTACACTGGGTTAACATCATAGCGAATCTGAGGGAAGGAAAACATTCTTTGTCCTCAATGGGAGGGTAAAAAGTATTCCCATATTCTTTCTCTTTTTCTGCCCTTTCACCCATTCCAGCTCTGAAAAGAATGAGTAAATTGGTACCTGAAAATGTCCAGGAGAAATTTTGTACTGTTTCTCTATTATATTTATTATGCAATGGCAACTTATCATTCATCCAACCCTGCCTAGAAAAAGGTAAAGCAGCTTTATTATTTTGTGGTTTGGTGCTATGATGTCCATGTTTCAATAACAGCAAATCGAATCCAGCAGCACATCAAAAAGCTTACTAGTCATAATTAAGTATGCTTTATCCATGAGACGCAAGGTTGCTTCAACATATACAAATCAGCAATTATGATACATCACATAAACAGAACTAAAGACAAAAACCACATTCTCATCTCAATAGATGCAGAAAAGGCTTTCAATGGAAACCAATACCCCTTCATGTTAAAAATTCTCCATAAACTAGGTAATGAAGGAACATATATCAAAATAATAGGAACCATTTATGATGACTCCACAGCCAATGTCGTACTGTATGGGCAAAGGCTGGAAGCATTCCCTTTGGAAACCAGCCCAAGTCAAGGTTTCCCTTTCTCACCACTCCTATTCAATATACTATTGGAAGTCCTGGCCAGAGCAGTTGGGCAAGAGAAAGAAATAATGAGCATCCTAATAGGAAGTGAGGAAATCAAACTATTTCTGCTTACAGACAACGTAATTCGACATCTAGAAAACCCTACTGTCTTAGACCAAAAGCTTTTTAAGCTGATAAACAACTTCAGTGAAGTCTCAGGATACAAAATCAATGTACAAATATTACTAGCTTTCCTGTATTTCAATAACAGTTAAGCCGAGAGCCAAATCAGGGACACAATCCCATTCATAGTTACCACAAAAAGAAGAAAATACCCAGGAATACAGCTAACCAGAAAGGTGAAAGATCTCTACAATAAGAATTACAAAACAGCACTCAAGTAAATCAGAGATGATACAAATTGAAAAACATTCCTTGCTCAAGGATAGGAAGAATTAAAATTGTTAAAATGGCCATAGCGCACAAAGCAATTTAGAAATTCAATGCTATTCCTATCAAACTACCAATAATGTTTTTCAAAGAACTAGAAAAATATATGTTAAAATTTATATGGAACCATAAAGGAACCCAGATGGCCAACATATTCCTAAGCAGGAAGAACAAAGCTGGAGACATCATGTTACCTGACTTCAAACTATACCACAGGGCTACAGTAACCAAAACACTATGGTACTTGTACTAAACTGACACGTAGACCAATAGAACATAATAGAAAATCCAGTAATAAGGCCACATACCTAAAATCATCTGATCTTTGATAAAATTGACAAAAACAAAGAATGGAGAAAGGACATCCTATTCAATAATTGGTGCTGGCTGGGATAACTGGCTAGCCATATGCAGAAGATTGAAACTGTACTTCTTCCTTATATCACATACAAAAATCTGAAGATAGAAAAAAAACTGAAGATAGACTAATGACTTAAACCATAAAACCCAAAACTACAAAAACTGTGGGAGACAATCTAGGCAATATCATTCTGGGCATAGGGATAAGCAAAGATTTCATGAGAAGATGCCAAAAACAAATGTAACTAAATTAAAAGTTGGCAAATGGGATCTAATAAATTAAAGAGCCTCTGCACAGTAAAATAAACTATCTACAGAGTAAACAGACAACCTACATAATGGGAGAAAATATTTGCAAACTATGCATGTGACAAAGGTCTAATATCCAGAATCTATAAGAAACTTAAATTTGCAAGCAAAATACACCATTAAAAAGTGAGCAAAAGATATGAACAAACACTTTCAAAAGAAGACATGCATGTAGCCAACAACTATATGAAAGCAAGCTCAGCAACACTGATTTTTAGATAAATGCAAATCAAAACCACAATGAGATACTGTTTCATACCAGTCAGAATGGCTATTACTAAAAAATAAAAAAATAAACATAGGCTGGTGAGATTGCAGTGAAAAAGGAGCACTGCTGGGGACTGTAAATTAGTTCAGCCATTGTAGAAGACAGTGTGGCAATTCCTTAAAGACCTAAAAACAGAACCAGCATTTAACCCAGTAATTTTATTACTGGGTATACACCCAAAGGAATAAAAATCATTCTATCATAAAGAGACATGCACATGTATATTCATTGCAGCACTATTCACAAGAGCAAAAACATGGAACCAACCTAAGTGCCCATCAGTGGTAGACTGGATAAAGAAAATGTGATACATATACATAGTGGAATAGTATGTAGCCATAATAAGGAATGAGACCCTGTCTTTGTAGGAACATGAATATATCTGGAGATTCTTATTCTTTTTGAACTAACACAGAAAAGAAAAACAAATACCACATATTCTCATTTATAAATGGGAGCTAAGTGATAAGAGAGAGTCCATGAACATATAGAGGAGAACTATAGATACCGGGACTGACTTGAGGGTGGAGAGTGGGAGGAGAGACAGCATAAGGAAAAATAACTAATGGGTAATAGACTTAATACCTGAGTTACGAAATAATATATACACAAGATTACTTACATAGCAACAACCTGCATGTGTACCCTTGAACTTATATTAAAACTGTTATAAAGTAAATGATCCCTGTGTTTGCCAAATACCTGAATAGTGATCTCCAGCAGTTCTCCCAATAAAAAATACACACAGTATTTGACTTCTACTAGCTTATCTCCTGTCAGAGTTCTTCATTCTGTAAGAAGGTGTGCTATAGACAGAATACTGTAATTGTGACTGGACATATGTCTGCTAAACTCAGATGGCTAGGTCCAAATCCCAGCTCCCTACCTAATAGACTAATGCATTTAGTTAATTCACTTACATCAGTTCTATTAGTTTCTTCACATTCTAAATAATATTTGAATAGTAACTGACATTTTCAGGCACATAATAAGCATTTGAAAAATATTATTTATTAGTTATGTTTTATGATCTCAGTTATACAAGTTCTTCTATACTCAACAATAAATTATAACTGATTGTGCTTAACATGACAAGAGAATGGAACATACTCTTCAAAATATGATTAACAAATATTGGCAAAAAATACTTTCTAGATGTTTCTGATTTACTGAAAATAATCAGAAGAAATGCCCTTGGTTCTCAGTAATCTTCTGTTAAGTTTGCATTGTATTTAAAAGCTGAGTAAATATAACTTTCTAAGATTAGACAAGGACAATAAGAGTAATGTTTCCTAGTTAAAAGCATTGCAATATGACAGAACCAAAATTTATTTTATCACTTTGTGGGCTTTTTGAGGAAGAGGAAATGTAATTAGCATTTTCTTTAAAATAACAAAAATGATTTTAATAAATAGAATGTGTGAAAAATTTTGAGATTTTTAAATGGAACATTTTCACAGTAAAATCTAATCTCATCATCAGTTTCACACAGCAGAAGGTAGTTAAAATATATGTTAACTATGCTTAAAATGTCAGTGTTAAGAAATAATAACGGTGTCCTCCAAAATATTTTTTAAAATTTGTGATGTTTACAGGAAGGCTGATTATATTTGCTAAAATTTAAAATGTAACTGTGTGCAAAAGGAAAGATGTAAAAACATTAAAAATTAAATTGATTGCCGAAGAGTGAATCCATTCTTTAAATATTGTTTTTATTTAAATTTTTTCCTTTACAGAAAATTTTCATATTTAAACAGAATTGAATTTTTTTCATTCAAGATAAAATGTTTAAATTTTTTAAAATTTTTAATTAAATTATTTCTATTTCTTGGAAATTTGTAAGGTACTTCCTTCTTCCCCATGGTCTTTTAAAAATAGTAGTATACTTTGGGGGAAATATAAAAGGTATAATTTTCTCCTCTAGCCTCATCAAACACATAGTTAACCTCAGTGTTACAGTAAATGTTTCTAGTGCCGAGCTCTTAAAGTGAATACATTAATTTAATAGCTTGTCCACCATAAATTTAAGAATGAGTTAAGTTCTCCAATATGGTTGTCTGATAACAGAAGAGTCTTTAACAATTCTATGCTTCTTTCTCATTAATTGAATGATGTAATTGTACCATCCATAATGTTTTATTATTACAAACTAGTATGTATGCACACACACACACACACACACATATATATATATATATATATATAATATCTCCAGTATAACTTCTCTCACATAGTTGCTCTAGAAATGTCTGTTAATTCAATAGGTAATTATACAGTTTTGCTTCTGAGTGGAGTATAGATGCTTTAGCAAGTCAGCAATTCTACTGAAGTCTATGAGAAAAGCCAGATAAATCAAATCAATGATAGTTTTGAGAGATGACAGATTAGGATTCAGCTGAAACTACAAAGAAGTGTGAACCATGGAAAGATGATAGGAACTCAGCAGCTGATATTGCCCTCTGGGTATTCCAGAGCATAGGCAAGGACAGGAGTCAGAGAAACCAAGATGACACAGCTGGGAACAGAAAACCAACAGAGGCTTTAAGGGATACATGACATAGTCATAGCCTTTTTTTTCTTTCCCTAGGACATCTAAAATTTGAGGCTTCAAAACTTGAGCAGGAAACTAAAATCCTAAGTAAAAAGACATTGAAAACAGAGCAGAGTTATTTTCAGTTTTATAAAACAAAAGTTACAGAGGCCATAAAAAACACGAAGGACTCTTATCTGAAAACACCTGAGAGCTAGTAGAAACCCGGAGGTAGAGTAGCAGTGCCAGGGCTGCAACCCTGCTGAGAGTCAGCATAGCTGCTGGCTAGGTTATCAGCCACCACTCTGTGAAGTCTAATGATGAGAAAATGATATTTTCTCTAGAAGAATATGACACTATTTGAGGCCTTTATATTTTTATACAACCATGCTGCACAAAGATACAAAAGAAAGCAAAGATGCCATGAGATATTATAGTTTCATATGACTAAGAACTATGACAAAATCAGGCCCGAAGAAAAAATAGTTTAAAATTATTCAGATATCATAGATGGACTGAAAAGGCTTTAAACATCTATGATTAATATATTCAAGAAAATAGAGCAAAATATGGAGAAAACAGCTAAAAATGAAGATTTTACCATAAAGTTGGAATAGATAGCAACAAATCAGATAGATGTAATAGAACTTAAAAATTACATATCTGAAATTGACAGTCAAATGGGTGAATTTCACAGCAAATTAGCCTCCACTAAAGAAAGAAATAGACAAAGAGATATACAAATATCAATCTATAGTGATTGTGTAAATTAAATGCAGTGGGGAGACAGAAGTGAAAAATATGTAAAAATGTGTTAAACGTGGGATTCCATTAAAAGTCAAAAATAAACATAAAATTTTAGTTTCAGAGAGAAAAAAGAGAGTAATGGGAACAAACATGATTTGAAAAGGTATCCTAATTTGAGGAATTATCAAAAACGGTTGAAAAATAGTATCACAGATTTGAGATGTTCTGGGACCTTAAAGAAAATAACAAAAAATAAAAAATAACTACATGTAGGTGTATAGTACTAGGACCACTGAAGACAAAGCAGAAAAGAAAAAATCTAATGAGCAGGTAGAAATAATGCAAGTAATTGAAGGAGGAAAAAGAGGAGGAGATGAAAAACAGGGAAGAATGAGAGGGAGAAAAGAGAAGGAAGGGGGGAGGGAGGGAAGGAAGGGAGGGAGGGAGGGAGGAAAGAAGGAAGGAAGGAAGGAAGGAAGAAAGGGAAAAAAGGGAGGGAAGGAGGAGGAATGGGAGGGAAGGAGGAATGGAGGGTAAGAGGGAACGAGGGAGGAATGGAGGTAGAAAGGGAAGGAGGGAGGCCCATAAACATGAAAGAAGCAATAATATGACTTTGGTCTGGCTTCTCAGTAGGAATAATGGAAACCATGGGAAATGAAATAATATATTCAAAGAGCTTAACAATTCATTAATGTGTAATTATATATCGAATGATAATATTACTAAGCACAATGACTCAGTAAGTACATTTTCACACAAACTGAGATAATTCATTGTTGAAAATAAATGAAGAATAACAGACACTCTAAGTAAATTAATAACATATGGATTGAGTAAAACAATAATGCTTATGTGTTAAAAAATAACTCTCAATTAACAGCTTTAATTGCTTTCCTCTGCAAAGCTTGTGCTAACATTAGAAGTCTTTTGTTATGTGAGAAGCATTGCTGTTGATCATAGTGGAAAAACTTTCTTATGCATTCATTCCCAGGCAAAGATACTCAAATCATATTTATATACAGAAAAATCAATAAAATAAAAACAACTTTATTAAACTATTCAAAATTTGTATGTAAATAAATACAACGTATAAATGAAATTAAATAAAATAAGTTTTATTTTACTTGATGTGGGAGAAAGAGAAGACTTGATAGTGGATGGAGGCTGAGAGAGAAAGGATTAGTGACAGTCATTCCTTCAAAGTTGAGAGAGGGAGTCTGAGGTTCTGCATTTAATCATGTATTCAACACCAGAATCAGAATACATGATTATAATTTTCTTTGCTTTCAGAATAAGCAGATAAAACTTTACTCATTATGTTCACATCATACATCAATGTGTGTGTTTTAGATCATTTAAAGCACACATAATTTACTTCAAATACTCAATTATTCATCTCATTTTTTCAATATTCCACTGACATATTGGGGTCTCATGGTTATCTTGTCCTAAATCTACACTCGAATCTTAAATATAGCATAAAAGCACTTCTAGGGCAAAATAAAGATTATCATGTGACTTTTTTGAAACATAGCTAATGAATGCAACAAAGTGAAGAGTCATTAACAAGATATTTACCATTTCTTTTTCCGTTTTGCTCTTGTGAAAAAAAATTGAATATTTTTCAATGTAATATTCTTTTCCTAGAAACTGTTGTCTTGAGATAATTTGTTAATTTATTTTACCTGAAATTACATATATGCAGTTTTACATTATGTAAAAAGGATATTTGAAATGTTATTCAGAGTGCTATAACTTTTCAAAATCTGTTGGTATAAAGTCTTTAACTGGATGATCCGTCATGTCAGATGTATACAAATTTATAGATGAAAGATACATAAAACAAAATTCCAAGTAGAAAGTATAAATGTCCTTTAAATGTTATATTATTTCAGTATTATTAAAGAGAAGTAGAAGGAATAATTGTTACATGCTAATCAGTAAAGGGTACTGAGGATAATAGCTAGGATAACTACTAAAAGAATAGCGAAAGTATTCATGGCTAACAATTCAGGGAAGTGAAAAGGTGGATTTGTTTGACTGATCTAAAAGAAGCAGATAAAAGAGAAAAATGTATGTTAAACAAAAGAAAGCAAATAGCAGTGTGACAGATACAAAATTGCATATATTAATAATCACTTAAATTTTATAGACGAAAGTCTTCCAATTAAAATGTAATTTATGATGTTATCACAACTTTCTTTCAGATGTCCTTATTTCTCTTTTTTTAAACCCAGCACTCTGTTATCTAGGGATTTGAGTACAGCTTTGTAGGTTTTACAGGCAAGAAGCCTCCATTTGTAGAATTCCACTTTTGTCATTCCTTCCTGATAACCTTCCCAATAGCCAAATTTCTAGTCTACAAACCCAGAAATGACATATTTGATTTAAAAAAAAAGGCTTGAATATTAACTTCTTCATACTGATACAAAAGAGAAAATAATATTAATATCAAAATTAACTATAATTTAAAAAGCTTTGAATGCATCAAGACCAAATAAAGATGACTTTCACTGATCCCAGATAATATTTTATGCATAACAGTCAGGAATTCGTTTTAGCTGTGGATTCCTGTCTTTAGAAGAAAATTAATGTTTTTTTTTATAATTTAGGAGGAAAAAGGAGCAGATGTTTGCTATTTTAGAGACAACTCCAAATAGGCATTATTTTTAAGATCTAGACTAGTGGGAATTTTTCATGACTCTTTACAGGCTCTCAAAATCCAAATTCCATTATTTATCAAGTATTGCTGTTTTTAATTTATTAAAACCACTATGTTCTCTCTTCCCTTCTATCCACTACTACTGAGGAGTCATGAATGACTTTAGCTGGAGTAATTTTAGAAGGATGGTGAAGGATAAAAAAGGCAGATTGCAGTAGCCTAAGTATGACCAGGAGATAAGAAAATTAACTTATCAAGAAAGTGTGAAGGAGAAAAAATAGATAGGGTATGTGATATCAAAAGATGTTTCTTTCCCATTGAGTAAGAAATATGTCCACGTAGTCACATACTGGAACAAAGGATGTTTTAGAGAAAAATAAGTCAAAAACACCGAAAAAAGAGAATGATTGGAAGAAGAGTCTTAGGGGAGGTAAAAGGTACTCAGACTAAACACACAGATGGATTTTGTGAACAGAAAGAAGCTATTATTTACCATTGAGAAAAGAAGAAAATAGATGGGAAAAGTGAAGCTAAGTAAAAGGATGCTATTAGAGATAAATCAATTTTGGTATTAAACCAGCGTTAGTGTTTTAAGGACTGTGTGAATAGGAAGGTTGGTTGCAAGGGAATCTGAGTGCCGTATGGGAGTTGTTCAGGCAATCAATCACAGAGTCCAGGGTGGGTCAGAAAAGAAGAAAGGCAAATAGGATGATATATACTAGCAGGAATTTGTGGGACTGATGCCAGAATAAAGGATTATTTAAAAAATAGATTTAGACTAGTGTTAAATAAATTAATCAACAATATCTTAAATTCTATGTACAGATTTTTTAAATTTTATTTTATTCCATTTTTTAGATATATAGTCTTGTTCTGTTGCTGGAATAGAGAGGCATGATCATAGCTTATTGCATCCTCAAACTCTGGGGCTCAAGCAATCATCCCTCCTCAGCCTCCCAAATATAGGACTACAAGTGTGTGCTACTATGCTGGACTGCTTTAATTTCTTTTTCTTTATTATACTTTAAGTTATAAAGGAACTTATTTCTCCTTTTCTTATGAAGCTTAGTTTGGCTAGTTACAAAATTCTGGTTGAAAATTATTTTCTTTAAGAATGTTGAATATTGGACTCCACTCTCTTCTGTCTTGGAGGATTTTTGCAGAGAGATATCCTATTAGTCTGATGGGCTTTCCTTTGTTGGTAACCCGCCGTTTCTCTCTGGCTGCCCTTAGCACTTTTTCTTTCATTTCAACCTTGGTGAATCAGACAATTATGTGCCTTGGGGTTGCTCTTCTTGAGGAGTATCTTTGTGGTGTTCTCTGTATTTCCTGAATTTGAATGGTGGCTTGTCTTGCTAGGTTGGGGAAGTTCTCCTGGGTAATATCCTGAAGAATGTTTTCCAACTTGGTTCCATTCTCTTTTTCACTTTCAGGTACACCAATCAAACCTAAGTTTGGTCTTTTCACATAGTACCATCTTTCTTAGAGGCTTTGTTTGTTCCTTTTCTTTGTTCTCTAGTCTTGTCTTCACACTTTATTTCATTAAGTTGATCTTCAATATCTGATATCCTTCTTTCAGCTTGATCTATTCAGCTGTTAATACTTGTGTATGCTTCATGAAGTTCTCATGCTGTGCTTCTCAGCTCCATCAGGTCATTTATGTTCTTCTCTGAACTGGTTATTTCAGTTTGCAATTCCTCTAACCTTTCTCAAGGTTCTTAGCTTCCTTACATTGGGTTAGAACATGCTCCTTTAGCTCAGAGGAGTTTGTTATTACCTTCTGAAGCCTACTTCTGTCAATGTGTCAAACTCTGATTCTGTCAAGTTTTGTTCTCTTGCTGGCAAGGAGTTGTCATTCTTTGGAGGAGAAGAGGCAATCTGGTTTTTGGAATATCCGAAAAGGAAAAGCCTTTTTCCATTGGCTTTTCCTCATCTTCGTGGATTTATCTGCCTTTAGTCGTTGATGTTGGTTAGTTTTGGATGGGAGTTTTTGTGTGGACGTCCTTTTTGTTGATGTTAATGTTAATCCTTTCTGTTCGTTAGTTTTCCTTCTAACAGTCCCCTCTGGGGCAGGTCGGCTAGAGTTTGCTGGAGGTCCACTTCAGACCCTGTTTTCCTGGGTATCACCAGCAGAAGCTGCAGAATAGCAAAGATTGCTGCCTGTTCTTTCCTCTGGAAACTTCTTCCCAGAGGGGTACCCACCAGATGCTAGCAGGAGCTCTTCTGTATGAGGTGTCTGTCAACCACTGCTGGAAGGTGTCTCTCAGTCAGGAAGCTCAGTGGTCAGGGACCCACTTGAAGAAGCAGTCTGTCTCTTAGCAGAGTCCAATCACTGTACTAGGAGAGCCGATGCTCTCTTTAGAGCCAGCACACAGGAACATTTAAGTCTGCTGAAGCTGTGCCCACAGCCACTCCTTCCAGCAACTTTCTTTTTTAAGTTCTATGTTTTTGGTGGATTATTGGAGTACAAGATCATGTAATCTGCAAATAGAAATAGTTTTCCTTTTCCTTTTCAATTTGGAATTTATTTTATTTTCTGACCTAAGTGTCCTAATCCTAACTGAAACTTCTAGTACAATGTTAATTAGACAAGTCTAGAGCAGATATACTTGTCTTGTTACTGATATTAGGCAAAAATATTTTGCCTTTTACCATTAAGTTTGATAGTAGTTTTGCATTTTCCCAGAAGCCCATTATCAGACTGAGGAAGTTCCCTTCTATTTCTGATTTCTTAAGTGTTTTTTATTATTAAATGTCAGTGGATTTTGTAAACATTTTTTTCTATATCTATTGAGATGATTTATTGGTTTTGTTTTTTATTCTACTAATGTAGAATATTACATTAATTGACTTCCAGATGTTGAAACACTTTTGCATTCCTAAGATAAATCCTGCCTGGTTACAGCACATTATACTGTTTTATGATTTGCTGGATTTTGCTCATTAGTATTTGCTGAGGATTTTTCCCATCTATTTTTCTTAATGATATTTTTCTGTGTTTTCCTTTTCTTTTCTTCCTTTTTTTTGATGCTTTTGTCTGTTTTTGGTATTAAAGTAATACTGGCTTCATAGAATATATTGGGAAGTGTATTCTCTTTTATTATGTTTTTTTCTTTTGCAAGAGTTTGAAAAAATTGTATTGATTCGACTTTAAAAGTTTGGAAGAGGTATTATTGGCTAGAGGATTTTGTTGCTGGTTTATTATTTCCTGGAGTGGTAGTTTTGATTATTAATCTCTTTACTTGATAAGATTTTATATTTTTTCTCGATTCATTTTGCTAATTCGTATCTTTCTTAGAATTTGTCCAGTTTATACAACATATCTAAATTTTAGCATATAGTTGTTCATAGATGCTTTTATAATTATTTTTATTTCTTTAAGTTTAGCGTGTCCTTTTTACAATTTCATTAATACTTGAATATTTTCTCTTTCTTATTGGTCAGTCTGTCTATGTTGTTCTTCAGCCTTACTCCAGGGGCTTAATGATGCCTGTAAAGTGCCCTGGCATTGCCTGAGGGTAGATGAGAAAGCACATAGTCCTCCCCAACAAGATACCGTTTTCTTATGGGGCCTACAAGTTGAGCTGACAGTAAACACAAGGTGGAATATAACTTTTTCTTTCTTGTCACTCATGGCTGTGTTATTTAAACAGTTATGAGGGTGCTAGTGATGCGTGCTTGTAGCATGATGATGGCTGCATTGAAGAGCTGGAATACGATGCTGGGACCTTGATGTTGCTTTAACACAAGCCTCGTGTTGAATGGAATACAAACCAAGCAGTTTTGCGATGGGATAATTTCTAATAATAAATGTTGAAACATGTCAAAGGTTTCCCAACATTTTCCAAGAACACTAACTCATATGTGTTGTTTCATATTAGAAAATAACAACAAAAAGATATGAAAAAGAGTATGTTGTTAAATTTCCACATATTTCTGAGTTTCCCAAATCTTCCTATTACCATTCTATTATTTTACTTGATTCTTGTCTGAGAACATATTTTGTATTATTCCAATGTTTTAAATTCATCGAGGTTTATTTTATGGCCTGGGATTTGGTCTTCCTGGATAATGTTTCATGTGCAATTGGGAATCTACTGTTGCTACAGTTTTCCTTAAGTTTTTAATAGGTCTAGTTATTTTATAGTACTGTTCAAGTGTTTTATTTCTTTGCTACTCTTCTACCTAGTCATATTATCCAATTGTGAAAGTGAATATTAAAGTCAACAAGTAATATTTCAAGTTGTCTATTTTATCTTCATTTTTGGAAGCTTCTGTACCAATGGATTTTGATGTCTTTTCATCAGGAAAATATAGGCTTATAATTGTTATCGAGTTTTGAGAAATTAACCATTTTATTTTTATAACCCCTTTTGTTTTAAAGTCTATTTTTTCCCTGATATTAGTATAACAATTCCAGCTTTTTTTATGGTTACTGTCTGCATGATCTAACTTTTCCATCCTTTTCTTTTCTATCAATTTAATTTTTGGATCTAAAGTGTATCTTCTGTAGATGATATGTAGATTGATCTTGTTTATTTAATATTTTTCCTCCAGTCTGACAATCTCCAACTTTTATTTAGATATTTCAATTCATTGTCACTTAAGATTACTAGTATAGTTGGATTTATATCTACCATTTTATTTCAGTTTTCTATATAGTTAATGTCTTTTAATACCTCATTCCTCCTTTATTATTTTCTTTTGAATTACCATTTTTCTTATATAACATTTAAATTTTTTAGTAATATTTTAATTTTTTAATAATATTTAATTTTTAAATATTTTCTCTATAGATTTTTAAAATTTTTCCCTTGTTACTTTAGAGTTTACTGTTTATGTCTTATCAAAATTGATTTTAGATGCATAGCAATTCTAGTAATACATGTATATATAAATTTTACTTTTGTACAGTTTTGTAAAGTTTGACTATACTTCTTTTTGTGTGATTATTGCTGTATATATTACATTTATATATGTTATATATCCAGTAATTTTTGTTATAACTGTTACTTGATGCTATAGTTTTTTGTTTTGTCCTTTCCAATGTTCATGTTGAAACTTAATCTCAATGTGACAGTATTTAAGAGCTGGATAAGTCCATTAGGGCTGTCTTCATGAACGGTATGAGAGTCTTATAAAAGGGCTAGAGGGAATTACAACCCTTTGCTTTTTCATCCTTTTCACCATGTGAAGACATAGCATTTAACTCCTCTGGAGGATGCAACATTCAAGACACCTCAGCAGACACCAAATTGATCTTGAACTTCCAGCATCCAGAACTATAAGAAATAAATTTCTTCTTTACAAATTTCTCAGTCTAGTATATATATACCATATTCAGACCCTCAGCCTCCTGGGTAGCTGAAATCACAAGTACATACCACCACACCTGGCAAATTTTCATAATTATTGTAGAGATGAGGTCTCCCTATGTTGACCAGGCTGGTCTTGAACTCCTGGGCTCAGGCAACTTGCCTGCCTCAGCCTCCCAAAATGTTGAGATTACAGGTATGAACCACCATGCCCCTTTTCATTTTATATATATGTATATATATATATTTATATATATATATAAAACATATATATGATATATATATAATTCAATATATATATAATGAAAATTATATATATAATGAAAAATTTTATATATATAATGAAAAGGGGCAGAACATATAGCAGATGATATATCATATATATATATATATATATATATATCAGATATAGATGATATATATAGAACAGACTAACACCCTTGATGTAGTTTTATTTCTTTACATAAACCAAAGAGATAAAAATGAATGTACTACGTATTTAAAGCTCTTGTTATATTAGAGTCTTATTTATTGTTTCAGTTCTTTTCATTTGTTCAGCATTTGAAATTTTTTTCTGACACCAGGAGGGCTCTGGTTAGCTGGCTCTTTCCTGTGTTATTTCCGGTAAACTAGCTGACCTTTGTTTCAAAGTATATATCTCTAATAAAGTGCCAGTCTCTCTTATTTGCTTTTTACCATCCCATCATTGTTTTTCAAAGTACCATTATGGTTGAATTTCCCCAAACTCTTCTTTTGGGAAGAGCTTTATCACTCTCTGCTATATGTTCTGCCCCTTCCTTTGGGCAAAACTTCAAAGGCTTGGCTCTGGTGATTGCAGCAAATAGAGCAGTATTCTCCTCAGAGTGACAGCTCTCCTTTGAGACTGGGTCACTGGGATGAGGAATAGCCAATGGTAGTCTCAGCTTGCTTCTCCTGGAATGAGAACTTTGCCTTAGAGACAAACCAGAAAGAAGGAAATCAGGACTCAGTGTTCTCAGTGTGTTACACCCAAAACAGTGTCCTCATTCCATGAATTAGAGCTGGCAGGAAGCTTCTTGGCCACATTCAACAAAAGCTTAACCTGAGGAACAGGGAGTGGCAGCAGGTGAGGACTGAAATGAAAAATTCTGATGTCCTGTTACTCCCAGAAACATACCATAGTCTCCTACTGGGATCTAGTAAAAGTCTTGTGTTCTTGGTTACATTGCCTTGAGTAGAGTTGATATCAAGATACGCTTGGAGAAAGAGGTAAGAGTGGGTTGGAGGTCAAATGCAAAAACTCCCTGTTCTAAGTTTTCAGTAGATTTTCTTGAATAAATACTTCATCATTTTCTATATACCATTATGACTTTTCAAGTGACAGAGGTGGTGGTTGTTTTATAATTTTCAACAATTTTACTGGGAAAAAAGATCCATGGAGCTCTTCAAATTGCCATTGTAGAGGTGGAACTTCTGCATTTACTTCTTATGCAAGGAATTTCAGCTTTTTAAAAAATTTATTACATGTCTTTCTTCTAAAATATGCATTAGAATCTCATCCTCTACCCCAAATTGGCTCTCAGTATATTTCTTTCTCCAAGAGAAGTATGCTAGATACTGAAATAACTTTTTTTTATGTATAGTTACGTTTGAAAGATTGTTTTGTTGTTAAACAAAGATCAATATGAAATGCTCACATTCACTGTATGAATAGTATCTTTTCTTTCAGAAAGACTTACAATATATTTGAATGCATATAAATCTTTAAAAAGAAGTGGACTAAGTAATCAATCTCCCTAGACAGATAAAAGCATATGACATTTTGGTATTCCCCAACTTTTATTATTTGACTTTCATGCTCAAGCAAATAACTTTCAACAATTTGTCAACTTATTTGCACATTTATATTTTATATTATTAATTCCATTATTTATGCACGTATTGAATAGACTTTGCTTTAATATATAGGGTAGATGTTGATATATTCTAATTTGTAACAAAGTGAGAAATTACTTTGATAGATTTTTCTTTTCTGATAAAATTCTGAAGTGCTCATACATCTTTTCCAAAACAATGTGTAGAAAACATTTTTCTCATTATTAAATATATGACTCAGAATACAGCAAAACTAATTGGCTATAAAGCAAACCTTTAAAACAGAATAGTTTGATGAAAAATATAAGCATTCTTATTTACACGTAAGACCCCAGAGAGCCAACTTAACTGTTTTTTTCCAGATTTATGTCCCAATTTTAAACTGTAATCCCTACTGTCTAAGCACTATGGCTAAAAGTATGAGATAATTAATTACTCCTCACATCCAACTTTTGTGATCATACTAGGGGACATCCCTTTGAAAAAATAACTTGAAAATTCTCTGGTATATGTTATGTTTGTATGTGGGTGTAGAGTTTCATTTTCAAAACAAGCTCTCACATATCAAAGTTAAGTGTCTTAATTATCTTGTAAGACTGTGTCTTTGGATGCTGTGCTGTATACCAATATTTATGCATGTTGAATATACTTAACTTTCATTTAACTCACATAGCTGTGATGCTTAACTTTAACCAGAGATTCCTTGCTAATTCTGAATGTTGGAGAAAATATGCTGAAAATAAAATATAACGTTAGAATAAGTTTTAATAAAAGGAAAAAAGGAAAGAAACTAGCAGAGGAGCCTGTGCCATAGGAAGCAGAATCACATTCTGTCTCCAAGCATTGTTTATATGAGCAAGAACCAGCAAATTGAATTCATGAGACAAGGAACAGAGGCAAGAGAGTAGAGAGAAAGTAGACAATTTTGTTTTTGTTTTTTGTTTGCTTTCTCAGGAACACTATCCTTATGAGAAGAGTGTCCTAGTAGTAGAAATAAGTTCCAGGAATGAGACCAGAAAGACACAAGTAGAATATCTTGATCCTCTATATAGGATAAGTATTCATTATATTGTGTGTTTGGAGGTGACATTTATATAAACTCAAGCTTACAATAGTATCAAGGCCTGTTAAGCAAACATCCATTAGACAGCAAGAAAGACTAAGAGGCTTTCAAACTACAAGTGTTAACAGTTAAACGTGAAGCATACGTATAGACATTTGATACTATGACAAAAAAAATGAGAGGTTTATCATTATATATATGCATAATTTAATATTTTGTTCTTCAGGGTAGTAATTACATAAAGCTATATGCTAGTTTTCAAAACTTAACCCAACCTATTTAAATATATAATATTTCCATGAAACTTCCTGCTATACTTGGGACACAGTTTTGAGTGTACACTCATTTTTTAGGATTTTTTTTCAAAGATTTTTTTTAAATCATGAAAAAATGTAGTGATAAATTTAAATAGTTTTACCATTTGAATTGTGTTCGTGTTAAATAGGCTATGTAATTTTTAGTCCTAAACCAGGGCATGAGAGTACAAGTCATAAAACCAGTATTCTTATGTCCATTGTATAATTATAGAATAATAATGCCCAAACATTTTTTGGATGAGGGCATGTCATGAGCATCAAAAGGGAAAAAAGTATGATAATTCCTAAGAGTTTTACTCTGGAGAGTCTTATAGATTTTGAGTTCTTAACATTTTAAAACAAAAATCTGAAATCACTTGCTTTACAACTGTCAGTAACATACTATTGCCTTTAAGAGAAATTAGGAAATCTTTTAATGGCCCGTTTCATATGGCCCTGACTTCTCTCTCCAGTCACATACCTTTGCTGGTGTCTATGACCCACACACATTAGTCATCTCTCAATTTCTCTAAGATGTTCTGTATTCTTTCATCTCACAGCTTTTACCTCTATTGCTGCTTCTTCAAGGAATATTTCTCTAATATTAACTAGCTACTGTCTATTAATTTGAATCAGTTCAGTGGTTAATTTTCAAGAAATAAAGGGCAAATTTTGCTCCTCTGTATTCCCACAGTACTGTGGTCTTCCCTTTATTAAAAACTCATTGGGCTAAAAATTGTTTGTCATTCCCATTTATTTACTTGCTAAATTCTAAATTCAGTGAAGACTGGAAAGGCAACCCTTTTATTTACCAGTGTATCTCAAACTTTGTATTCTTCCTGTGAGGTAGCCATGTATTTACTAAAATGAATGAATGCATTTTCAATACTGCCTGCACTATGAAAATTTCCTTAATTTCAAAATAAATAACAAAAATTATTTCTTATTATACAGTTGAAATTATTTTCTGGCAATAATGTTTCACCTATAAAAAGACCCATTACAATCTATTTAATAATAAGGTGAAAGAAAAACAACTATGCATTTTTTGTTGAATGGACACATGTGTCTGATACTTTAATTATGCTAATTTAATCTTCAACAAAATCCCAAAATATGAGAATATCATCCATGATTTAAATACCAATTGCCAAAATTTACAGCTATTAAATGTCAGACTCAGGTTTGTGCATTGCCACATTTTCTCTTCTTTCTTTTCTATAATGGCCTTCCCAGTTGTGGAGAAAGAAAACATTTCTATCTGTATTTGCTTCTGCTAGTGATTTCTGCAAAACAAACTGCTCAAATTCTGTGGTGTGAAACAACCACCATTTTATCATCCTCTCATATTCTGGAGTCAAGCATATGAAAATGTAAAGTGGGGTGACATTTCTGTGGTCTGAAATATTTGGGGCCTCTGAGAAGTCCTGGATGTCTACAGATGAATTAAACATTCAACAATGAAATCTTCCGAAGCCTTCTTCATTTACACATTTGTCTCCTGCATTAGTATGACTTAAAGGCTGGGCTTAAAGTAATCTCTTGACCAGAGTGTCTGAATATGGCTTCTTCATATAGCTTGAGCCTCCTCACAGCATGGAGTCATAAAGATAGTTGAACTGCCTACATAGAAGCTTGCCTGAGTGTTTCAGTGAATGAGTCTATGTATTGCCTTTACTATCTTGCTTCAGAAGTCACATAGAATTACTTTAATGCTCTGTTGGTTGAAGGAATCACAGCCTCCCTGACTTCAGAGGGAAAAAATATGTCTACTCTTCAATGTGAGGACATTCAAAGTATTTGTGGCTATATTTAAAAATTGCCACATTTATCTTCTTCTTTAAAAAGATGCCATATCCTTATTATCAGCAATAGAATCAGGACTTGAACATAGTTTTTATGCTAAATATGCATTTTTCTCATCATTGCTATTATATTCTTTTTCAGAAAGGGTGAAGGGGTAAGGATTATGTTTCATTCCTCTTCAAATTTTGTGCTCTATAAGTCTTTTTATTTTTTTTCCATAATAGATTATGGTACAAATGTAACTAAAAACTAGACTCTAGAAACAGAAAAAAATACAGGCTTCCATGTGCAAGCTGTGGATAAGACATTCAAATATTAAAAAAATTGAATTTGTTTTAAAAATAAGGTTTTCTAATTTTGTAAAAAGATCCAAGATAATTGTCCACTAATCACCCATTAAATCTTCTCCTTGGTTCTACTCCCACAAAAGATATTACTATCTATGATTAATTTGGATTTCAGGGAAACAAAATAGTTTGAGAAAAATGGATTGTGGAGCAATCTGAATACTAACAACTATTCAATATCTTATTATCTGAAAAATGAGAATATCTTATGAATTTTCACCAATCAATTGGTAGCAAAAACAAAATTTAACTGATTTTAAATTATCATGTTTAAAACTATCTTGTAAAGATGTTATGTACAGAGATATTATATGTTACTAGTTTTCAGGATTCAGAAAGATATCTTACTGAAACAGGTTTAAGTTGGGTAATAGTAGTATTTCTAATAATTGTAATGGAAAGTAAAAACAGTTTCTGTTGAAAATCAGAGTTTAAATATTAAGTTATGTTTTATTTATATTTTGAAAATTTAAGGACTCTTGAATATTCTTAAGTAAATTGTAAATTAATGCAATTGTAGTTAGGCTCAGCAGTGTAGTTACACTTGATTAAAGCCATTATAAAAAATGTAATCACATACTGGTGATCTTCTTCATATTTCTTTAGGTTAAAGATCAGTTTATTTCATTGAGATTACAGTTCAGGAGGAGGATTATTGCCTACATGTATCTATCGTACTGTCTAAACAACAGTTAGGAGTTTAGTATGGATGTTTATTATTTTTGAAAATATATCAAGATAAAGAAATGTATTTAAGATTGTACTTATATATATATGTGTTTTTCTTTTCTTTTTTTTTTTTTTTGAAAAGAATTCCTACCAAAAATTCAAAATTTACACCAATTCTGAACTGCTGTCTCTTACCTGTCATGCTGGGTAGCAGTGGCTGGTCTGACATTTTTCTTTTTGTATATTTCCAAGAGATCTCAGAAAAGCACTGTAGTGTAGCCATAATATCTGAGACACAGAATACCCCCAATTCCCCAAGAACTCTCAAGGGTCTTGTGGGGTCTCACTAGCATAGGCCTCAAAGAAAAGGGCTTTGTCACTTTTCTGACAAAACATTAAATGCAAGAGAAAAACCTTCTTTTTCTACATTAAAATTCAATTTCATTTCAAAAATAAAAGTTGAGTTAAACTATTTGCTACTTGTTGCATAGATTCTTAAGTTTTTCGAGGAGCTGAATCTTTTCCTATCCAGAATGTCTAAAAAGTCAGGGGTCGATTTTGGTAAATGTTTAGCTATGATTATGTTTTTGTTTTCTAACATAATGGCTGAGTAGCTTGGATACAGATGTAACAGTTAATAGAAGGATTTGAAGACTTTATTTTCAAATCTAAAACTTTACAAATCTACAGAGTTGTTGGAGTTATCTCAGCACATCAGAAAAGAATTGATTTATTCTTGGGCCTCTGCCTTGTCCTCTTGCTGTTGCTGTGAGAACTGCCCTAGGCAATTTATCAAGCAGAAGTAACCATTTACTATACCACAGGACCCAGGAGTGAGCCAAGGGGAATTCCCTGGCCAATGACCTATAATGTCATAGATGTTCTAGGAGTTTCATCAATTCACTGGATGAATCAGATTCTTTTTTTAAATCTAGAGATTATCAAGAAAACCATAGTTGGTACTAGGTTTGGACTAGGAAAGGCAGAGGGAAGCAAACAAAGAGTGAAAGAATATCTAAGAATATATGTATTTAGGAGGCTGAAGCAGGAGAATTGCCTGAACCCAGGAGGCAGAGTTTGTGGTGATCCAAGATCACATCATTGCACTCCAGCCTGGGTAACAAGAGCGAAACTCCGTCTCAAAAAAAAAAAAAGGAAAAAAAGAATATATGTATTTTTCCTTGAAGCTGACTCAAATTATAGAACTTAACCAAATTATTCCTTCACAATAGTGTTTTTCCTTGGCGCTGACTCAACCAAATTATAGAAGAGACACTTTGGATGAGTTATTGGTAAAAACAAACTAGGATTATTGTTTTCCTGAATGTTTGTGAATCAATAGCAATGTCCAGACATGGGGTCTGGACACTTGGACCTTAAATTGAAAATGTTTAAAAAACTGTTATTCGAGGAATGACAATTGTTTTTTGCCAATTATTTTTGTTTTGTTTTGTTTCGTTGAGACAGAGTCTCACCCTGTTCCCCAGGCTGGAGTGCAGTGGTGAAATCTCAGCTCTCTGCAACTTGGTTCAAGGGATTCTCCTGCCTCAGCCTTCTGAGTAGCTAGGATTACAAGCACCTGACATCATGTCTGTCTAATTTTGTATTTTTAGTAGAGATGGTGTTTCACCAGGTTGGTTAGGTTGGTCTTGAACTCCTGATTTCAAGTAATTCACAGGCCTTGGCTTCCCAACGTGTTGGGATTACAGGCGTGTGCCACTGCGTCCTGCTGCCAAGTCTTTTTGTGTTAGAATTGCTTTTGAATATATCTGGTGTTTTCATTAAGGAAATACGTAAAAGACATGTTAGGGTAAAAGCAGCTTTCTCAGAACTATCATTGTATACATCTTGTTTTCCTGATCCCTCTTCTCCTCTTTTAAGTTTAAACTTCTGTGATAGCTCTTTACATATCTTCTCCTTCTGGGGTTATTGAAGATGTTTTCTGTCTTATTGATGTCTGTTCCCACTAAGTACTTTTTAATCCCTAAACAGCTGATTTGATTTGATGACCACCCAGGCAACTCTAAGTAAGATGCAAGCATATGCTACTTTTCCCTACTCTTCACCCACAAACTTCAAACAACAGTTCTCTCTTCTGTCCCCATCTTCCAATAAGGATATAGACATAGAACTTTTAAAATCGATGGATAACCATTCTTCACTGCAAGGGTAGGACAATACTGGACAATGATTATGAGCAAGATCACATAAACAGAATGGATAACTTTAACTATACACTGTGTTTAAGTACTCACTAGGACACTGTCCTAGCAGTTTCTCTGCTTGGTTGAGAAAAGTATTAGAAGAAAATTGAACAGCTTCATTCTCATGATTTCTAATATGTCATCATATGTATGAGATCCTTTATTTCTGTTAAGTGGAAAACCAATGATGATACTGCTTACAGAAAACCATCTGCCTATGTTCATCTGTATCAACAAACTTCCAGGCGATTTGCATTAGCACAAGCTGTTATTTCTGTCTTTGCCAATGTTTAACAATGTCAGGTGATTCTACTTCTTCCCAGGCAGCATATTCTATAAAATTCTCAATGACATATTTGATATTCTGGAAAGATAATGTTTTTATTCTTTCAGGGTAGAACTTGCATTAAAATTCTGCAATCAGTAAAATATGTGCAATGAAATGGTTTCAATTTCATATATGAATACATTTTATGATGGTTATCTAATAAACTAAAATATTCATATTTCAATTATTGTTTTACTTAATACTTTGTATTTCTTCCTTTTAATCAATCAAAAAAGAGGTATTTTGTGTCCGAGGGTAGTTTAGCTATGTATTATGCATTTGGAGACTACATTAAGGAATTCACTTAGCAATGAGTTCTAGGTTTTAAAAGGGTCATTAATTTAAAGAAGAATATTAAAATGAGAAATTTATAAATCATCTGTCTTAGATATTTCAGTGTTGGTAAACTAAAAGACCTGTGAACAAAAAAGTTTAAAGAAGAAAATACAATGTTGAATGAACAATATTTATTTTTTCCCGAATGACTAAGCTTTCAAATAAGGGACTAATCATGAAGAACCGCATGTCTTACTTTTAAATTAAAAACCATATTGAAATATATTTTTCTGGTTGAAGAGATTTTTATTCTAAAAACAAAAAATATGTATATGAAGCAAAAAAGAAAACATATTCTCTCTTTTCCTGTTTGCTAAAGCAGAATTTGCCTCTGTGTCTCATATAATTGGTGCTATAATTATGTACAGATATATTTTGATACTTCAAAGAATCTAAAGAATTCCCTAAATGAAAATTATTTTAGATTAAACATGATTTTAATGATCAAGACAGCTTTTTTATTTTTCAAGAAAGTTAGATTATATTGCTTATGAAAGTTAGTTTTCTATATTTTTATTCCATGGATAGTGCAGAAAATTACGCTAGACAAAGAAAGGCTATCTTGTTTTCTTCTTCTTTTTGCCTTATTACCATTTAATTCTGTGCTTAATTCTGCCTTTGCTATATAGTTTGGAAATATAAAGAATTACAAGAATTGCTCAAATGTCTTTTTCAAACCTCTAGGTTGTCAGTGTATTCACCTCATCACTCTTTTCTGATTCCCACACATTCCTTTCTGATTCTACTGAGCTGTATGTTTATTGTAAAATCTAACGGACCACCCAAGTATGGTTTGTAACATCATACTAACATGCTGTTTGTATATAATAGATTAGAAAATTGGATTTTTATTTATCAGAGTAGAAATATATTTCATACATATTTGAGACATACTGTTATAGTTTTAAACAAATGATATTTTGTTTAATTGTTTAATTCAATTAAACATGATTTTTATTATGATGCAATTACTCACTGACCACCAGGCCTACAGACAGCCTCTACCAGAATCAACACACATATACGCAAAGGATTTTGTATAACTTTTGAAATCTGGAGTGCTCAATTTGATCCAAACAGATTACATCAATTAATATACATCTATTTGTCATTAACATACTTTTAAAAATGAGATATAAAATTATACAATTAGCTGTAAGTTCTCTATAACCTCTCTTCCTAGTAGCATTTTATTGCAGGCAACAGAGTTTGCCAGTAGGTTGATAAAACTGAAAATAGAAACACTTCTTAAACATACATTTTTTTACATGTCATAACATGAACCTACTATCACTTTTTGAATTTTACTTTTATATTCTGAAAATTGTTAAAATTGTTTATTGCACTGTCTCTCTCTGTTCTTTCCTAATAATGTCCTTTTCCTTTATTGTCAATATTTTCAAAAACATTATTGACTCTAACACCTTTCTAGAAAATTCTGCTAACAAATTAAGTGGCAACCAGAACAAGAGGAGATTTGAAGAATTATTGTTGATAATGAAAATGACGAAGTGCATATTTGGCTTAGGCATGTTGCATGTTGATAATATATCATTGCATAAATATTTGAAGTTTTTTTCTTTATGTAGTAATTTTCATCAAGATTGAAGCTATTGAATATATTTGCTGTGTAACATTTTGTATAAAAACATTTATATTGCTTTGAGATAAACAGATATTTGCAATGGCAGTGTCCTTGACTAGAGATACTATGATCATATTTAATTTTGTCTAATAACTGTCATTGGCAAAAATGTATCCAATCCCCTGTCTCTTTCCTCTTCTCTTCCCCCAAAACACACACAACTGGATGATACTAGATGTTAACAGTTCTGGTAAAGTAGTCTTCTGAATTGATTTTTCATTTGTTTCTAGAGAAAAAATATACAAAAATTCAGGACAGATTTTTCTTGAAGGTGTCAAGAGTAGACCATATATTTTTATATCCAATACACTCTATAGCTTATAGTAGACCATATATTTTTATATTTAATATATTTCTATAGCTACATTTTAGAAAACAAAAAAGAAATATTTGCATTAAACCTTTATCTCCTTAAGTTTTTAGAGGATTATGTTTGATTTTGGCATGAATAAAGTTCATTCCCTCATTTTCAGTGCTATTAGATATGAGGAATTTTAGCAGAGATCTTGGATCAGCTACTGCCTATGAGGGCATGAAATCAATGACATGGGATACTGTAGAAACTAACTTTCCAAATCTATAATATATGTATTTACAAACAAGATCTTTGGCTCTGGCTTGAAATACACAGCAAGAGGTACACCAGGAAGCATCAACAAATATTAAGTATATATGAAAATAGTTGAGCGCATACCTAAGTTAGGAATATTAACAGAGTGTGTGTCCCACAACCATCAGATTTTGCTACCCACAATTATCAGACAAAATTAAAGTAATATGAACACAATATCTCCAGCCAAGGACATCATTGCAAATATCTGTTTATTTCAAAGTAATATAAATATGTGTTATACAAAATAGCACACAGTAAGTGTATTTGATAGCTTAAATCTTGATGGCAATTACTTCATAAAGGAGCAAATATTTCAAATATTTGCATAATGATGTATCATCAACATGCAGCTTGTGTTCCGTCAACACAGTAAAAGCTTTCTTCTGAGAGAAAAAGGGCCCTGATTCTTCTATTTATTCATTCTTGCTAGAAAGTTTTGAAAATATAGGAAGACAAATGGAGCTAATAATTTTTTAGAACCTTTTGTAAGGCAGACATTGTCCTAGGCATTTTAGAGAGACTGTCTCGTGTATGTTTGGAAAAGCTATCCATATGAAAGCTAATATTACTAAATAGTGAAAAAATGCCTTATTTGCTCATTTAAATTCACGTGCCACTTTTTTTCCATTATACCTTTTTTAATGTATATTTGGTCTTCTGAGTCCTCTGACTTCTAAATGGCCTCAGGTAAAGGTGAACCCTCAACAGGAGTTTCAAAGGGTGAAAAGTTAGACCAATATACTAATTCATCTTGCTTCTTCCCTGTAAGTAGCTATATCTTTAACCACTGATTCAAACACAGCACAAGTTGAACAGGATGTTGTACTTCTGATTTTGAGTAATGCGCCTTCTCTTTCAGATGTGCTTGTGGTAAGGAAATGGCTTCTAGGAAATTACAGGTCACTTCACTATCCTTTGTGGTATCTTTACCCCACTCTTAATCCATCCATTTGCGAATTAACCCTTCATTAATTATTCTTGTTTCAGTGTTCTATTGGTTTGTGTTGGGAACTGACATCTGTGTAAGCTATTGAAAATGTGAGAAGCTTAACTCAAATATTGTTTGTACATCTTGTGGAAATCGAGGGTGTGTCTCCAAATTTCTATGAATATTGAGAGGTTGATTTTTACTCTTTGTCATTGGAATCCAGTTTCTGTAAAAGTAATTCATTTTATTTATCATATGACTGTTAATTGCTCCCAGGCAATGTGGAATAAGAGGGGTTTCTTAGTTTACACACACTTGTGCACACATACATATCAGACATGTATGCACGCACGAGACATTTGTGATTGTAAAACCTACTATAGAGTGAAAAGGAGAAGGCATAGACAAAATTGCATGTCTTGCCTCTGCCCTCTCCTACAACTACAATTTGGATATCAGATATTTATCTTTTGTTCTTTCTTCATAGAATTGCTTTGACTGCTAAGGCTTTTAAGTGCTCCAAATGAATTTTAGAATAGCTTTTCTTTTTCTAATTCTGTGAAAAACGACATTCACCATTTCATAGGGACAGCATTGAATCCGTAGACTGCTTTGGACAGTGTAGCCGTTTTAACAATATTGATCCTTCCAATTCATAAACATGGAATAATTTTTTATTTGGGCCATCTGTGATTTCTTTTAGCAGTGTCTTATAGTTTTCCTTATAGGGATCTTTTGCCTCCTTGGTTAGATGTATTTCTAGGTGTTTTAATTTTTGTAACTATTTTAAATGAGATTGTATTCTTGTTTTGACTCTTAATTAGAACATTATTGGGTACACAAATGTGACTCATTTTTATACATCAGTTTTGTATCCTGAAGCTTTCCTGAAATAGTTCGTTAGTTCCAGGAGACTTTTGTAGGTGTCCCTATGTATAGAATAATATCAAGGGAAGATAGATAGTTTGACTTCTTTTTCTATTTGGATGCCTTTTTGTTCTCTTGCTGATATCTCTGGCTAACACTTTCAGAACTATGTTGAATAGGAGTGGTTAGAGTGGCCATCAATATTTTGTTTCACCTCTCAAGGGGATTTGTTCCAGTTGTTGCCTGTTCAGTATGATGTCAGCCATGGGTTTATCATAGATGGCTGTTATTTGGGGGAATGCCTCTTTTTTCTTTTTAAAAAATTATTACTATACTTTTTAGTACTGGGATACATGTGCAGATCATGCAGGATGTTTACATAGGTATATACATGATATGATGGTTTGCTGCATCCATACCCCCATCATCTACATTAGGTATTTCTCCTAATGTTATCCCTCTTCAATCCCCCCACACCCTGCTATCCTTTCCCTAGCCCCCCAACACCCCAACAGACCCTGGTGTGTGTCCATGTGTTCTCATTGTTCAACAGCCACTTATTAGTGAGAACATGTGGTGTTTGGTTTTCTGTTCTTAAATCAGTTTGCTGAGAATGATGGTTTCCAACTTCATCCATTTCCCCACAAAGGACAAAAACTCATCCTTTTTATGGCTGCATAGTATTCCATGGTGTTCATGTGCCGCATTTTCTGTACCCAGTTTATCTTTGATGTGGGTAGGTTCCAAGTCTCTGCTGTCATAAACAGTGCCACAATAAACATATGTGTGTATGTGTCTTTATAATAGAATGATTTATAATCCTTTGGGTATATACTCTGTAATGGAATTGCTGGGTCAAATATTTATATTTCTAGGTCCTTGAGAAATCACCACACTCGCTTTCACAATAGTTGAACTAATTTACCCTCCCACCAACAGTGTAAAAGTGTTCCTACTTCTACACATCCTCTCCAGCATCTGTTGTCTCCTGATTTTTTAACGATTGCCATTCTAACTGGCATGAAATGGTATCTCATTGTAGTTTTGATTTTCATTTCTCTAATGACCAGTGATGAACTTTTCTTCATATGTTTTCTGGCTGCATAAGTGTCTTCTTTTGAAAAGTGTCTATTCATATCTTTTGCCCACTTTTTGATGTTTTTTTTTCCTTGTAAATTTGTTTGTGTTCTTTGTAGATTGTAAATATTGGCCCTTTGTCAGATAGGTAGCTTGCAAATATATTTTTTCCCATTCTGTTGGTTGCTGATTCACTCTAATGATAGTTTGTTTTGCTGTGCCGAAGCTCTTAAATTTAATTAGATCCCATTTGTTTATTTTGATTTTTGCCATTACTTTTGGTGTTTTAATCATGAAGTCCTTGCCTATGCCTATGTGCTGAATGGTATTGCCTAGGTTTTCTTCTATGGTTTTTATGGTGCTAGATCTTATGTTTAAATCTTTAATCCATATGGAGTTAATTTTTTAATAAGGTATAAGAAAGGATCCAATTACTGTTTTCTGCACATGGCTAGCCAGTTTTCTCAACACCATTTATTAAATAGAGAATCCATTCCCCATTTCTTGTTTTTATCAGGTTTGTCAATGATCAGATGGTTGTAGCTGTGTGGTATTACTTCCAAGGCTTCTGTTCTGTTCCATTTGTCCATATCTCTGTTAGGTACTGATATCATGCTGTTTTGATTACTGTAGCCTTGTAGCATAGCCTGAAGTCAAGTACCATGATGCCTCCAGCTTTTTTTTTCTGCTTAGAATTTTCTTGGCTATGTGGGCTCTCTTTTGGTTCCATATGAAGTTTAAGGTTTTTTTTTTTTCAGTTCTGTGAAGAAGGTCAATGGTAACTTGATGGGGATAGTACTGAATCTGTAAATTACTTTGAGCAGTATGGCCATTTTCATGTTACTGATTCTTCCTAACCATGAGCATGGAATGTTTTTCCATCTGTTTGTGCCCTCTCTAATTTCATTGAGCAGTGGTTTGTAGTTCCCTTGAAGATGTCCTTCACATCCCTGTTAGTTGTATTCCTAGTTATTTTATTCTATTTGTAGCAATTGTGAATGGTAGTTCAGTCATTATTTGGCTTTCTTTTGTCTATTATTGTTTTGTAGGAATGCTTGTGATTTTTGCTCATTGATTTTGTACCCTGAGGTTTTGCTGAAGTTGCTTATCATCTTAAGGAGAATTTGGGCTGAGATGGTGGGGTCTTCTAAATATACAATCATGTCATATGCAAATAGAGACAATTTGAATTCCTCTTTTCCTAATTTAATACCCTTTATTTATTTTTCTTGCCTGATTGCCCTGGCCAGAACTTCCAAGAATATGTTGAATGGAGTGATAGGAGAGGTCACTCATGTCTTGTGCCTGTTTTCAAAGGGAATGCTTCCAGTTTTTGCCCAGTCAGTATGATATTGGCTGTGGATCTGTCATAAATAGCTTTTATTATTTTGAGACACATTCCATCGATACCTAGTTTATTAAGAGTTTTTAATGTAAAGGCTGTTGAATTTTAATGAAGACCTTCTCTGCATCTATTGAGATAATCATGTGGTTTTTGTCTTTGTTTTTGTTTATGTGATGGATTATATTTATAGATTTGTGTATGTCAAACCAGCCTTGCAACTCAGGGATGAAGCTGACTCAATCATGATGGGTAAGCTTTTTGATGTGCTGTTGGATTCAGTTTGCCAATATTCTATTAAGGATTTTTGCATCAGTGTTCATCAGTATATTGCCTGAACTTTCCTTTTTTAGTTGTGTCTCTCCAAGATTACAGAAAAAAATTGTAGGAAAAAAAAGAACAAAGCCTTCAGAAAATATGGGATTATGTGAAAAGACCATATCTATGTTTGATCGGAGTAACAGAATGTGACTGGGAGAATGAAACCATGTTGGAAAACACTCTTCACGATATTATCCAGGAGAACTTTCACAACCTAGTAAGGCAGACCAACATTCAAATTCAGGAAATACAGACAACACCACAAAATATTCCTCAAGAAGAGCAATCCCAAGGCACATAGTCATCAGATTTCCCAGGGTTGAAATGAAGAAAGAAATGCTAAGGGTAGCCAGAGAGAAAGGTCAGGTTACCCACAAAGGGAAGCCCATCAGATTACAGAAGATCTCATAGCATAAACCCTACAAGCCATAAAAGAGTTGGGGCCATTATTCAATATCCTTAAAGAAGAGAACTTTCAACCCTTTATTTCATGTCCAGCCAAACTAAGCTTCATAAGTGAAAGAGAAATAATATCTCTTTCACACAATCAATTGCTGAGACATTTCATCACCACTGGGCCTGCCTTACAAGAGCTCCTAAAGGAAGTATTAAACATGGAAAGGAACAACTGGTACCAGCCACTGCAAAAACACACCAATTGTAAAGACCATTGACATAAGAAAAAAAACTGCTGCAACTAATGGGCAAAATAACCAGCTAGCATCAAAGTGGCAGGATCAAATTCACACATAACAAGATTAACCTTAAATGTAAATAGGCTAAATGTCCCAATCAAAAGACACAGAATGGCAAATTGGATAAAGAGTCAAGACCTATTGGTGTGTGTTGTATTCAGTAGACCCATCTCATGTGCAAAGACATGCATAGACTCAAAATAAAATAAAGGGATGAAGGAAGATTTACCAAGATAATGGATAGCAAAAAAAGCAGAAGTTGCAATCCTGGTCTCTGATAAAATAGAATTTAAACCAACAAAGATCAAAAGAGACAAAGAAGGCCATTATATAATGGTAAAGGGATCAATGCAACAAAAAGAGCTAACTATCCTAAATATATATGCATCCAACACAGGAGCACCCAGTTGCATAAAGCAAGTTCTTCATGACCTACAAAGAGATTTAGACTCCCATACAATAATTGTGAGAGATTTTAACACTGCACTGTCAGTATTAGACAGATCAACAAGACAGAAAATTAACAAGGATATCCAGTACTTGAACTCAGATCTGGACCAAGCGAACCTAATAGACATCCGCAGAATCTCCACACCAAATCCACAGAATATACATTCTTCTCAGCACCACACCACACTTACTCTAAAACTGACCATATAATTGGAAGTAAATCACTCCTTAGCAAATGCAAAATAATGGAAATCATAAAAAACAGTATCTCAGATCACAGTGCAATCAAATTAGAACTCAGGATTAAGGATCTCTCTAAAAACTGAACAACTACATGGAACCTGAACAACCTTGTCCTGAATGACTACTAGATAAATAATGAAATGAAGGCAGAAATAAAGATGTTCTTTGAAATGAATGAGAACGAAGACACAACATTCCAGAATCTCTGGGACGCATTTAAAGCAGGGTCTAGAGGGAAATTTGTAGCACTAAATGCCCATATGAGAAATGAGGAAAGATATAAAAAAGGGGGCAATTTTCTTTAATACCTAGTGTCCTGAGAATTTTTATCATGAACAGATGTTATATTTAATAGAAATATTTTTCTGCATCTCTTGAGATGGTCATGTGTTTTTTTTGTTTTTAATTCTCTTTATTTGGCAAATCACATTTGTTGAAACACACATGTTGAACCAACCTTGCATCCCAGGAATGAAGCCTTTATCATTAGGTAATGCCCTTCTTTGTTCTTTTTTACTATTATTGGTATGAAGTCCGTTTTATCTTATGTAAGAATAGGGACTCCTGCTCTTTTATCCTTTTCAATTTTGGTAGCTGTTTCTCCAAACCTTGCTTAGAGCTTATGGATGTCATTACATGTGAGATGGATCTCTTGAAGACATCAGATAGATGGGTCTTTTTTTTTTATGTTGATCATATTTCAGAAAGGTATTGAGAAAACTTTTCTTCTTGGCAAATGCCATACTTGTGTCACTAGCAACTTCAGATTCACATCACAGAATTTGCCTTAAAGTTTGAGCAATAATACCCTTTTATTAACCAGGCTTGTAGCTTCTCTTAAAATTCAACATCTAGAAATTCACACTTTATTCTAGTAAATTTGTTTCTATTTGCATTATAAATTCATAAGAAACCGGTAGATATTTACTGAGTCATTTGATTCCTGAATCAAAACTACAACCTGGAGGTTTCTGTCTCTTAATAAAAGAAGTCAGAACTCAGTGCAGCTTGCTAGACTTCATTTAAATTACCTTCATTTATTTCTGTCCAAGACCAATGTGAAGTATTAGGCCAGAGAGAGAGATACAAATAATCTATCCCCATGCACCCCATGCTGTCATGAAGTGGAAGTCTCTACCAGGATTTTGTTAGCACATAGCAACTTCCCTACTTTAAACTGCCCCTGTTTTTCTGCTAATATCTGCCTCTTTCTGCTTCTGTACCTCAGCTTATTGCTTACTAGCTAAAAATCTTAAGGAAAACTGCTGCGTCGTCTAAAACCTGCTGCGTTGTATAAAGCTCTGAGTTACTTTTCCTGCCCCTTCACCTATAAAACTCTGTACTTTTCTTAGCCGGGGTCCGGACTTTTGGGTGTGAACCCTTCTGAGCCCGCTGTCGTAATAAAGTGTGTTCCTCCGTTTCCCTGAGTGCCGCTTGGGTTTCTTGTCAGGTAAAATTTTCCACAACATTTTGTTCCCTGACCGGGAAATTCAACCACGCTGACCCCTTAAGCCACCGGTTTGGGTCGGAAAGGAAGGACAGCTCACCATTTCCCTGCCTGGGAACGAGGCAGGGCCTCCTTCCCAGGAAGGGGAACTGCTGCTTCTCCGTTGTTGCCGCTAGCCGGTCTCGCCAGGGAGATGGACTGAACCGAGGGGAACCCGGGATAAGTTAAGGTCCTGAGACCGACTCTGGCCAGGCCCGTCTGGGGAGGGAAGGGGAGCCGGATCACCTCCCAGGGTCTCCATTTGGAGACAGCAGGTGGATTTGTCAGGTTAGTGTGGGAATGTGATTACCTCTGAGTGAGTGTGTGAGTGTGTGGGGAGCTCAAAAGCCTGCTCTTGACCCTCCACGGTGCAAACTGTGGAGCTTGACAGGGCCCGAGCCTGCGTTTCCGTGGCGAACCTGATATGGCTTATGGCGGTATGGAGCTGAGCGCAAGCTGAGCTCGATCCAGGTCCGGGGTTTATAACAACTCGTTGACTGCTAAGAGGCGCCTAAGTTCCCGCAAGGGGCGCGGCCAGGTGGGCACCTGAGTAGTCCTACAGGGGAACCCCCACCTTTGTCTATCTTGCATCACCGTTCAAAAGAGGACATACATCATGGGGAAAAGTCACTCTAAACTCACGGTCCTCCAGGTAGAATATACTGGTCAGAACTGAATCGTGGACAACTTCTAGAATTTGCGTATTGATCAGGTTCACCTAAACCTAATTGATTCAAACTTAAAAACATGTTCTTCCGTCAAAGAAAACTGGAGAAAAGAACTGTTGAACATTTATTGCATAGTCTTTCCAAAACTATATAACTAGTAAAATACTAACTAGTAATGATAATATATTTATTGAAAATGTACTATATTTCAAACACTGTGCTAAATACTTTCATACATTATCTAATTAGATAAATAATACACCTTTATCGTTCATATTATTATTTTTCTTCATTTTAAATATGACTAAATCTCTAGTAATATCTTCATATTTAAGACCACATATAGCAAATATTAGATTTGTGCAAAAGCAATTGTAGTTTTGCCACTAAAAGTAATGGCAGATCACTTTTACTTTGTAATGGTAGATTGTAATTGTGTTATAATCATCCCAATCTTGACTGGGATGATTATATTGGGATGATTAATCCCAGTATATCCCAATCTTGACTCCAAAGCTTACATTTTACATATAGAATCCAGCACACTTAGTGAACCCCACATTCTCACCGTTAAAAGTCCATTCACTTTTGTTCCTGGCCCTTTTGGTCATAGTGTCATAGAATATTTTAGCTGCAGAACAAAGCTACCCATTGTCTAGAACTTGAAAATAAGTGAGAGGTACTGTCAATCTAGGATGAAAAGAGTAGAACATGGTTCTGATGTATGCAGAATGCCTTCATTAGGAGGTCAATAAATAGTAAGTTGATTAGACAAAAACCTGTGATTAAGTTCGATTAAGGAAAAAGAAAGAGAAGACGAGAGTGGCAAGTAATGAGCTGAAGCGGGGCACACATGAAAAATTAATAGATAAAACATGTAGAAATACAAAGTTGAAAATGCCCTTATTTTTGTTTATTTTAGGTCTATAGGCTTGATCAGGCTGTTCTTCTCAAAGCCGTGCATTCCAGGTAGATACAGTGAACTTCATTAGATTTGCTTCCAATAGTTTATAACCACTGTTTAATTAGGGACTTTTCTACTACTCCGAATATCATACGGAATCCTAGTCATCTCTTAGAGTCCCTGTTTTAAAAATGAATTTGCCAATATTTTATAGGTAATGCAAGTCCAGAATAGTAAAATTATCCAATAAAATCAAGCCAAGTAATCAATTAATCTGAAAATAAAATTGTCACCTGAAATTCTGCTATGTAGGGGTCATTGCTGTTAAACATTAGGGCCCTCCACTCTTCTGGGGCCAATTTAGTTCTATAAACTTTCTAATACTCTCAACTGTGACACTGTAACATGTATCCCTTGTCCTGAACACCAAATCTTTTCCTCATTCTTCTACTCTCTCAAATTCTTTTTTTTTTCCCATTATTATTATACTTTTAAGTTCTGGGGTACATGTGCATTCATGCATCATTGTTACACAGGTATACACATACCACTGTGGTGGTTTGCTGCATCCATCCCCCTGTCATGTACATTAGGTAGTTCTCCTAATGTTGTCCCTCCCAAATCCCCCTACCCCCTGCTATTCATCCCCTAGCTCCCCCGACCCCCTACCAGACCCAACTGTGTGATGTTCCCCTCCTTGTGTACATGTGTTCTTATTGTTCAATACCCACTTATGAGTGAGAACATGTGGTGTTGTTTTTCAGTTCTTCTGTCGGTTTGCTGAGAGTGAGAGTTTCCAGATTCATCCTTTTTTATGGCTGCATAGTATTTCATGGTGTATATGTGCCACATTTTCTTTATCCAGTCTATCACTGATGGGCACTTGGGTTGGTTCCATGTTTTTGCAGTTGTAAACAGTGCTGCAATGAACATACGTGTGCATATGTCCTTATAATAGAATGATTTTTTTTTTTGAGACGGAGTTTTGTTCTTGTTACCCAGTCTGGAGTGCAATGGCATGATCTCCACTCACCACGACCTCCGCCTCCTGGTTTCAGGCAATTCTCCTGCCTCAGCCTCCTGAGAAGCTGGGATTACAAGCATGCTTCACCGTGCCCAGCTAATTTCTTTCATTTTTAGTAGAGACGGGGTTTCACCATGTTGACCAGGATGGCCTGGATCTCTTGACCTCGTGATCCACCCACCTTGGCCTCCTAAAGTGCTGGGATTACAGGCGTGAGCCACTGTGCCCGGTCTAATAGAATGATTTATAATCCTTCGATAATTAGACCCAATATTGTCTGAAGGAGGAACTTGGGGCTGAGAACTAGAATGTTATCAATGAAAACGATACAATCTAAAGGTCACTGGATATCTTCAGATATATATTAACAAAGAAGAAATATGGCTAGCAACATAGTTAAAAGCATGAGATATTGTGAACAGAAATTAAGATGAAGATGAAATCATTTAAAATAGAAAGTATGGGGAAAAAAGGACATGGGAAGTGAGCCTAGGGGAGCAAAGGTTACTTTATTATTCAAATAATAATTTTTAAATTTTTTTAATAATATATTCTTTAGAAATTATGAGTCTAGATATTAAAACTTGTGATATCGGTTTATGTCTACACATTGGAGATTCCCACTTTTATCTTTTCAATTTATCATGTAGAAATATTACTTGTCTCGGCTTAAATATATCTTCATCCCAATATAAAATACATAAATGAAATGATACAGTAGACTCAATACTTTTAAAAAACTTAAATTTTAACATTCTGTAGTTCTTCCAGATCTCATTTGTAACATAAGTAACTAATTTTTAAATTAATGCCGTAAAGAGGTTAAATTTATTTTAAATTTAGCCTCCAGAGAAAAGGGTTATAGAATTTTATTTTTTAACATTTAAAACTAACCTGGTCATTGGCAGATACTCTAACAGATGATCTAACCACTAATTTTTGCCTATGCTCTATAGAAATTTTTTATTTGTATCTGTAGGATGGAAGACACTTTTTATGCTGAATGTGTCACCAAACAGTACAAAGTAGCTGAGAAATGCATAGGGACTCATAATGTGTTTGAAACAAAGATTTTAAGAAGCTTATGCTCTGCTGAAAGGAAAAAAAAACCCACATTTCTTCATTTCCGATAGTGTCAGAATAGATAGGCCATTGTTGCACATATAACTGAGTCTGACTGTAAGAATGAATTACCCCAAGTGATATCCTCTAAATGCTTAGTTAACTCTATATGATAAAAATGCAAAAGTAAGAAAAGTTGCAAAGCTAGCCTTGGGAAAAGGAACAGTATAATCATCACAATGAAAACTGTGTTTGACATTTTAAGTTGGATCCTGTAGCAAGACTTACATAAGCATGTTCTGTTTAAAAGTGATCTTTTGCCCTTGGGTGTATATTTTTCAGCATTGAAATGATCAGTCCTCTTTCAAATATAATTTGATGTCATAATGAAAGTACCCCACCTAGTACAACTTTTGGAGCTTAACTTTTCCTTTGTCTAATGCACTTAGAAATTTTTTTTCACTTGTATTTGATAGCCCAGAACAATTGACGTAGAATTCCCTGCTTCATATTGTAAAGAATTTACTTCTATTTGTGCTTTTAACACTTAAAATGTTCTAAACTGTCACCTCTAATTATAGTAGCATGTAGGCAATGAAGCCTACCAGGACATCTGACTAAATTAGATGTGACACATCAGTATCACAGTACATCAAATTTGATAAATGCCTTTTTTCACTTTATATTTTAAAATATTTGATTTTCGTTTTCCATAATTAATTTTTTGCTTTTTTTCTTAGATTCAGTAATACATAAAAAATATCATGCTTTAAAATTTAGTGAACACAAGACCTAAGGCCTTGAAGTAATTAACAAATAAGACAATGTGTCTTTGCATGTACATATGCATTTAAACATATTTATTAACACAATCATGTTGGAGGGATTCATTTGCACAGCGTCTTTTAGATATTCAGAGGTTACTTTGGAGCAGCTTAAGCTTTTGACCTTTAACAATGCTCTTGTAGGCCAGTCATTCAATTCTACTGGAATGAGATTACAACAATCCACTATTCATATGCTTCTCCTTGTAACTCTCTACCCTCCCACCACCCCAAGGATCTGGTAAAGACATTTTTGTTTTGTTCTCCAGATTCCTTATACAGGTCGAACGTTTTATTCACCAATGTCTATGTATGATAGTGACTGGTTTCTTATTGTTCCTTTACCAAGACTCTACTGCAAAATTCTTGTGAAAATGAACTCATTAAGTCTTCCACATTCTGGTTGCAGTTTATTGTTGGCCCTTAGATTTTGGAATGCAAGCCTACAGTTCACAGCTAGAGAGACAAACATGATAGCAGTTGTTTTCTCTTGGAAAAAGGAGTTAAGATTTCTTCCACATAAACAGTTGGGGAAAAAGCAGACACATTTATTAGGCTCTATTTAAGAATTTATTGACTCTGTTTAAAAACGTCATTAAAAACTTCAAAAAAAAAAATCAAAGACAGTGCAGAAGGAACTTTCAGTGTTGAACATTGAACATTGAAACTTCAACATTAAAACTTGAACATTGGCTTACAAACACACCAACAGAACAATTATTGTATGTATGTAACTTTTGCTTTATGAATTTACATGCCAACTTGTAGGTTTCTCTGGGTAGAAAACATAAAAGATTAATATATTGTTTTATAGGCCATTAATCAGTGTTGTATTTTATCTAGCAGTCTTATTTTAATATTTATCCTCAAATTATCTTTAAATCCAGTTCCACAAAAGGTCTTTTAAACCAGCTTTACCTTCTTTTTTGGTTCCCTCATTAATTAGTTGTATATAATCATAAAATATGTTTGTCCTATGTTTGTGTGAGAATCATCCTTTTAATATTAAACTTCTAACTTTTGGTTATATCCTAGATAACAGATTTTAAAAAAGAGGTGATTATATTTGAATCATTTTTTATTCCCATTAAGCTCAGTAATAAATCTATTAAATTTAGCTCAAGAAATAGTTGTGGAATGACTACTTACACAGGTAATGTGATAGTAACTGAAATGGGAAAGGTTCCCTTGTCTCCCTTGCAGGGCAAGTGACAGAAGGAGTGGCTCTCTTCTTCTGTGCCCCACTGCTGAAACCTCTCCAGGAGCATACAGACAGGCAGGCTGTGGGGCTCCGACCCCATTGCAGTGTCTAGGGGTGAATGTTTACAGCTCCTGAAGCACCAGTGAGGGTGTATTATAGGGTGCTCTTTTAGTTTTGTCCTCTATAGGCTTGTGTTAACCACCTCAATTACATCCTCTCCCTTGTTGCAACGACAGAGGGCTTTCTGTACCCCAGGTTCTTACCATGGTGTACCATGAGAATTGGTTCTTACCTGGGCTTGGAGTATGAATGCAAGGTATTATTTAGTGGAAGTAGCTCTCAGCAGACTTGGGAACCAGAAGGTGAGGTGTTTTCCCTAGAGTTGGGCCCTGGAGCTTCTCCAACTGCTCTGGCCAAATTCTACTTTGTTCTGCTGGTCGATGACTTGCTGGCCTGCATGTGTCTTCCACCAGTGTGCTCCTCTTGACGTCCTCTCAACTAACCACTTGTATGTCTGCCTGCTACAGTCTCAGAGATTTGTATAGGCATAGGATGGGGGCATAGAGGCCCAGGATGGTCTTGGGAAATGCAACATTTGTGTAGAAGGCAGCAGTGCCTGTCCTCACCTAGGTCCGTGAGGTGAAGTCCTATCCAAGGACCATTCCCTCCTCTACCCAGAACGTCCCTTCCCTACTTCCAAATCATTTAAAGGGACCATGCCCTTCCCTTCCAAGCACTTCCATATCACAGCTACTCATATAAAGCATCTACCATCTGGTCACTTCATTCCAAGATACCCATATAAGAAAAAAATAAAGAAGATATAAAAGATAATAAATGATAAACATTTATAGATAATTACAATAAAGTGAATCATAGGAAAGCAAATGCTGTAAAACTGATTAAATAAAAATAACTTTATCTACAAATTAAGAGAATATACCATTCCTATTAAAAATTCAGTACATATTCAACTTATGATAAAATGATACTGTCACCACTCTTCTACTTTATGAGATCAACTTTTCTGTCAAATTTAAAGAATGATACTGTGTAACATTTCTTACCAAACATATTTTTTCAACTTCCTTTTTTCTATTCTAACAACCCTTTAATTTTCTCCACATTCTTGGCCAATGGGTCTTACTTAATAAATAAAGCATTAAACAGTGAGCTATTGGGAATGTGACTGATATGGGGGGATATGGACATTTCCACTGTTATTAAGAATATCAACTGTAACTGAAAAGTAACCACTGACAAAAAACCTTATAAGAAAAATAATGAGTTCTCCACACTTTAACACTCTCAGTAAAAACCAGCCATGGTTTCATGATGTAACATTCTTTATTTTGGTTTAAATATGAAAATATCAGATTCATAATATATTTCTCTTGATTTTCTTAACTCATAAAGAAGAATATTATCAGGAACTTTCACTGCTTTCACTTCCTCAACTTTCTATTAGGCATATTAGATGCAAAAATGTTTCCTAAAGGAGATTTTATGTTGATCTTCCATTATATTCAAGCATTTCCTAACATGAATATCTAGCAAATACGTAGTAAATTTGAATATAATAGATGTATAATTTTGATTTTCAACAGAAAGTATTTTATCCTAATTTACATAGAAAAGAATAGCATATTTAGAGATGAAAAATAGTTTTCACTTTTTAATGCAACTAGATAAAAATAGTTAACTGGCTCTCATAAGGGAAAGGCATTTTATAGTACTTAAGTAAAAGATGGTATATATGTAAAAGTTTACAAACTATTCTCAGCCATTTTAAGTTAAACTAAAATTATGCCACTATGGAGGATCCAAGATTACAGGTCTAATCTCTCTGTCATGAAGATTTGTAACAAACAATATAGATTAAAGCAGATTAAGCATGAAGTCCAAGAAAACCATCTAATGCTCTGTTGCGTTGGCAAATTACAAAGGTGTGGAGATTATAAAATTAGAAAGTGGCTAGTGAATAGTTTGAGAGATAGTGGGCCCATCAATGGAGACATGACATAAATAACAGAATAAATTTACAAAAGGATAATGGACATTTTTCAGAGATTATCATCCCCCCTATAATTGTTTTAAGCAATGCACAAATAACTTCCTATGACAGCAGATATCAACCTTTCATCAACCTTCTCTGCAGTGAATTAATAGAAGAGATGGTGCTAAGATATACAGTGGAAGCGGCAGGGCAAATAACATGGAACATAATAATATAAAATCACTGCAATAATTATTCCACTGTCAGAAAAAAGGTAACAAAAAATAGCATACCAGATTACTGATGTTGAGGTTGAGCATGACTGTGCAGGAATTAACAGGGTCTAAAAGAAGCCTCTCCTTTATTTCAATGGGTATTTAGGAAGCCACAACTCTGTTTTTATACTAGACAAGGCGTTGGAGAAAAAACAATGAGAAAAAGAGAGATGTGGTCCCTCCCTGCTGTCACAAAGTTTACTCAAGTAGCATGTACTCAGCAAGCAAGCAATATAGCATATTGCAATAGTATTTCAATGGGAAAAACACAAGTTAACTGTAGCATCACATTTAGGAGAAAACAATTTTCAATGAAAGATTTTCAGAGACATCCTTATGCAGGAGTAATTACTCATCATGCTTAATATACGTGTATATTTATAATAGGTTCTACTTTTGTATACTATAGTTCAAATATGCAGACTTATTTTCTTTAGTCTATAAAATATGAGTTTATCTTGCCCCACTACTCTATTATTTAAAAAAGAGAAGAAAAGTGCATACATACATATGCATATGCACACTTATATGTATGCAATAACTCAGTTTCTAGTTTAAAAATAGTTAATGCTAATCAATTCAAATGTTCTCTCAAAGTCAACCAAAATTAATAGTCCCTGGTCAGAAATCATATATAAATCTAAAGTCTTAAACATGCTTATGATGCACCTTCATGAATTTTTGTTTAAGGAAATCAATACTTTATGCCAAAAATAGAATGCTTCTTAAAAAATAATTGAAAGAAGGAAATTCATTGTATAACTGAAGAGAAGTAGTTGATTGAGACAAAGCAGTTCTTACATGCATGAGTTAAAATGCTTAATTGTGTTTGGATCCTATATCAGAAATAATTTCATCTCGTTTTAGATTAGCATTGAGGGTGAGTCCCTTGATGATAAAGCTATATCATCACCTGCTTTATTCTAAACAAAGACATTTATAAAAATGGTAAACCTGTTATATTTCATAGTGTTAAGAAAGATCCTTGTGTGAGATTGTTATTAATTTTTCCAAGGATCCCAATGTCAGCTTAGGTAAAATTAATTAGAACTACCATATCTTAGGAAAATAGAGTCCATGAACCAAGATTAACACATATTTAAAGGAAATAAGAGCAGATGAAAGCTGTTCCTGAGGAATGAAGTAAAGAGAGTTTGAGACAGTGGCAGATGGAACAGGAAGAAAAAGATAAAATTGTGACATCTGTTAAAATCATTTTGGAAGAATCATTTACACACTATGGATGAATAGCAATTTATTCCTAGAAAGTGCTCATTGCCCAGGTTGTGCAAATTCTCATTTGTGAATAAATTTAGTTATTGATCAATTATGCTGCTTTCAGGAATTTTAATATGTTTTGACTTCTTTAAAAATTTCCATGTATATAAACAAAGTCCATTTACTTGATGGCATTATATTAGCCTCAGGATAGTTGGAGGACTTGCATCCTTGGAGACAAAGCTTTCCAGAAGTCAGATGTTTTTCAGGACAACCCCCTCACCCAGTGAGACAGATTGTACATGTTTCTTTCACTGTGGCATGCTCCTACTACTTATTTCTATTTCCTTCAGCCTAGAAAGGATTTTAGTAATATATCAAATCATTAGCATTTTCTTAATTCTTACATTAATCTCTCTAAATTGAGGTTCTATTTTAACTCAAAGATACCTATACCTGTATTTATCCATCCAATCAAGAATTCTTGCCACATAATGTTTTTTGGTTTTTTGTTTGTTTGTTTGTTTTTTAATTCTGCAATTCCTCTGAAGTTTCTTTAAGAGATCTTTGCGTGCTGGTTCGAATAATCCTTAGGTTTTTCTAATTATAGAATTTTAATTTTCTCATTCTTCTGATTAAAGTTCTATCCTCTTCATTTACAAAGGTGGATATATGTGGAACCAAAATCTCCAATGAATGAAATATAATTAGAAACTCTAGAAACAATATTTGAAATAATTATTACAAAGCATTTTATAAGTTGTTAATTTTTCTGGACTTCTATATAAAGCAAATGAAAATAGGAAAGAAAAAAGAATTGGGTTTTCATGTATTTTCCAATCTGAGCTGATTTAAAGACTTGAGGAATAAGTGGTGGTAAACAAAATAAAATAAATTTAAAATAAGGAGAATGATAAATGGAGACATTATCAAAGTTTATAATTTTTTAAAATCCCAAAGCTTTTATTTAAAGGGATTCCCATTAAAGACATTTGTGACAAAAAGAAAGTGAATAAAGCTGAAATGAAATTAGAATCAATAAGGTAATATTAGAACTGGAAGGACATTTAAAGCCCTTAGTAAAAATAGCTGTATACAGATGAAAAAAAAAAAAAGAGTCAGGGGTCAACATACTTAATTGATTTGTCTAAGGTCACATTACTATGTCAATGCATTTCCAAGTCTAATGTTTCTCCAAATAGAGATTAATGAAAATAAGACAGAAGAAAAAGCAGACCTCTACTTTTTTGTTTGTTTGTTTTCACCTGGAGATCCTGATATGTGGAATGGAGCATCCAAATATCCTGTGTTTTTTGGCTAACAGCAGAAAACTATTAAATGGAAGAAAATAGATGTGAACCGAAGTGGTAGAAAAAAAGAAAAGAAAAGAAGGGACAGGAGACTTTGTTTATGGCAGTTTTTTTTTTTTTCCGTATATCTACCTCTTCAACCATATGAGGAGGGAAGACTGTGTCTGCCTCAGAATTCAGGTCTTTCTCCATTTTTTGGGCAAGTATATTTCAAAATATGTTAAGAGACTCTCATATATGAATCACCAGACTGGAGGTCACAGTTCTTCCCAGGCTTTTTTCAATATAACTTAATAAAAATCTCCATGAATAGTTCCCCCCAATTCTGCATTTTTATAAAGCTCCCCACTTATGGGGCTGTTTCCTCGAGCACAGGAAGAATATGCTGTTTTACTTTATAACTGGGATACCTAGTAAAGATCCTGTCTCATAGGAAATGCCTAGAAAATATGTGATTGCTAAATGGTTAAATTGAATTAATAATTATGAGTAGTAAAGCTTAATAAATGCAAGTACTTTTTTAAAAATTGTACATATCAACTACTAGATATAAAATTTTGTTGTTTCTCTTTGTTTAACAAAGTGTTGGTTTTTACACTTTTCCAAAAATGCCAATTGCTATTCTGTATTCTATGCAATCAGAAAGGAGTCAGTTTGAGCACATAAAAATGATATAATATTTCTGAAGTATCCAGAATACACAGCTTGACATTCCACACTTGTTTCTATCCTTGAATGATATTAGACAAATCAGTAATTTAAAAAAATCTGAAAGATTTTGTTAATTGAAACAAAAATACTAATTATGAAAAGAGTAAACATGTAATACAGCTGTAGGTTGAAATAAACTTGAAACAATCTAGTTTCTATATACCTTTTGCTTTCCCCAAGAACTATTTCTACAAATATTCACCAGGCTGCAGAGATAACCCACATAGACTATGTTATTAATATGCAATCTTCCTTCCTGAAACAGTTTACATATGCAATATACAACATCTGGACCTTGTAATTGAATTTCTGAAGTTTGCTGTGGTTTGAGAGCCGCATATGGGTCAGTAATCATTATCCAGGCACCATCATTTACAGTGCACATACAATTAATCAACTCATTAATTATGGAAAAAGAGACTTGGGGAAGTCTAGTACACCTATTTCTTAAACAAATATTTTACCCTTGAGCTGTAAAAGTAACATTTCCATTAGCCATTGCCTTAGATTACTGTTAGATATTTGTTCAGGGAGATTATAAAACAAGGCCCATAAGAAGAGTCAATATAAAAATCTTTCAGACATAAGGTCCATCACATATATTCACAGAATTTAATCACTTTCTGGTTAACTCACTGCTCAAGTCAGCTTTGGATCTTTATCTTCTGAAGCTAATGTCAATAACACTTTATTTTTAATTTAACTAAATTCAGCCAACTGCATGAGAAACAAATCATGCTCCTTTTTATTATTAGTTTTAGTAGATGGTTGCCAGGGAAAATTTGGTAATTAGGGACAGTAAAGTATTCTTCAATTTTTTTTCTCATTATACATTTGTAAGCCCAGGAGATTGTTAAATGGAGATACTTTATAGATGCAGAAAGGAAGAAAAAAATGGGTAAATATATTTTCTCACACTCTTGGCTCATTCACTAACCTGACCATTTTCCTTTCCTCTTCGTCAATCCCACTTTTTGCTATATTATTCCTACTCTGAGCAATTCATCTTCATGTTACATTGACTCACATTATGACCTAAAAAACTCCTTGTAAAAAGGCACACAACATTAACATGAAAAAGAGGCCAATTGCATAAGATAAATGCCAACCTAAAATAATGATAAAATATAATTTGATTTCAGCTCAAATTAGACACAGGAAGGACTGTTTAATAGAGTTGTATATATGGTGAGCTTACTCAAGAGAAACAGCTGCTTACCATCTTCACTGACGTCAAATATAGCTTAGACTTAATATGAGAGACATGAAGAAGAGATTTTTGTCTGTAGATTTCTAATAGGAATTTAGTCAGATGACCATGGAAACATAGAATTTTATTTCTTATAAGATGTAGAGACATATGAGACAATTTGTAAGCCATTCAAGATAAAGGTAGGAGAAAAGATCAATAGATATTTTAAGGATTCCTCTTTTCTGTTACCACATTGTCCTGACTTCTTTCAGCCTCAGTTTTCCATCTCTGAGATCCTTTGCTTTGAAGTCATAAAATGCCACAGAGATCAAGGCTTACACTGTTAACTGTTTGGCCCAATGTCTGGTAGAACATGAGCAATGACAGAGCAAACTGAGATCCTGAAGTTTCAGAGTTGTCTATTTTGTCTTAAAATTTAACCATTTTCAAGTGCCTTTAGTGGAGGAGTGTGCATGAAAGAGACACCTACTACTTATTTATTACCTAGACCTTGTCTATATTGATGAGATACATTTCTATCTCACTGAGGTACATTCCTAAGTACTAAATTTGCCCCAGTTCTCCCTGTGTCCTTGTTTCACGGCCAGTTGTGAAATTTTGTTCTTCATACTGCTAAGAATATAAATGTACTATGTGATAAGTGATGTTATGTAAAAAGTGGTAGTCATAGATGGTAGAAAGCATCTGGCTAAAGAAAACATAAAGTCAACAAAATGCTTCAAGATGATTTTAAATATGTTTTAAATGATTATAAAGAGGAAACAGAACATAAAAATATGGTATTTTAAAGTAAAGAATTTCATGGACGTTTCCAACTACACTTTAGCTATGGATATCTTTTTTTCAAAAGAAAGCTTTTGAGCTAGTTTAACATGGACTTTAGATAAATACTGAAGTTCAATTGGAGAAACGGTAGGAAATCTGAAGCTTCTGCTAAACCTCAGGGCATGTGGAAATAGTTTCAGGAAACATGCATTTCTGCTCACATAACCAGTTTTAAAACCATAGCCCTCAATGTTACAATCAAGTTTTGAAGTAGTAAAAGGGCATAATTCAATTTACATTGATACCTTTAATACATAGCAGCATATTGTTTCTTCAAACCACATCTGTATAGACCATTAGTATTCCCTTTATGTATTTTGCCTTAAACTAGCTGTCAGCACAACACTATGCAATGCCAGTAAGGCCATGAGCAAAGAATGGAGGTGGCATTCTGGGCCCCTAATTCGGAGCAGGAGGGAGAGAAATGCAACCTCTCACACTATGTATATGCAAGGCCGAATTAAACCATGCAAGAATTTCTATGATGAAGAAGTAGTTAACAGCATCCTGTTTCTTCTACTTAAACTAATAAATAAAAGTTTTGGGATTTATTTTAGGTTTTATTACCCTTTTCTTCTTAAAATATTTATTTCTACCCTCTCTAGAGACCTACTGTCTTACTTAAGGCTCTGCTTTTATTAATCAATGTTTATGACTGGAATTATCTTTCCACCTCCATTTCTCCTTCAAAATTAAACATTCTATGAAGAACAGGGCTAATGACTGGTGAATATTCATATGCCTATGTTAACTTATATGGGACAACATATTAATTGTCATAATATGAATGAATCTTACAGAACTTTTTGATATTGGAGGTTTTACCCATGAGTCCAAACAAAGACATACCTATTATACAACTTACATTTTCACAGCTAATGGCCCATGTCTAAAAATGTAAACTTGAAGCAGATCTTTAATAATCTTGCTTTTGAATAATTATTATATTTTTCAGGTGTTTCTGGAGTCTGTTTTGTTTTAATCTTTTTTATTCTATTAGAAAGCTCACAAGTTTTAGAGATTTGGATGTGTGTTTTATCAGTCTAGATAATAAATGCTGATTACAATGAAAATACTACTCAAGTGAAAACTGGAACCAAGTTTTAAATTATTTTTATATCTCTTCAATCTTAGCGAGCACAATACCCGTGCTGGATAAGATTATTGTTCAAAATTATTGCTGTCTTAAAGCGGCTCATATATTCCTTGCTAATATCATGTAACATGCACTGCTTCTCTGTGGGAGGAATATACTTCACACTGCTACTGTCAGGGTTGAGGATGTGACTTATTTGGTACATTTGATAGCTTGTGCTGCAATAAGAACTACCATAGACTAGAAGGCTAAAACAACAGACCCTCATTTCTCACAGTTCTAGAGGTTGGAAGCCTGAGATCAAAGTGTCTGTAGGCTTGTTTTCTCCCAAGGGCTATCTCCTTAGCTTGCAGATGGCCACCTTCTTTTTGTGTCCTCACATGGCATTTTCTGTGGATGTACACATCCTGATGTTTCTTGCTTTATTCTTAAAAGGACACAAGACCTATTGAATTGAGGACCACATTTAACCTTAATCATTTCCTTAAATGTTCTGTCTTGGAATACAGTCACGTGGGCTGTTATATGCTTCAGTATGTGAATTTTGGGGAACAAAATTTAGTTCATAACACCTGGGCTAATGGAACATGATTTAAAGTATTTGCAAATTGTGAGTAAAAGAAGAAAGATCAATTTAATGCTTTGCTACAGCTCTCTTTCCTCTGCTGTGAGACCATCATGTACTCAAATGGGGCTCCCTCTTTACCCTGGGCTCTGGATTAAACAGGACACTGAACAGAACAGTAGTCTACTTGTTACCAACATGTAAGGAGAAACCTTTTTGTTTTCACCATTACGATTTCACGACTTTCATGTCTCTTGATATCACAACTTAGCCCAGCAAGAGCTAAGTAATAAAGTAATCATTACTTATAAATAGAAAGCTTTCATTAAATTTTGTGGCTTTGGTTTTGGAGTCAGGCTTCAGACAGCAAGGGATTTATTATTAAAGGTTGAATAAAATGCAGTAGCAAACTATTTGGTAAAACTGTTAGCTGCAAGTACCTAAAAGGCAATTGATTAAGCAAACAGGATCCTGGTGATATTACTAGCATAACACTCTCTCTCCCAAACACTAATTAGCTATATTTACTAGAGCTACAAAAAATGCTACCAGAAAAAGAAAGCTCTGAAAAGTATTGGCCAGTTTAGAAGAATTAAAAGAGAAAAAATCCAGAAACTATAGAACTTGCAGGATTAAAATTTGTCAGTGTTTTTTATATCTAACTTGCAAAAGATAAATTAAGAAATGTTTTGAGTGACAAGTCCAATTAGAACTTAGTCCTAAAATCCAGAGAACAGCTTTCATATCTTCATTGAAACCAACTAATTAAATAAGCAGCATGCCGTAAGTCCTTTCAGTTGAACAAAAGGGCTCAATGAAAAGAGACAAAGGATGGACCTCGTACAAGAAAATTTGTTAATCTAATAAATTTACCTTTCAAATTAGAGATAGGCTTGCATATGGAAAAGATCATGGATGTGACTACAGGTATGTTAAGATGACTATAAGAAATCAGTTTTAAAAACTACATTGCAGTTTTAGAGACTGGTTCTGCCAACAGAGCAACAGCACTGGATTAAAATGGACTATGGCAATTTAAGACTTAAAATGACTTTGGAACATCTAATATTCTACAGACAGAATAAAAGTTAGAAAATGTATCCTAATCTTTCTTGCTCCCTCATATATTTTCTAGAGTCCTCTTCAGATTTTTAATGGAAGATAAAGGAAAAGGAATAACCTCTCAGAGGTAGTAGTCAAGAACTTTGGAGAATAAGAGATAGGGGAGCTAATGCTAGGGAACATAGTTAGGGATTTTGATGAAACATTAAGTCCTCTAGCAAGATTTTAGAATGACCTGGTCTTCTCTGAGCATTCTAGCCTACTATTTGAGAATGAAAGTTTTGTGAGAATGTGTACATAATTGTGTGTATGTGTATGTCAGTGCAAGAGAGAGAGACACAGAGAAAATAGTTATTTTAAAATAGACTCATATTTTTTCACAATTTTATAATATAGTATATACTATTATAGTTTCTGTATTATTTAAGTTTTACCATGGCATTGTATTTTTTAAATTATTCTTATTCTTTGTCTTATCTCACTCTCAATTCATCTTTCTTTCTCTCTGTCACATAACATAAACATACACACAAGCACACACACACACACACACACACACACACACACACATACACAGATGGCTTTTTTTAATAAAGAAGGAAACACAGCTGTGGGTTTCTAATGGCTTATGCTGGTCAGCTAAGCAGCTAAACTAATAGATAGGCTGAATTTCTCAGTGACCTTCGTAGAGAAATTTAAAGGAGAGGGAATGTAGCATTCTCTGTCCAAAGAGTGAAACCCTTGTCAATTATTTTATGGTATGTCATTTTTTAATTTTTTCTTTTTTTTTTGAATGTTTAATATTTGTTTGACTTTCAGTTGTATCAAACTAATATTCAGATGGCTTTGTAAAAAATGAGATTTTTATTATAACTTTAAATCTGTTAGGTCCTGAGTTCAAGACTCTTCAGGAACAGAATGGAGGATAGGAGGATAGTATGTGGGATATAGAGTGTAAGATTCTCAAAAAAAAAAAAAAATGGAAGACAAGAGACAGAAAGGGGAAATTGATATACATCTTCAAGCTTATATTTTTGTCTGTGTTTGGAGGTATTTATAAATGGAAGTTTCTAAATACTTTCATTCTTGAAATTGTGTATATTTGAAGCCTACTTTTCAGTTTCTCATCCTCAATAATCACTTTAAATTCAAGAGGACACATTGCGAAATACCATATATAAATGCATAAAAGTTCAAAATTTTATGTTTTTTATATGTTAAATATTTATTTGTTGTTTACTAATTTATGGTGACACCATAGTGACATTTAATTTATTATGCTGTTGAAGTGGTTTCTTAGTGCATGATGGGATATATTTAATACTGCAGAACATTTCTGTACTAGACATGACACTGCCTAAGTTCTGCTTATGGGCAATATCAAACAGTCTACTCTTCTACAATGAGGAAACTAATGGGAATTCAGAGTAGGAAAGCATTACATCTCAGTTCCTTGTTACACTAAGCTCATCTGAGAATCATTCTTCAGCTACCTATTGAGTAAATTGTTTATTGCTAGGGGCCTCTGTTGAAGAGGAAAGCAGTGATTATAATTGAAGGTGTTTATCTTGGAAGGTTCTGGGAGTTTGAGAAAGAAGAATTCGCAGCACTGAGCCAGTGGGAATGGAATTCAGTGATCGGAAGGTAGCATAATGGGAAATAAGATATAATGAAGGAGACAAAGCCAACAGAAGTAGGAACATGGAACAAGATTTAAACAATTGCGAGGAGAAAGCAAACTAGGCCATGGTATCAATGTGCTTATGTAATATTATTGCTGCTTACAAAATTACAAAAAGGTAAGAAGCTCCTTTAGAGATTACACAGGGACATTAAGTTTTAAGTAGCAGAATCAAATTCAATAAGGCAAATATAAAAACTGCATTTTATCTTACTATTAGTTTCAAGATTAAGTCAGACATCTATGCTATCGGGCAGACTACCTATCACATCCTTTATCTCAAATTAATAAATATTTATTGATGACTTGCTATATACATGTAACAAATTATAGTAATTAAATAAATGAGAGTAAGATAGATTCAGATTTTCAGAAAATTACATATCAACTTACAGGTATACAAATCGAGGTTTGGATATTGGAAAAAACAAGGTATGCCAAGTTCCACATTACGTATAAAAAGAGATAAAAGGATCTAGAGGAGGAAAACAACTTATCTAGTAGAAAACCAAAGGTTTTTGCAGAAAGATGATATTTGCTTGGAAATATAAAAATAAAAAAAATGCTAAAAAGAAAAATGGTAGATATACATTCTATGCAGAAAAAATATATAAACAAAGTTCAGGAATTAGAATAGTGAATATATTTGTTCTAATTTTTCAAAATAATTATACATGTATGCATATGTATAATTATATTTTTCATATATATATATAGTGTGTGTGTGTGTGTGTGTGTAAGAAATGACAAAGGACTGAAAAAATGATTGAGATTTAAATTATTTTCCCCCTTATTATCCAATTCCAAATTAATAATAAAGTGTACTCTCATAAACACATAACACAAGTTAGAAAAATAAGAATTCACTCTTCTCTTTGCAGTGATTATATATTTATTAGTTCTTTAACCATGAAAGAAACATTTGTACTTTTCACATAACAGAAAATATATAACAACTACTGGCATAAATAAAATTCTCAGATTTACAAAGTTTATATTCTAATGAGAAAATAGAGTAACTGATGAAGAGAGTAGAGCTACTTGACAAATGATAAAGTCTTTCTAAGGAAATAACATTTAAATGGAAAATGTAATGTAATGAATCAGTATGGGAAGAGCCAAGAAAACAATATTTCAGAATTTGGGAAGAAATACAAAATTGTTATTGTGAATAAATACAGTATGGCAGGTCAGAGGAAACAGTAACTACAATATTCCAACTCTTCCCATTAAGTGATGAAGTCAATTTCCTTTCTACTTGAATGTGGACTGATTTTGTGGTGAATAGATTATAGGTGAGAAAAAGAAAAGGAGAATGGGGACAAAACAGAAACTAATCAGGAGAAGATTTTCCTGTGTCCAAGTGAGACAATACGATTAGTGTGACATAGACTAGACTAGGAAAGCTATAAATAGCAAAAATGGTATGGATTTGTAATGAGTTTTAGGAGCAGACTTGCTGATGAAGCACTTTCTGTCAGGGAAACATAGCACTTAGGATTTATTTCACTGTTTGTGTAACTGGACTTCATAGTTGTGTCATTTCCTAAGACTGGCTGCTACTGGAGCAAGGGTTTGTGAGAGGGAAGGAGTATCCTGAGAAAGTTAAATGTGAAACACCCACTAGACATTTAAGTGGAGATGTTCAGAAAGCAATTTGATACATGAACCTGTATCAACTGAGGATTTAGTACTGGAAATACAGATTGAGGGTTCAGTATATCGATAGTATTTAAAGCCATTGGGCAAGAATCAAGTTACATAGGAGAAAGTAACAAATAAACTTGAAACAGTCTAGTTGCTCTATACCTTTTGCTTTTTTTTTTTTTTTTTTTGCTTAAAGTAGCGAAAGCCACTATCTACTAGCATTACTTCTCCAAACTCATCTCTCATTACCAATTCTACAGTTGTACAATATACAGCCTCAAATTTTATATATTAAATAGAATGCTAAAGTAAAACCTGGGTTCAAAGGTTAACATGCTGCCCACTTTCAAATTTTTTGACTTACCATTTTATAAAATGCCTTAGAAGGTGTAAAAGAGTTACTAAAGCTTTTAAATATTGCTGTGTGACCTTCTTGAGAGCATTTAGCTCACTAAGTACTAGATCAACCCACCAACTTTTGATATTGTTTAATACATGTTAATATCACCATTCCAGGGAAATCTTACAGGATCAAGATTTGCAGGGAATAATTAAATGTGTCTTAGGTATTTTGTTTTACTTTATTTCTCATGTATGGTGGCTTAAAGTGTGAGACCAATGTGCTGTGATAGTACACTGTTATCAAAATTTTAAAAAATAGTCTATGTTTGCATAACTAAGACCAGTGCAGTTTTGCGAGCATGTGGGGCTAGTCTTCCTTCATTCTATATTTCCTTACATCTTTCTTCACTATTTCTATGGAGCCCAAATTTAAACTTTATTTACTTACAACTATATGAATGTATAATTCCTCCCATCTTCATTGCTCTCACAGATTATAACTGCTGTATGCAATTTTCTGTGCTCAGAAAATTAATTTATGCAGAATTATTTAAAAAGTAAAAACACAATTTGTTGTAAAAGTGCTAATTAATTGAACTCATACTCATTATTCTTGATATAAAGTCAATTAGAAAATAATATCACACATAAGATCCTGCAATTCCACTTCCACGTATATATTTAAACGAATTAAAAGCAAGGACTCAAGTGGATATTTGTACACCAAAGTTCATAGCAGCACTATCAAAATAGCCAAAATGTGGAAGCTATCCTAACGTCCATCAACAGACAAATGGATAAACAAAATGTGGTATATACATGCAAGTGACTATGACTCAGCTTTAAAAAAATAAAATTCTGATAAAGGTTACAAAATGAATGGACCTTGAATCATTATGCTAAGTGAGATAAACCAGAATCAGAGACAAAAGGCAACTATTCTTTCACTTATCTTATGTGCATAAATAGTCAAATACCTAGATACAGAATATAGAATAGAGGTTACAAGGGACTAGAAGCAGAAGGGAATGAGAAGTTGTCTCATGGGTACAGATTTGCAGTTTGGGAATATTAAAAACATGTGGAGATGCACAGTAGTAGTGATGGTTGCTCAAGGTAGTGAATGCACTTAATAACACTAAGGTATACATTAAAAAGTGGATAAATAGTTAATTTTACGTTACATATATTTTATCACACAAAAAATGTAACAGTACACAATGACCTAGATAAATTTTATGTGGCAAAATATTGTTTTGTGCTTTTTTCTTTTATAGTTCGAAGTGGGCTTTACTATCAAAAAATCTCCTTTTAAAAAATAGATTTGACTTATTTTCTTTGTGAAATATTCCTGCACTCCATTGATAAGAGTTATTTGTTCTATTTTCACATATTATATTATATACACAATAATAAAATATTGGATTATCCAATGTCCTTTTTCTAATAACATTTGGGTTACTGGACTTCATGAAACCATTGCTACTGTCTCATGGAACCACTCATTGGTCATAATCACTTGGTGGTAAGCCCTAACATGGCTTGCACCACAACTGTGTAGTGCGTTATTCTATCTGGAATGCTTAACACAGCTCTAGTCACATAATAGTTGCTTAATGAATACCTGTCTACAAAAATGAACTGACACACTAATGATGGTTTTGTTTCTTGTCCTTTTTTTCTTGTTCTCTTGCCATAATACATCTTCCTTTGCCTTTTCAGATGGAGTGTTATATTTGGTAGAAAAGAAAAAAAAGAAGAGGAGGATAAAAACATTTTACAGACAAGCAATGAGAACCCAGTTGAGGGGTGGCAATAAAAGGGTCTTCCTAAAAAATACATGGGACATTTCAAGGTAATCATTTATTATAAAAAGAGAACAAAATCTAAAACTAAGTTAAAAGCGACAGATTTTCCTAAATATGAAAAGTAAGTGTTCTATTCCACTCTACTCTCTCCTAGTAGTAGTATCCAAAATCTTTTGTCCAGTTATGGGCACCAGATATAAAGAGAGGCATTGACAAATTCCTGAATTGAAGGAAGTTGGTTGTGTTTTCACAGTGCCAATTGAGTTTGACAAGTGGGAAATAAATGTTTGCAGAGCAAGGAGAGAATATTTGAAGTCCAGAGGAATTGATTACACAGATGACCCCAAGAACCAAGGTGAATGAGGCTGTTCGTATGAGATGCACCTTTCTTTTGCACTTTGAACACTGGAATATTGCTTTGATTGTTCTGACAAAGTACAATCATTCTCAATGTTCTTGAAAACTTCTATTAGGATTCATAAGACCAAGAAGGCTGGAAAGCAATAATTGGCATCTAGCATTCATTTCCCTGACAATTACATAACTCTTATTCACCTGCCTAGCCACATGTTCCCATTCAAAGGTCCATACTTCTCTCCTGCATAATCATTTAATAACTCAATTTCCTGCATCCAACCATTTGTAAACTTCCTCACCTAATATTATTTATAAATCAGTGATACAGAAATAGTAAAATATCTGAAAATTTTGTAAAGTTATATTAAGATAATTTAGTTATATTATCAAAGGAAGCAACAGTCTTACTAAACTTTCTGATCAGACAGTATCTGTTATGTGTTACTCTTGGGACACAAATTTTATGAGACACTTTGTTAAATTAGATAGTGTCTAGAAAAAAAACTAAAAGCATTTGAAAGAGAAGACATCAAAGTAATGACTGAGTAGATTAGGAATATTAACCTTGAAAAGGCAGTACTTAAGTGACATGTTAGCAGCATTCAAATATTTAAATTGCATTGCAATAGCACAAACAGTGAATCCATTCTGTCCCCTCAAAGTAGTATACCAAGAACAATGGTTGAAAATTACAAAAGAAGATGAATTTGGCTCATAATAAGAATGATATTTTTAAGTATTTTCATTTTCCAGAAGCAAAACATTTAGTCTTATGAGGTGAATTCACCAAAAGTTCAATGTTTCAGCAGTGATCAGATTACTACATATGCAAGATTATGAGAAATATATTTTTAATAGATTGTAAGTGGGATATTGGAGCATATTTTGAAATGTATTTTATTTTTACTATAACTTAATAAATTCCTATAACTCAACAGAAACTCTAAGTAGCTAGAAAAGACTATACCGGTAATGAGTGGTAGAATCTGAATTTCACTTGAGTTCTCTGGGAACATAAATTTTTTCCTTTTAGCCACATGCTATACAGCACTGGAAAACTTTAGAAAGAAGAGAAATAAAATGGTAATAGCAATTTTCTCTGGGAAGTAGAATTAAATTTTTATGCTTTTACTTACATATATTTAAAACAAATTTTCCCCAGTAAATATTTATTATATTAATAAAAGTATGGCTATGTTGTGTTTTAAGGCAGAAAAGAGAAGAATGCCTTATTTAAACTAATCCCTTCTAATTGCATATATTTATATTATTTCATTTCAGGAATTTCTCTTCCAAATATATTACTTTAGTTTCATTTTAAATTTTGAAATAATATAAATCAAGTGAAAAATAGCAAGATTCAAAGAGTTTATACATTCAGGAGTTTCCCTGTTGTACTTTACATTTGTTTTTTCTTCTCTCTCTTCTCTTTGTGTGTGTGTGTATATGTTTTATGTCCATGTGTGTCTAATCTGTCTATCTATCTGTCACTCAATCAATCATCTACCTATATGCCTTCTTATCACTACCTTTAAAGTTCTACTTCAACACCACGGGATTCATTCAAATCTTCTATCTTTCTATTTTTGTAAATTTCTTTATTATTGAAAAATATGGCTCCCATGTTGACCAAACCATTATTTATTTATCTGACCAATCATTGTATATGTGACCAACATCCAAACCACAAATCCTATTTTCTTAGTCCCAATCCAATTTACCCCTACCATGCCCGTTTCCACCTCAGTCAGGGCCTACTCCATCTGTCCCATCAAATAAGTGTAGCACTTAATTTTGCCAAATTATCAGCCTGTTCAGGGGCTAGAATGAAGTAAAAAAGAAAGGGAGGCCACCACTCAGTATACATTTAATTTTTATAATATTTCATATATTTTCTTCTTTAAAAAAATTTTTCCAGGAACATGTATTATCCAGATGTTGGATCTTTGCTATCCAGGCTTTAAAACAATCACATCTTTTATGATTTTCATCTCTACTTTTCTTTTGCATTGTCATAGGGCTTTTTTTTTTTTGAGACAGTATCTCTGTCTGCCAGGTTGGAGTATAGAGGCACAATCCTGGCTCACTGCAACCTCTGCCTCCTGGGTTCAAGGGATTCTCCCAGCTCAGTCACCTGAGTAGCTGGGATTTCAGGCAGTCACCACTGAGCCCATCTAATTTTTGTATTTTTAGTAGAGACGGGGTTTTGCCACATTGGCCAGGGTTGTGTTCGACTCCTGACCTCAGGTGATTCACCCACTTCGACCTCCCAAACTGCTGGGACTACAGGCTTGGGCTACTGCACCCAGCCTTCTTACAGGAGTTTTAAAATGTATACTCCACTCCAATAATTTGATTACCTGAAGTTTCAATTGTGTTTATGATTGACTTTAATATTATATTTTAATTTTGCTATTACATGTGGTGAACTTGCAGAACTTACATCAACACTCATTTCATAGAAATGAAATCATAATATTTACATGAACATTCATTTCAATAGAAATGAAATCATATTCTTATATTTAGTATAATTTATGTATCTGTGTTTAGTACATATAATATGCACATATATGCATGGTAAATATAAAAAAAATACATATTTCTTCTGCTTCCGTTGCCTGGAAATGACATTTGTCTCAGATGCCATACATGAAAAGTCCTATGTTTTTGCATGTACTGCATCTCCCATGCTCCTTGCCCATGTTTCTGTCTACTTTTCTAGAGGCACTGTTGGTGTGTTGGTGGCGACTCACACAGGCTTTCAAAGAGCCTGTTGAGTACACTTCTTCCCAACTCCCTGTTCGTGAATAATACACTGGTTGCTTAAACAGGAACATTGTGGAAACATGGAAATATTTACAATATAAGAATAGGCAAATACTACAAATGAGAGCTTACATTTCTACAAAGCCTGTTGTTACAAACAGTCACTAGAGTGCCACCAGATCAACACCTTTCCCTACCTCCTATTAAAACAAAGGAATTTCCATGTTTAAGAGGAGTTTCTCCTCTGAAATATGCAAGGTGTAGTTCTCATTTAATTGCCATACAAAGAGTAGAACAACAAAACTCCTTCACCGATTCAATAATTTGACTATATCTTAATTTATGTGCTATTATAATTACAAAGATTTTATTTTCATAGAAAACCTGAGAGATTAAAAAGTGGGAAGATATTTAAAATACACCTTTTTCCTGTGATTTCAAGTCTAGCAACATTTTAACTTAAAATATTTAATTAAAAATTATTTTAATGATTTTTTTGTATAATTATTCATAGAAGTGATTTGTTATACTTATCCTTCAAAATGCAAGTGTAAAAGTGTTATTATGTAAATCAAACATCTACTTGTAGGTACGAAGGAGCAGGAAATTACAACATTCTATTATGTTATTTATTTTCTGCCTTTTACTTTTTAATCATTATAAATTTCTGAATATTGAAGATAAACTGTAGATTTTAACTTTCACAACATGATTAACCCACATTCTATTCCTTTTAAATAATACAGTAATTCATTTGTTACCAAACATTTGGTGCAGGTGCAACAAGTATTCAGAGCTTCATGTTGCTATCATTCTGTTTGGGAATTTTCACTTTAGATTATTATTCGCTTGTTTATTTTAGGAAAATGTCTTTACTTCACTTTTTTAAATCCATCTATCCCTGAAACCTGATTCTGCTAGTAGCATTTTGTTATTGACAATATATTCAGCTTTTACATCCTAACTTGCTTTAGGCAAAGGCAATAAAGACAGCATCAGCTGAATCATCTTAAAAATATGAAAGAATATCTCTCTCCAAACCTCTGTGGTATGCAATTTGCTTCCACATAAACAGTCCTCTTGTAAAATAAATGTACCAGTTAGCATGACTATATACACAGATATGTGTTTATTCATTTTGTTTATGTCAAAATATGTGTAAAGTATCTATAAAGAATATGTGTAAGGCATATGAATTTAGCAGTTTTCCTTCTTACAATGGTCTTTGTTTTACAAGTATCTTTGGTTGGTGCCACTGGGGTTTGAGTACTTTCTAAGGTCAGTAATGTTAATGAATACCATGCAGAAATCTTCTAGCAGTATGTATTTCTGGATTAATTTTTTGTGTAAGGAAGTGTGTTTGCATATATGTGTGCTCTCTCTCTCTCTCTCTTAATCTGTGTTTAATAACAGAGGCATAAGAACAGGAACAAGAAGTGTTTACTTATCTATTGTTACACTGAAATCAAAAGATAAATGTATACAGAATAAAACTACTCTCTGATCTGAGTGCTCTTTATAACCTTTCCCTATAAACACATGTAGAAAGAAAATATAATATTTCAAAAATGTATGAGTGGTCCTACCAAAAGAAAAGAAGAGAGAAAGAAAAAGAAAACAAATCTTCAGATATTGTAAATAGAGACAAACCAACAACAGAACTGCGGGCTTATGAGTTGACAATATGAGGCCACTGGTCAGTGTGGGAAGGGGTAGAGGAGAGTATAACCTAAACAAAATCTAAGCTCTAAAAAACAAACTATGACTTGTAACTTTATTGTATAGCGTGAGAGCAAAGATCTTGGCATAGTGGTGGGACTTTAAAAAAATTGTGCCTTTAAGAAAAGGAGAATAAGTTACTTGTGTGGTCAGGGAGGTGGCACAAGGTTTATCTCTACCCAAGTCTGGATAGACAAATAAAAGTCTACTGTGAAAAACAATGCAATAATTAAAAACCAAGTGTACATCAATGATAAAGCTTAAGTCTAAATCACAAACTTTCTTCATGGAGGAGAACATGAGGAAAACATTTAACATAAAATTCATAAAGGACTTCACTAAAAATAAACCACATTACTACCTACTATGAAAGGACAGAGCTACAACCTGAAAAACATTTTGTCCATAGAAAAGACATAGAAAAGAAATATCTGCCAAAAATGGGTTCACATTAAAAACTTACAAGCCATCATGTTCCAGAATCAGTTAAGAGTAATAAGTAGGAAAATTTGTCCTTCAGATAATGGAACAATCTGAAAATTATCACCAAAAATACCTTGTACCTGACCTTTTCTTATAGCCATCACTGACACAATCCATTCTAAGCAACTATCATCTCTTACAGAAATTATTGAGAGCTCCTAAACCTTTGTTACTGCTTCTGCAGTATCAACGATTAAGTCTTCTCATCTTAACAGGCAAAGGAAACATGCGTAAACTTTAGCGAATTAACCCCTTTTCTCATACTCTTCTGTTAGTTTTGTTGCTCACAAATAGCAAGAACTGAGATTTGTAGCAATGGCTTAAAATGTCTGACATGCTACGCCCCCTACCTCTTGCCTCCCTCATTTCACTTTCTTTTTCTCTTCCCTTTGTTTGCATCTCACAAGCCACACTGGCTTCCTTGCTATTCCTTGAGTATATGAGGCATCCTCCCAGGTCAGGATCTTTGTATTTGCTGTCCTTTCTGTTTGATAGACTTTCCCGAAGGATTTCTCTCAATTCCTTCAAATGTTTACTCAACTGTCTCCTTCTGAGTGAGGTCTTATTCCTACCCAATTTAAAATACAGAATACTAACACAATGCCCACCTCCCTCTTTACTCTTTGAGCTTTCCCCCCCATTTTACATACTATCTAATAAGTTATATCTTATACGTACTTATTTCCTTTTTGTCTTTCTGCTAGAAGCTAAATTTAATGAAGGCCAAATTTTTATATTTCCGTCTTTGTGTTTGGCAGCACCAAGAACAAATCCTGAAATATTTATGTTCAATATATTCAATAACTACACACCAAAACATTAATTATATAAGAATGTACAAACATATTAATTTGTATACCAACCACAGACAACTAAAAACCATCATATCACAGTTATAATAGCAAAAATAAAGACATATTATTATGTTAACAGAAAGGTTATCTATTAGGAGATGGAAAAGTTCTCTACAAAAATTACACAGTTTTATAAAAAGAGATAAAAGATGAACATAAATAGAGATATGAATAATTTCCATGAGTTGGAAGGGTTTACATAGTAAATATGAAAAATTTTCCCAAGTAATCTCTGAACTCAATGTAATTTCACTCACTATACAAACATGACTTTTCCAGGGTTATTATAGATAAATCCAACCTAAAATTCATACAGATGATAAAAGTAGCAAGGTTGCTAAGAAATGTTTCAACTAGATAAAAAAAAGTAGAGAGAGTGCAGGATGTGTAGACCTGCTCTAACAAACATCATCTTTTGAATGAGGAATATTTAAGATAGGTACTAATAGGGCACAGATAGAAAAATAACACCTTAGAAGAAAAATGAACCTAGAAACATGTTCAGATATTTTTTAGAAATTGATGCATGTGGTAGGCAGAAAACTAGCCCCCAAAATATATTCATATCCTAATCCCTGTAATATGTGAATATGTTACCATATGTGGCAAAAGAGAATTTGCAGAAGTGATTAAGGTTCAGATTTTGAGGTTAAAAAAATTATCTTAAATTATCTGGGTGAGCTCAATGTAATAAAAAATAAAAATCCTTCTAAGTGAAAGAAGGAGTCAGAAGAGTCAATGAAGGAGATGTGTGATGGAAGCAGAAGCCATAGTTATACCATTGCTAACTGGAAGGCAGCCACAAGCCAAAGAACAAAGGCGACCTTCAGGCAAGAAAACAATTCCTCCTTTAAAGCCTCCAGAAGGAATAAAGCTCTGCATACTTATTGATCTCAGCCCATTGAAACCCATTTTGGACTTTGGAATTCTATATCTGAAAGTTCGTAAACCGGAATTATTTTAAAGCAGACAGCGTATGATAATTTGTTAAAGCAGAAATAGGAAACTAATACAGTTTAGGATAAAAAAGACATTATGAGTGGTAGAAGTGGGATAAATGATTCGATCATGAAGACTTCCTTGTGAAAAGCAAAACTTTAAAATTTAGTTATTAGAAAATATCTTTATGATGTCCAGGCAGAGAAAAATTTATTAAATAAGATATAAAAAGACACATTAAAAAAAAGATATAAAAAGTGCAAATCAAAAGAGTAGATCTTGGTATTCACAAATAAATGGTGAAAAGATGGCATCTGTTTGTCAAAAGCCACCATATCAAAACAAAAATAAAAGCTGTAAATGGACTGTATTAGTCAATTTTTTATGGGTATAAACAACAGCCCAAGACAGGGTAATTTATAAAGGAAAGTGGTTTCATTGACTCACAGTTTAGTGTGGCTGGGGGAGCCTCAGGAACATTACAATCATGGTAGAAGAAGGCAAGACCTCTTTCAAAAGAGGACAGGAAGGAGAGGTGCTGATCAAAGTGGGAAGAGCCCCTTATAAAACTGTCACATCTTGTGAGAACTCACTATCACAAGAACAGCATGGAGGAAACCACCACCATGATTCAAATAAGTTCACCTGATCTCTCCCTTGATTCATGGGAATTACGGTCATTACAAGTCAAGATGAGAATGGGATGGGAAAACAAAGCCTAACCATATCATGAACTGAAGTAAAATGCATAATAAAATGGACAAATAATAAATTTTCAGAATATAGTAATGCATATAAAATTGAGCCAAAGATATAAACAAAACATTTTCAGCAGAAATAAAACAAATGGCTAATGGATATATAAAAATTTACTCAAATTGAAATCATCATGAAAATTTGAAAGTTACAACAAAATAACATTCCATCATCTTAAATTTATACATATTTAAAATATATTAAATGAACTTGTTTTTCATAGCATAAACTCACCTGGTTACTATCTTACCTTTTTAAAAAAATATTTTTTCAGATGCCTATTTGATATTTATTTCTATTTTATACTGTGGTTAGAGAACATACTAGAGAAATTTTTGTTTTTAATTTTGATATTTTGTCTTTATTATTGAACCATTTGCTTATTTTATGCCTCTGTAGTGTTTTACATTGTATAACAGAAATTTGTAGTGTAGATAATTAAAATATGCTACCAAATATGCTCCCCATATACCAATTTGGTATTAGGATTATTTTGAGCTGAAGACATTTAAGGCGCAATAGATCCAGAAAGAAGTCTTGGAGTTTCCATTATCTAACTAAAAGCAGAAACTTCTAAATTAGAACTTTTCCTTTTCCCCCAGGGAAAGTTTATCCTTTCCTAGGAAAGGGAAAATAATCCCTTTTCCCCCAGGGAAGTTTTATGGCCTTGAAGAAGATGAGGGGGACCTACAGAAACCTTTCTTCTCAATGAGTCCATGATATGTTTACTCTCCCACTGTTTGCTGCCCCTGAAAACCTAAATCCCTTTTTCTTTCCTTTTTACTTCTCTAGACATTCATTATTCTTGTTTAGAATGATATATCAAGTCCAATTTCTAACACCTTTTTGAATGACTAATTATTGAGTGCAGGTGTGAATACACTCTATTTGTTTTGTTCTTGTTAATCTGTCTTTTGTCAGTGTAATTTGCCAAACCATATTGGGAAAACCTAGAAGGACAGAGGAAGCAGTTTATTATTTTTTCCCACCAATGCAATAGACTCTGTATGTTGAAATTATGGAAAAGACTCCAAACTGGGTCACCCATGCAGATCACGTCATGGATTGGTTTTAGACTTTGTTAGGACAGGCCTAGAGGAGTCTTCCACAGTGTGGTCCTTATTCTTGAGGCATCAAGTTTTGGGGTCCTAGGTGATTACTAGGGGTATTAACACAATCTCTACCCCTTGGCTATGCTGAAATTTTAATGTATTCGAGTAAAGCTGAACATCTAGAATTTTTTTCATCATTCTTGGTCTTATAGCAGTTACTGTCTGCTAAGACCTGCAAATACACAACTCAGCTCTTAGCCAAGAATAGCAGAAAAACAATCTCCCACTGTCCACTCTACTACCATCCTTCTCTCTGGTGCCACACCTCCCAGTTTCTAAGCACCTCAGTGACAAGGAATGCTAATCTCTGCCTGTTTTTCTTAGTGGCTCCACTCTGATCTGTTTTGTTCCAGCTTCTTGCAGCAAAGTTGGGAAAATAATCCCAGGTAGAGAGGTGGACAAATGCAGGGTTTGTTTCATGAGATTCCTTTCCTCAGGAGGATCATAGTCCTACATTGCTTTTGTTCAATAACTGAAGTTACTTTATACAGCTGTTCAAGGGCTATAGTTGTTTATGTCAGGAGGCGTAACTCTGTGCCAGAATTTACAGAAATGAATTTATTTGCTTCTGAACATATTTTACAAACCTGGAGAAATGCCAAATGTGGGTGAAGGGGAAGAAGGCAGCAAAACAGATGCCATGTATGTACCTATGCAACTATCTTGCATGTTCTGCACATGTACCCCAAAACCTAAAATGCAATAACAAAATTAAAAAAAATAAAAAATAAAAAAATAAAAATAAAATAAAATAAAACCAAATATTTATGTATATCTAATTTGCATGAAGTTCAGTATTAAGTATGTGAAGATATTGTAGCTAACAATATGGGTATGGTTTCTGACCTAATGAAATTTGCCAATTACTAAATTTAATGCAGTTATATAAATATATTCATATAAGTTTAGTCTCAATGGATTATGTTGCCATTACTGAGGATTCTGTCAGTAATTCATATGAATTTCTCCTTACGTTTGAAGGAAAGAACTGATGACAAATAGTTACCTGTAAGTTTTCCCATCTAACCGAAGAACTTAAAAGAAACAGGTCTAGGAAGAAGTGCTGTTTTATTGTTTTTTTGTTCTCTGTTTTTAATCAATGTGTGTGTTATTTTTCTAAATGTCTTTTAGGACTATATCATCATATACAGTACATTTTAATAAGATTATTTCAGTTTTTCAAGTATCATCTATTCCATTGTAAATAATAACCTACAACACCATTTCACCAATACGAATAATCACATACATAACCTTTTAAAGTATTAAATATTTAACTAAATCTGAAGCCTTTATTCAGGAATAAAAGTTTAATTTCTTAAGCTGATCATGCTCTTTGCTTATTTCACTGAATAGAAGTATATTGTGGGCATTTCAAGAAAAATATATTCAATGTAGTGCATAAAAAATTAATCAGAAACATGATTTCAATAAAAAGTATTTCCACAGAAAATCCTGTAAGACTTGCAACTTTTCATTGTTAATAATATACATTTTTTTATCTAGGGAACAAAATCAAGATTAATTGAATGGGAATATCCAACTTTAAGACTGTAATAGAATCATGACTTAATTAAAATCAAAATCTCATGGTGTCCTTCAAGTGACACCTTAAAGAACTATCAGTAGAGAAGAGTATGAAATTAATTAAACATCACAGTGAATAATAACCCACATATGCCTTTAGAAAAATAAGCTGCAACTTAAGAAGAAAATAGGAATTTTGCTTTCTTGTGGATAAAATAAACATTTAATGTTTGATAATATTGTGGGAATATTTTTATTGAAATGTATGTAATTGTTTCAAGTTATGCCTGATTATTTTACTAATTATTTTACTAATGATCAAGAAGTCTTATATTGCAGTATTATCCTTTATTATCTCCATATTTTACACTGAAGAATAATTGAAGCAAAAGGGATTAGAAAATACAAAACATAATACTACAATTTTATTTCTGAGTTTTTGGTCCAGCACAAAGTTATGTGAGTGAATTTGCATGCCTTTCAAAATTTCCAACAATAGACTCTAATTAATTATCTTAAAGTTTGACCTTGGGAAAATTGGTTATTCCACTTACCAGCTTCACTGATTTCAGCAAGCTGGTTAACCTTTCTGTTTCATTTTCCTAATCAGTGCAAAATGAATACTGTTATTTATATTTAGGATTAACACAATTAAAATAAGAGAAATAATAAAAATACATATTTTTTTTCAATAAATATCTTCTCCACTAGTCTTTCTCCTCTTAGAAGAGATTTGAATACAATTGCTCACTTTTTCTTTGTTTTTTTTTCTCTCTCTTACTCTCTGATGTACACATATTTACGTATATTTTATATCTAATTTAGTGCAAGCCTAAAAATCTGCATTGCCACCTGTGTCTATATTGACCCAATGATTTAAACATAGACTTATTGTTGGCCACATTCTTTATTGGTATTCAAATGTCATCTTTCAAACTAAATATATATATATATATATATATATATATATATATATATTCTATTTGCTTGACAACTTCTCAAAGGAAACCTCTCTGCTTTATTCAATCTTTTTGCTCTTGTCCTCAAATTGGTCTCTCTCAAGCCCCACTGTATTTCTTGTGTTTCTTTCCATACATGTAGTGCTTACCCATCTCTTCTCAAAGGAATCCAATTCTACCTTGCCTGAGGGTCTAGCTTAAATTCCTTTTTGACTGACTGCTGGTACTTACTGACAGATGCTCATACAGACATTTGCCAATTATATGTCCTATTTCTATGGGACTGAAGTATAAGTCCCTTGAAATTAATCTATGACTTAGGGTCTTTTGGTTTCAACTAACAAGGAATTAACTTTGCCCAACTTTAACAAAAAAAAAAAGAGAGATAATTTATTGGCAATATTTTGAGAAGCATGTTATATTTATTAGATAGGTTTCCAACTTGCAAACAGGTTAAAAAACAGAACAGACACTGTCTGGCTCCCTTTCAGGTTTAAGCTCAGCAGTATTGCCTTGCTGTGTTTTGTTTACAATTGCCCTTCAATTTCTCCACTAAAAATTCAGCCCCAGAGGGGAAAATTGTTAAGTTACCTGAGTTTGGATTATACTCTTTTCCCTCTATTTATGTACCAGGATAATCAGAAGACATTTTTTGACCAAGATATCTTCCAGATCCTTTTAAACTTCTGAAATGTAGGACAGAGCTACTTTGTTTACTAAACCACTAAGACTGCACACAGTATTAGGAAGGAAATTCCCACAAAGGAAATTAATATGCTCTTAGGAAAAAAGTACACTAAAAACAAGAAGAAGAACAAACACTACTAAATGTAGGAAACAATTTTTTGTTTATATTTTAAGTATGAGCTTTTCATCTTGGCTATAATCTAATGAGATACTGTTAGTTCACATTGCATTGCTATAACAGACTATGACAGACTGTGTAACTTAAAGGAAAAAAAAAGGCTCCGTGTGCTGGCTCACACCCCTAATCCCGGCACTTTTGGAGGCCAAGACAGGCAGATCACCTAAGGTCAGGAGTTTCAGACCAGCCTGGCAAACATGGTGAAACCCTGTCTCCTCTAAAAATACCAAAATTATCTGGGTGTTGTGGCAGGTGCCTGTAATCCAAGCTACTAGGGAGGCTGAGGCAGGACAATTTCTTGAACCTGGGAGACTGAGACTGTGCCACTCCACTCCAATCTGGATGACAGAGTGTGACTCTGTCTCAAAGAAAAATAAAAAAATTCTTAGGATCTGGAAGCTGGAAAGCCCAACATCAAGGTGTCAGCATCTGGGCATCTGGTGTAGACCTTCTTCCTGTATCATTCCTGCAAAAGGTGAAAGGGCAAGTGAAAGAGAAAGGAGGCTTAACTCACTCTATTAACAGGGATCCACTCCCAGGATAACTAACCCACTCCTGAGATAATTGCATCAATTCATTCATGACAGGGGAGCGTTTATTATCTAATCTCTACTTAAAGGTGCTACTTCTCAATACTGGTTAATTATGGATTAAGTTGTCAATGCATGAATTTTGGGAATCAAATTTGAACCATAGCAGATGCAATTTCTGCACTGTTATTGATAAATACACTATTTAATGTGCTTAGTGATTGTTGAGGGAACCCGGAAGAGATTTACTAAAATAGACAAAGGTAGCAAGGATCACTTTTAGGTGTTACAACACATTACCTAAAGGAAACATTGCCTAGTATTTATTACCTAAAATTCAATCAGTTTATTCTTGTTAAGTCAATGAATGTGTCTATTTGGAAGTGTTGATTAGAAAGCTTATAATTATTTTAGTTTACAATCCATAGTTATATCAGCCAATATTAGAGGCAGACTAGTAATCAATAAACCTGACTAACCTAAGAAGATAAGCTCACTTCTCCCACAACATCATTTTTTTTCTACCACTACCACTGAGGGAATGTGTTCTCTTTCTGGGTCCACAAGGGGGCATAGTTTTAAGGGCAAGAACTTCTCAGTGCCATGCCCCCCTCTCATCTCTCTCCATCCGGGAGATTTAATGGTTTATGTTTAAATTTCGTGGACACGGGAAGAAACAAAAAGCCAATCACTCCAACGGAAGTTCTAAGGAACTAATTTCATTGGCCCAGGGGCTTAGAGAAGGTAGGAAATTTTGCCAGGTTAAAAGTCCCCTTCTTCCACACCCCTTTGGACTCCATGTTTGGGTCCCCTTGCATGAACACTCATGAAAGTTGTTTTCCTCTCCTGGATTTCGTATTTTTGGATTCTCTCACTCAGTGTGAAAGTTATCTGTTTCTTTCTCTCTCCTTTTTCTCTCTCTGCTTAAATAAATCACTTTCTACAAACACTTTTGAGTTCGGTATTTACTGTGCACTGCGCTGTGGTCCCCTGTCTCATTCTTGAGAGAGCAGACCAAGAACCTGGAGAAACGTCCTCTCAGGGGAGCTGAGGGCACTCTGAACCCCTGAACCCCAGTATACCACCACCACTTATATAATCTGCCTTCTCACCTATTATTATAGATGAACTATTTCTACTCCTATTCAATGCCATACATTTTTCTTGGGTGCTACGTGCCCATAATCTCTAGCCAACTCCAGACATTGCCCCAGCTACTCTTTCTTCTTCTGTCTTTACCAGCAATGTTCCTTCCAATGGAGTCATTTTTACCAATGTATATGGTAGACAGAAAAATTCCTCCTAACATATCTTCATCTTAATCCCCAGAAATCGTAAATATGTTACCTTAGATGGCAAAAGAAACTTTCAGATGTGGATAAATAAAGGGTTATAAAATGAGAAAATATCCTAGATTTTCTAGGTGGATCTGTTGTAATCACAGAACTCCCTATAAGAGAAAGGTAAGAGATCAGAGAGAGAGAAGGCCATGTGATGTTAAACACAGAGAGACATTGAAGATAAAATGCTAAAGACTCTAAAGACAGAGGAAGGGACATGAGCCAGGGAATGCAAGAGATACAGCTCTAGAAGCTGGAAAAGGCAAGCAAATGTATTCTTCCTCAGAGATTTCAAAAATAATCATCCCTGTCAGTACCTTGGTTTTAGCCTTGTATGACATGTCATATTTCTGACATCAAGAACGTGTAAGAAAGTAAGTTTGTGTTGCTTTAGGCCAGTATATTTGTAGTAATTTGTTACAGAAGCAAGAGGAAAATAATTATACTGTAAAAGCATGCTTTCATCACTATGTATTTCTTTTTTTTTTTTTAATGAGACGGAGTTTCGCTTTTTCCACCCAGGCTGGAGTGCAATGGCACAATCTCAGCTCACCGCAACCTCCGCCTCCTGGGTTCAGGCAATTCTCCTGCCTCAGCCTCCTGAGTAGCTGGGATTACAGGCACGCACCACCGTGCCCAGCTAATGTTTTGTATTTTTAGTAGAGACGGGGTTTCACCATGTTGACCAGAATGGTCTCGATCTCTTGACCTTGTGATCCACCCACTCCGGCCTCCCAAAGTGCTGGGATTACAGGCTTGAGCTACCGCGCCCGGCCTCATCACTATGTATTTCTAAAACATTGCAAAAACCTTTAGGTAGACTAAAGTTTCTCCACTTGCTACCACCCAATTTTTATATCCCTCTTAGTGGCAACAACAACAAAATCTCTTCAAAAGACTTGTTTGTTCTTTCTGTGTTCAACTTCTCTCCTCCCATTCACTTCCTAACTCATATCGATCAGGTTTTCATGCTCATTTCTCATGTTAAAGTTGGTGTTGGCTTACAGATTTTGCTAAAGTCAATGGTCCACAATTCAGTCTTCATCTACTCTAATTTCTTTGCAGAATTCGATAGTTTTGGTATGCTTTTTAAAATCAGGTTGAGGAATAAAATAATCTTGTTACATTAGTAAGTCATTTGTCAATTATTCTTGATACCATTTTTTTTCTATTCCTCCTAAATCTTCATAGTAAAATACTCCAGGACTGAGGCCTTAATACCATTCTCTATATAGTCTCCCTCATTGGGCAATTATATGGAATGCACTGTTTTCAAATGCCATCTCTGTGCCTGTAACTCACTATTTATATCTGTACCTCAGATCCCTCCTCTAAATTTCAGCTTCATATGTATAAATTTCTACTTAAATCTTCAGCAGTTATCCCAAACTCAATAAGTACAAATCTGAATTCCTGATCTTCCTTTCCTACATACCACAAATTGATTTTCTAGTAGCCGTTCTGGTCTCAGTTGATAACAAATGCACCCAATCCCTTGCTCAGGCCAAAAACTTTAAATTACCTTTATTTATTTTGCTCGTATCCCATCCAGTTTGCCAGACTGTCCCTTCTCAATCCTTTATCACTTTTGTTCAATTCATCATTATTGCTCTTATATTGTTTGTAATAACTGACTGTTCTAATTCAATTCTTTTATCCCTGCAAGCTGATTCTTGGAAGCCAGAGTAACCCTTTGCCCTACCTTTTGTGGTCTTTCCTCTTCCCTCAGAGCAAAAGTCAGAATATTCAACAGGGAACCAAATAATGTATACTTCCTCCCCTACATCCTTAATTCTCTGAGCGCATCTCCTACCACACTTCCATTTGCTTATTCTCGTTAATTTCCTCTGCTGCCTTGACCTTTGTTGAACATATGGCACATTTCTGCCTTAGTGACTTTGCACTGACTGTGAGTTTTTCCCTCCAGAGGAATACCCCACTCATAGTTATATACAATATTAACCTATTTGAAGGATTTTCTCAAATCTTATTTTGTCAATAAGATTTAATCTATGTTCTTTTATATTGCTATCTCAGTTTCTACCATATATTTATTAAAATATTTCTTTCATTACATAATGCACACATTCAGAAACAAATCTTGGCTTGGAAAGCTTTACTAAAGAAAAAAATTATAGTTTAATAACTTAAAACATATATCAAATATAATAATGCTATAATGATGCAGAAAGACCCAATCCAGAAAGTTCTTCCTTAAAACTCAATCAGATTTTTAGCAGCAAGCTAACCCATTCATAGTCTCTTTTACCCCAAAGCCAATGAAAAACACATGCAAGAAGAGAGCAAGTAAACAAGAATTTTCATGGTGGATATTTCCATTTTAAGTACGCAATAGAGAGAGTGAAATTAAAAAGCTAAAATCACCTAGTAGGTAGGAGAATCACATTTATTCTCATGTCTGTGTGATTCCAAAAGGACTTCTGCTTACAACTGATGAAGTATAGCATCATTAAAACTCAATGAAATCTTTTATGATAATGTTGATTTTGGGGTATGCTTATTACATACACACATACAGAGAATTATATATTCTTTTCATAGGCAGGTCCTGAATGCTAAGAGGCATGCATAGTTGTGCTAAATATGTACTTTGAAAAATCCATTACGAACTATCAAATAAATAATAACTATCTTAAAATGCCTGCAATTAGGCATTTACACAATAATCCATAATGACTCCACTGGAGTCTTCACGTAGGATAGAGTAAGTAATGCACAGCATGTTAGCGATTAGGTATTTACATAATAGTATATAACAGCTATGAAAAAACCATCACAGACTATCAACTAAATAAAGCAGAATTTTGAAATATGTAATTTACTATTTACTAAATTTTGTCAACTCTTGTAAATACATTTAATAAGCATCCTCATCTTTTCTCTTTGAGAGATACTAAGCACTGTGAATCTATGCCGAAAGTTTAAACTACAACTTTATTCCTATATCTTTACTCCCCCTTATGATATACTCTGAGACAGCTGTCTAAATTCACTTTCTCCACTTCTCCTTTCCAATTCTGTTTTTAGCACACTGCAAGTATACTTTCATGCCTATTGGTCTGCTGAAACCAGTCTTAGCAAGGTCTCCTCCTGCCAAACCCATTATTTATTTTCAGCTCATCTTGCTTGAATTATCAGCAGTTAACACATTTGATCATGTGGCTTTTTCTCGATTCAATTCCGTAACTGGTCTTTAAGAACTATGTATTTTCCTATTTCACTGGCACCTCCTTCCAAATCCCATTAGAAGACTTGTCCTCTCACTGGCTTTAGTATTGCAGAGTACTAGGATTAATTATTACCCCCTTCTATCTTTAATAACTCCAAATATCTCAATAAACCCTTTGAATTTAAATACCATTTATAGTTTAATAACCTGAATCTGTATGTCTGAGCCCCAGTTGTGAGTAGTATCTGCCTAGTTGAAATCTGTATGTGGATGTTTGCTAAGTAGTATGGTATAGGGATTAGGGATAATTTCTGCCAAAAAGGAGCTCAGCAATACAGATTAGATATATTCTAGAAACTATATAAATGCCCTATTGAGAAAGATGATGAAAATGAAGGGGTTTGAATTCCCTTTCTTGTGCATTATGTTCATGTGAAGTCAAACTACTTGTGACCTCTTGAAACTCTGGGGTTTCTCATTTTTTACACTTCACTGATGACCCTCTCAGGGAATTTTACAAAAATGTTCTCTCTGCTCATCTTACCAACCAGACTTCTAATGACTCCATGTTTGGAAGGTGATAGAGGAATGTGCAATGATCTTTCCATGGCCTAGAAACCTAGGCTGCTACAAATATGCAGTAATGCAGAGATACTTTTTGTAGGAAAGACAGATTACTATTTTTTTTCTTAACTTCTGATATACTTGTTTTTTATTTTTATCTTTTTTCTTCCTTTGATTTTCTATAATTATGTAAAGTCTGCCTCATAATCAAATTAAATTCAATTTGTTGCATTGTCTAAGCAATTTACTGGCATTCTTGGGACGTGGGAATTGATATTTAGTATTCTGAAAGCCTGATTCTGATTCCAAATAAGACTTACCTAGATTAAACACAGAACTAAAAATGCTAAAAACATTACACCTGGGAATCAGATCATCATATTCATAAATTAATCCAAGTTTTGATGTATTTGATGTTCTTTGGACTTTTTATTCTCAAATTAGTGTTAGCACTGAATGAGTATTCCTGTGCAACCATATGGTTTTAAATAGTTATAATGCTTTTCTGATTATCCAATATTTGAATATTTCTATACTTAGGAGATATGTCATGAATAAATTTCTATATATTTTTTATCAAAATAGAAGTAATTTTTGAAGTAGTTTATTAGGTTAAAATTGGTGTTGTATTAAGTTCAGCATATATATCTTTAATAATTTAATTACATCTTCCTATTAACTACATAATAAAATTACAGATTTTTTAAAGCTAATAGATGAATATTGAATTGAGTTAAAACTTAAACTATTATAGACAATTGTAAGACTTTTTTCACATTGTTCTGTGACAATAGGTTAATGTTAAGAATGTAAAATATGAATATTTTATTGAACCAAAATACTGCAATAAAATAATTATATTTCTCAAATGTTTAAATATTTAAAAGCTTAAGGCTAATTTGTCTTTAATGCATATCAGTATATATGTTAAAGTACTTGTAATGTTGTCTGTCAATAATGTTCATTAATGAGAAAATTTAATAAATTTTAAAGTATGCAATATTTAATTAATAAATTCATGATATTGATCTGAAAAAAGTGTTTATAAATCAAAAGAACTAAAAAAATTATAAGTACTACATATGATTGGCTGCTTGAGTGTTACTGAGTAAGACTACAATACCTCTGTTTTTCAAATTATGAATCATATTAGTTGCATGAAATAAATTTACTGGGTTCTCTCCAGCATTAAAATATAAATTAATACAGTAGAATAGGGTATAATATAATTAAAAAATATCCTAGTGTACTGGTAAGTGTAAGGATTGTTTTGTATCATTCTTGTTTCACATGCATGTGTATGTCCATGTCTACACCTGAACCTTACATAAATATTTTTTCCTTGGTTTCAATCAACATATTTTGAGAAATATGTATTTAGATTTTATGTATTTTTAATATTTACTTTCCTTGTTCCTTTAAATTGTAAGTTAATTTGACATTCTATGACAGTGTAAAGATACAAATGTTTGATAAGCAATATATAAATATTTTTAAATTACCTATTTTGAAGGACAGAGAATAAGAGATACTTTCCAAGAAGATATCTTCAGTTGGCCAGAATGATGACGTGTACATGTTTGCAGCAATCACTTTACAAGGAGAGTAGATTAACACGATTGTAACACCTCTATTAAGTTTTAACTGATTGAGACTGGAGAGAGTCCCAGTCTCTTCAGAAGCAAATCACTGTTAGGGAATGAACACAGTTTATGTTCTATCGGAAATAAGGAAAGATGGTCAATGTCTGTTGGATCAAAGAAGGACAGCTGACAAAAACAGCTGAATGATAGACATTTTAAGAGCTTCTTTAGCGAATACTGTACATTAAACAAAATATATGCATCACTAGTATGTAGTTTAATTAGTTTTGAAATGTGTATAGAGTACTGCAATCATATAGAACATTTTTATCACCCCAAAAAGTTTATTTTTGCACTTTTGGGTCAGTACCTTCTCCCGTCCTTGTGATCAGACTACCATTAACACAGCTTCTACTTTTTCACATAAATGGAACCATATAGTATATATCCTTTTGTGTCTGGCTTCTTTTCAGCATGCTTTTGAGATTTATTGATGGTGCATTTACCTTGAATTCCTTTTTGTTGTTGAGTAGTATTCCAATTTACGGTTATAGCACAATTAATCTATCCATTTGTTAGTTGATGTTTATTTGGGTTATTTTCTATTTCTTTCTAGTGAATAAATCTATAATGAATATATGGATATGACTGTTTATTATGGGCATATATTTGTGCTTATTTGGAAAAATCTTAAAATCAGATTGGTGGATCACCTAATAAATATATATTTAACGTTATAAAGACTTGCCAAACTATTTCTTTAAGGAATGCTTTTTTTTGAATTGCCACAAGTGATATTTAAGAGTTCAAAATACTCTGAAGTCTAAAAAATATTTGTTGTTTTCAGCCATTTAAATTTGAAGCATTCTAATGATTTTGTGTGTGTGTGTGTTTTTACTGCAGTTCTATTTTGCACTGCCCTAAGGACTAATGATATTCCATGTGATTATGAGATAACCTGGGGTAATGACTTAGCATCTTCGACTTTTATTACATTCCCAGTTTTTTAGTTGTTTTATAATGAATAATGCTTTTTTACAAATAAATTTTAATGATTCAATTGGGATGATCATTTATTTTCTCATATAGTTTATAAGTATGCTCAAATATATTGATTCATTTTGGGGTTAGATTTCTCTGCATTCTCTAGGATGAATCTTAATTCATTACTTTTTTCTGCTACTAAACTGCAATATTTAATATGTTAAAATATTATTAGGTATACATTATTAATCATTCTGATGAATATAGATCTGTTTTCTTTTATGTAAGGCTTTTTTTTCTGATTTGTGGTATGAGAATAATGCTAGCCTCATAAAATAACCTGGGTAGTGTTTCCTTCTTTCATCTTCCGAAAGAGTTTGTGTAGAATTAGTGTGATTTATTTAGAATTGTATTGTGTAGGTGTCTTTTAAAAACTGAGAGAAATCGCCAATGAAATTGCCTTGTCCCAGATTTTAATTACTAGGGAAGAATTTCATCGACTAAATCTTAATAATCATAATCATAATAACAGATTATAGGGCTATTCAGATTATTTATTTCTTTTTGAACAAATGTAAGTGTCTCTCAATAAAGTTTTTCATTTCAACTAAGTTGAATCTGTCAACAATATATGTGTATTCATTATAGTAATCATAATCATTAATTGTCTAAAAGGGCTATTGTAAGGTTTTCTCATTTATTTCTGATATTGGTAACTTGTATTTTCTTTTGTTTCCTTAATCAGTTAGGCTAGAGGTTTATTAATATTATTGATATTTACAAATAATCAACTTTCAGTTCCACTTATTTTCTTTGTCTACTTCCTATTTCATTGATTTTTCTCTTCTATCTTTATTATTAGCATTTTGTTTACCTTAGACTTAATTTTCTCTTCAATTACTATTTTTTCAGTTGTAAGTTTATATTATACACTGCTTTGTCTTTATCCTACAAATTTTTGTTTCACTTTTAGTTTAAAATTTTAATTTCCGAATTTCCTTTGTGATTTAATATTAAAAATGTTTTTAGCTTTTTGTCAATATCTATTTTAATTATATTTGGGTCCAAGGACATATTTAGTATAATATATTTTTAAATGTATTAAGACATATTTTATGGCTTAAAATTTGATTGATCTTGGTGACTGTTTTGTGTACACAAGAAAATAACACTTTTCATGGTGAAATGTTTTCCATAAATGTTAATATATTTAACTTCATTGACAATATTTTATTACAATATTTAAAATGTTATTTTTCTAGTTCCATTAACTAAAAGAGTATTAGTGTTTCCTAATATAATTGTGATTTTTTTCTATATTGACTCACGATTATAAAGATCTATCTAGTATCACTTTCCTTCTGCCTACAGAAATGCTTTCAAATTCTCTGCACTATATTGATGATAAACTCTAAGCTTTTATCTGAAAAAAAGTCATTATTTTTAAAATGTATTTTCACTGTATATAGAATTCTAGGTTACAAATTTTGTATGTATGTTTGTTTTTCCCAGTATGTGAACTATTTAATTCTACTGGCTTCTGGATTGAACAGTTTCTGATAAATAGTGTGCTGTCATTTGTACATATGTTTGTTCCTGTGTACATAATGTCTCTCATTCTTTTTTTTTTTTTTAACTTTTGTTGTATTCTAGCCAAAGCCATTTTGTTTTCTTAGCAATATAATTTAGGATTATAATTTGCCAAGCAATAGTTTTTTTTTATGATTCTTCTGCTTGAATTTTGAGAGTAAACTTTCAAAATGCACATTGGGCCAAGCACAGTGACTCACACCTGAAATCCCAGAATTTTGGGGGTTCAAGGTGGGAGGATAACCTGAGACCAGGAGATCAAGATCGGCCTAGGCAACACAGTGAGACCTCATTGCTAATAAAAATAAAAATATTAGCTAAGCATGTCGGTGCTTACCTGTAGTCCCAGCCATTCAGGAGGCTGAGGAAAGAAAATTGCTTGAGCCCAGGAGTTCAACATTGCAGTGAGCAATAATCATGCCATTGCACTCCAACTTGAACAGTAGAGTGAGACCCTGTCTCAAACAAAACAAAACAAAAACAAAAATGCACACTGATTTAAATACATACTTCAAAGCTATAGTAAACAAGACATGTAATACAATGTGAAAGGTAGACACATAGCATAATGAAACAGAAAAACAAAGCCACCTGCATATATATGGTCAGTTGAAGGTCAACAATACTGTAAGATAGATAGGTTTTTCAACAAATGGTGCCCCAAAATTTTTGGACATTTTAATGTAGAATAAAGACCTCAACTGACCTTGTATTAACTTAAATGGATCATTTGCTCAATTAAAAATCAAAATTATATAACTTATTGAAAGAAACATAGAAAACAACTTTGAAACCTTGAATTACTCAAATATTTCTGTAATATAACAACAAAAGCATCAACTATCAAAGAAAAATGTTGACAAATTAGATTTTTTTAAGATTAAAAAACTTTGGAATTTCAAAAGATAGTCAACATGAGAAAATAGGAGAAATAGACTCAGAGAAAAAAATTGCACATCTAATAAAGGATAGAATAGAATAAATGTGCATATATGTGTATGTATATATACATATATACAACATGCACACACACACACACACACACACACACACACAGCCATTATAATTAACATTATAGTTAACAGCCATTATAACGAATGTGGGAAGGTTGAGATCAAAAAGAGGACACCAAATGTCTGGAGCTGATAAAAATCTATTTATAAAGGAAAGGTTTTATAGTGATATTGGGTTTATGTCACAAATGTGTATAAAAACATTAACCAAATTATTTCCCACTGTTTTTTATTCCTAACCTATCTTCTCCATTTTCCTATAGAATGACCTTTCTAAGTCTTACCTCTATTTAGCTTGCCTCTCACAGTTACAGTGGGTGTTTGTCTTCTGTTTTATTTCTCAGCATCAGGTCCAGGAGATACTTGAGTCACTCTATTGTAGCCTATAGTGTCTGAGAATAATAAACTAATGGATAAGCATAATCTTCAGGCTGTCTATACGTGCTGTTTACCCTTTCCCAAAAATTACATTGTTCTCTCTCTCCTCCTCCCCTACTCTCTCTTTTTGCAATGCATAGATTGCAAAACTCTTCTTAAGCAAGATAAAGTGTACCCAAAAGGAGATACGTGATATATGGAGGACTGTAGGAAGAGTTATAAATAAAGTTCGTATGTGATCTGTTGGTCCTTTCTTGCTATGACATTTACCTGCCAGCAGGGCTTTGGGGAACAGCTAACTTGAACTTTGATGTTGGAGAATGTTGTTGTTATCTCTGCAATATATGCAAATTTAGTTGACTTCCTTCTGATACTTTAGATAGGTAAACACTCTTGGACATAACCATAATTTTCTGAGATTTTTCTATTCTGAATAATTCATATTTGCTACAGAAATCTGCCAAAAGAGTGAAAGTACAATTTTCTTTTGTGAAATTATAGAATACTCTAAATCTGCTTCTCTCCATAATTATGGAGAATTTTTATTAGATTGGTTAAACAAAAATCGGAGATTTTGTCTTCCAGGGTTTTGTGAATATTAGAAAAAAATATGACAGACACCTGTCACACTGACTATTGATAAATTAATGTTGCTTTTTTGTTATTTTGAAGAAGCATTTTGATACAGCACAAAAAGTAGAAATTTGTGAGCCAGATGGCTCTTAAGTTGAATATCAGCTTCTCCATTTACTAGTTGCATTGCATTTTTGAGTTTTTGCACTCTCTCTTCTAAACCAGATATTCTAGTAATTATGTACTCCTTAAAGAATTGAATTTCATTTAAATACTGAGACCACATAGGGAACACACAAGAGAGAATCGAGGACCTGCTCTGTACCTGACAAATATTATTTTTTCTTCCTCAACACAAGTAATTGTTTTAGTGATCAAACTCTTGTGAAAAAGGAAAACTTAGTAAAAAGTTGAATTAAATTCACAGACGTTAAAATATGATATTTGCACATGCTGCATTAGAATAAAAAGGTTATATTACAGTTTTTATGCTTGCCTTATAATTTTTGCAGTTAATATTTTTACCAAAATTAATTTAATCATTCTTGACATGTATTAGTTCAGTGATAATAGAGGGAAAGAAGTTTTCCTCCTTATTCTAAGTAAGTAAAATATTCTGACATTACTGGAACAGGAAATGTCACAAGGATGCAAAAAGAACAGTGAACTGGAAGCATCCAGTAAAGGCATATATGATATTAAATTCAATCTTTATTGAACAGTGATATGGTTTGGCTGTATCCCCACAAATTCTCATAGTAAATTGTAGCTCCTATAATTCCCGAATGTCTTGGTGGGGGACCCAGTGGGAGGTAATTGAATCTTGTGGGTGGGTCTTTCCTGTGCTGTACTCATGATAGGGAATAAGTCTCACAAGATCTGATGTTCTATAGCGGGGGAAAGGGGCTCCCCTGCACATGCCCTCTATTGCTTACTGCCGTGTAAGACATATCCTGCTTCCCCTTCACCTTCTGCCATGATTGTGAGGCCTCCCCAGTAATGTGGAACTGTGAGTCAATTAAATCTCTTTCCTTTACAGATTACCCAGTCTCTGATTTGTCTTTATTAGCAGCATGAGAACAGATGGGTTTATAAAAGTTGATCTAATTTTCATGGAAAGAACTTTGCTGAGTTGGTGTACAGGATACACTCAAAACCATAATTATTAATTTCCCTCTTTCCTACCTTTCTAGAATGTATCTGCTGTTCATTAGCATTTGGAACAGCAACATATTTTATAAGCTATAGATACATTATTTTCTACAAAATATTTTTCTTCATTTAATACATGAGCACAAGAAAACACATTCATTTTATTTCTGCTGAGCTAAATGTGAAATGGAGTTTAAAAAAATGTAGCTCATATACCCTGATATTAGGTTGGCAAAACTAGGTAACTGAATAGCTACTGCATCCATATTCTCATTCCAATGCAAATATTTGAATTTGTCATTATCTTTTAATACATTTTTTTTAAAATTTCCATGACTTAACAAAATAATTTGGAGGACTCGGAAAGCAGTGTGTCAAATCTTATTGTCTCTATTACCTGTGAGTTCCTCCACACTTTTTTGTCAACAAGGATACATTTTATTTACATGATAATAAAGTGAATAATTAAATGCAGATTGTACTAATAAGATTTGTGAATGCTATGTTGCATATTCAAGCATAGCATGAAACTTGAAAATATATGCTATCTTGGAGAATTGAAAGAGTGACCAGTTGGGAGCACTACGGCAGGTACGGGTTGCTAGCTCATCACTCTAGTTCTTTTACTGGTGTTCTAGGAAACTGGAGATGCATTGAAAAGTTAATGAGGGGGCTTTCCTTAGTAACATTGACAAAATGGACTTGTGCAAACACATTAGTACTTATAAACTATTTTATATGTTTTTGTTATTTTCTGTCATTATCTCTGAACATAAAGTCAGGCCAATCCATTTAATTTTTTATTACAAGACCTTTTTTTTCTCCAGTTTCTCAAGAGTTTGAGGCAAAGACCCTGTCAGAATATTTTATGGGGGTGGGAGTGGGAGAGATGCAGGATTACTTACTTGAGGTGAGAATAGACGTAAACAGACAACAGCAGAGTGCCATAACTCACACCTGTAATTCCAGCACTTTAGGAGGCCGCAGTGTGTGGATTGCTTGAGCTCAGGAGTTGGAGACCAGTCTGGCCAACATGGCAAAACCCCATCTCTACTAAAAATACAAAAAATTTTCCGGGCATAGTGGCATGCCTGTAATTCCATCCACTTGGGAGGCATGAGGATTGCTTGAACCCAGTAGGTGGAGGCTGTAGTGAGGTATGATCATGCCACTGCACTCCAGCCTGAGTGTTACAGCGAGACTCTGTTAAAAAAAGGAAAATAAAAAATAAGTAAAGCACAAGAGATCTGTAAAGGATGACTGTGTTCAGTAGAATAATGTTCTTAGGATGGTAATTGGCAGTGGAATATTTGTTCGGAAGGTTTAAGAAGGTGTCTGTAGGAGGAACCAAAGGGAACCTATCCCTAGACCATGATAAAAACACCCTGGTTCTAGAAATGAGATATTTGAAAGGGAGTCATCTTTATTTGGGTTAGAACAAAAATCCCTATAATGTACATCCTCATACACAGGTGACCCTTAAACAACACAGGGTTTTGAGGAGCTGTGTAGTTGAGTCTCGCAACTTCACTGTTAATAGCCTACTGCTGAGCAGAAGCCTTACAGATGACAAAAAATATATTAGCACACATTTTGTATGTTGTATGTATTATATACCGTTTTCTTCAATAAAGCAAGCTAGAAAAATAAAAATTTATTAAGAAAATTGTAAGAAAGAAAAAATAGGCCCGGCGCAGTGGCTCAAGCCTGTAATCCCAGCACTTTGGGAGGCCGAGGAGGGTGGATCGAGAGGTCAAGAGATTGAGACCATCCTGGTCAACATGGTGAAACCCCGTCCCTACTAAAAATACAAAAAATTAGCTGGGCATGGTGGCACGTGCCTGTAATCCCAGCTACTCAGGAGGCTGAGGCAGCAGAATTGCCTGAACCCAGGAGGCGAAGGTTGTGGTGAGCTGAGATCGCGCCATTGCACTCCAGCCTGGGTAACAGGAGACAAACTCCGTCTAAAAGGAAAAAAAGTTAGAAAGAAAGAAAGAAAAAATATATTTACTATTCATTAAGTGAAAGTGGATCATCATTAAGGTCTTCAATGTCACGGACATCATGTTCAGTAAGCTGAAGAGAAGGAGGAAGAGGAGGCTGTTGGTCTTGCTGTCTCAGGAGTCCCAGAGGCTCAAGAAAATTTGTGTATAAATGGACCCACACAATTCAAATTTATGTTGTTCTAGCATCAACTGTATTCTATTAATTATATTACATATGATTTATACTTGCCATCTATATTTGTAGTCACAGACTCCTGAGCCTCCACAAACTTGTTGTTTGATGTGTTCCATGTTTATACACAGTACAAATATTAATTCTTTCATGGTTTATTAATTGAATTTTTAGATTTCTCTTTTAAAGCACGATGTCAGTTTTCACCTTAATAATTTCAAGTTTTAATTTTCTCATTCCAATTATTTTGCATGAAATGATTTACATCTCAGATATATTTCTGTTACATTTATTTTCACATTATTTGAATTGAGTCCAAAAATTTCTAAACTTTTTGTAGTGTTTAATTACCTATCAGATTTTACATGTTTTAATTTCTTTTTGTGTAATAATGGAAGAGTAGGACATAGAAAAATATGGTTTATGGTTATTTCTTCTGTTCTCTATAATTACACTTAAATATTGTACTCTATTATAAAACTACACCTTGAAAGTAATATAAGCAAACTCTAACATACTCAGAGGAAATTGACAAATTTTATAAGATAACTTAACACTTTCCCATATGGGGAATAACTGAAAGAAAGGAATACTAAATGGAAGAAAAGAGAATTCTTAAGGAGTCATAAAAAATGTACCAAATGTACCAATATGTAAAAGTATTTATCTTTCTTTTCTTCATAGTTTTAATGTTGCAACTACATGCGTGAAACAAAATGGCTAAGAGGATGCGGAGAAATAGGAACACTTTTACACTGCTCGTGGGAGTGTAAATTAGTTCAACCATTGTGGAAGCCAGTGTGGCGATTCCTCAAGGACCTAGAAAGAGAAATTCCATTTGACCCAACAATCCTATTACTGGGTATATATCCAAAGGACTATAAATCGTTCTACTATAAGGACACATGCACACTAATGTTCATTGCAGCACTGTTTACAATAGCAAAGACCTGGAACCAACCCAAATGCCCATCGATGATAGACTGGACTGGGAAAATGTGGCACATATACACCATGGAATATTATGCAGCAATCAAAAATGATGAGTTCGTGTCCTTTGTAGGGACATGGATGAATCTGGAGAACATCATTCTCAG
>CM052650.1:31148083-31170646 GCA_028533165.1 Leontopithecus rosalia | reverse complement strand
AACCTGGAAGAAATGGATAAATTCCTAGACACCTGTGTCCTCCCAAGCCTAAACCAGGAGGAAGCTGAAACTATGAATAGACCAATAATAAGGTCTGAAGTAGAGGCAGCAATTAAGAGCCTACCACACACAAAAAGCCCAGGTCCAGATGGGTTCACAGCCGAATTCTACCAGACACATAAAGAGGAACTGGTACCATTCCTTCTGAAACTATTCCAAATAATCCAAAAAGAGGGAGTCCTTCCCAACTCATTTTATGAGACCAACATCATCCTGATACCACAACCTGGCAGAAACTCTACAAGAAAAGAAAACTTCAGGCCAATATCCATGATGAACATAGATGCAAAAATCTTTAATAAAATACTGGCAAGCCGATTGCAACAACACATCAAAAAGCTTATCCATCATGATCAAGTAGGATTCATCCTGGGGATGCAAGGCTGGTTCAACATACACAAGTCTATAAACATAATTCACCACATAAACAGAACCAAAAACAAAAACCACATGATCATCTCAATCGACACAGAGAAAGCCTTTGACAAAATTCAACAGCCCTTTATGCTAAAAACCCTCAATAAACTCGGTATTGATAGAACGTATCTCAAAGTCATAAAAGCTATTTACGACAAACCAACAGCCAATATCATACTGAATGGGCAAAAACTGGAAGCATTCCCTTTGAAATATGGCACTAGACAAGGATGCCCCCTCTCACCACTCCTATTCAATATAGTACTGGAAGTCCTAGCAAGAGCAATCAGGCAAGATAAAAAAAAAGGGTATTAAAATAGGAAAGGATGAAGGCAAATTGTCTCTATTTGCAGATGACATGATAGTATACCAAGAAGACCCTATCATCTCAGCCCAAAAACTCCTGAAACTGATAAGCAACTTCAGCAAAGTCTCAGGATATAAAATCAATGTGCAAAAATCACAAGCATTCCTATACACTAATAACAGACTGAAAGAGAGCCAAATCAAGAATGAACTGCCATTGACAATTGCTACAAAGAAAATAAAATACCTAGGAATATAACTTACAATGAACGTAAAGGACCTCTTCAAGGAAAACTACAAACCACTGCTCAATGAAATAAGAGAGGACACAAAGAGATGGAGAAACATTCCATGTTCATGGTTAGGAAGAATCAATATCGTGAAAATGGCTATACTGCCCAAAGTAATTTACAGAATCAACACTATCCCCATCAAGCTACCATTGACTTTCTTCACAGAACTGGAAAAAAACACCTTGAACTTCATATGGAACCAAAAGAGAGCCCGCATAGCCAAGTCAATCCTAAGCAAAAAGAACACAGTGGGAGGCATCACACTACCGGACTTCAAACTATACTACAAGACTACAGTAATTGAAACAGCATGGTACTGGTATCAAAACAGAGATATAGACCAATGGAATAGAACAGAGCCATCGGAGGAAACAGAACATATCTACAATGATACAATCTTCGATAAACCTGACAAAAACAAGGAATGGGGAAAGGATTACCTGTTTAATAAATGGTGTTGGGAAAACTGGCTAGCCATGTGCAGAAAGCAGAAACTGGACCCCTTCCTGACACCTTACACTAAAATTAACTCCATATGGATTAAAGACCTAAACATAAGACCAGGCACCATAAAAACCCTAGAAGAAAATCTAGACAAAACCATTCAGGACATAGGAGTAGGCAAGGACTTCATGACCAAAACACCAAAAGCATTGGCAACAAAAGCCAAAGTAGACAAATGGGACCTAATCAAACTCCACACTTTCTGCACGGCAGAAGAAACAGTCACTAGAGTGAATCAGCAACCAACAGAATGGGAAAAAATTTTTGCAGTTTACCCATCTGACAAAGGGCTGATACCCAGAATTTACAAAGAACTCAAACAGATTTACAAGAAAAAAACAAAGAAGTCCATCCAAAAATGGGCAAAGGAAATGAACAGACACTTTACAAAAGAAGACATACAAGAGGCCAACAAACATGAAAAAATGCTCATCATCACTGGTCATTAGAGAGATGCAAATCAAAACCACATTGAGACACCATCTCACGCCAGTTAGAATGGCATTCATTAAAAATTCTGGAGACAACAGAGGCTGGAGAGGATGCAGAGAAATAGGTACACTTTTACACTGCTGGTGTGAGTGTAAATTAGTTCAACCATTATGGAAGACAGTGTGGCGATTCCTCAAGGACCTAGAAATAGAAATTCCATTTGACCCAGCAATCCCATTACTAGGTATATATCCAAAGGACTATAAATCATTCTACTATAAGGACACATGTACACGAATGTTCATTGCAGCACTGTTTACAATAGCAAAGACCTGGAGTCAACCCAAATGCCCATCGATTATAGAATGGAGTGGGAAAATGTGGCACATATATACCATGGAATATTATGCAGCAATCAAAAGCTATGAGTTTGTGTCCTTTGTAGGGACATGGATGAGTCTGGAGAAAATCATTCTCAGCAAATTGACTCAAGAACAGAAAAGGAAACACCGTATATACTCACTCATAGGCGGGTGGTGAACAATGAGAACACATGGGCACAGGGATGGGAGTACCACAAACTGAGGTCTATTGGGGGAAATAGGGGAGGGACAGCGGGGGGAGCAGGGGAGAAATGCCAAATATGGGAGAAGGGGCAGAATGCAGCAAAACACACTGCCACGTGTGTACCTATGCAACTATCTTGCATGTTCTGCACATGTACCCCCAAACCTAAAATGTAATTTTAAAAAATTAATTAATTAATTTAAAAAAAAGTTTTTGCTACTACAAAAAATATATATAACAGGACAAAATCTTAAAGAAATAAAGTAAATATAACAAAAATATTTCTAAATTGCTCCTAAGAAAAGGTTAATAATAATTATATATGTAAACTCTAATAAAAACATTAAATTTTATTTTTAAAAACTGGGTAAATTACATAAATATATAATCCTCACAAGATAGTCAAATGGCCAGTATCTATGAAAAAATATTCTCACTTACTGATAATCTTGGAAATGTAAAATTTTTTAAAAAATATGTTTTTATCTATCAAATTAGCAAACAAATATAATACCCATTATTGAAAGCATCACAAGTTCATTTTATTTCCCCCGTGCAAATGCTACCAGCAAAAAAAAACTCATTTTTTTAATCTGAATCTGCCTATTTTTTGACTTTATATAAATTAAACTATTTCTTTATACAGCTCTTTTTGCTAAATAACATGTTGATTCGATGTATATGTATTAGTGCATGTAATGCTATATTGCATTCTATTGAAATTTTATAATCTATTTAAATTTTCAATGCAATTTTATGTATAGTTATTTCGGTTACTTCTATTTAGTTTTTTGTTCTAAAAATAGTTGCAGTTAACTTTCTTGCACTTTTTTTTGGTAAAGAAGTGGATGGATTTGTGTTAGGAATATCCATATGAATGAAATTGCTTTATCATTGGTTTGTATAATTGAGATTTAATGATTTTTGACGTGGTTATGCCAATTTCACTTCTAAAAACGGTGTATAAAATTTCCTGATGTGTCACATGCTCTCTAAAATTTGTTTTCTTTTTAACATTATCAGTTTTCATGTGTATGTGACGGTACTTACTTTTGGTTTTAATTCACATTTTACTGATTATTAAAGAGGATAATTATGAATTCATAACTTTATTAAAACTTTAGTTAGATACTCTCAGAAAATACTTGTTCAAATATATTAGTGAGTTTTCCATTATATTGTTTCTCTTCTAAATTATTCAGCACATGTATATCCATATCTATGCCTGTCATTTACCCAACTATTAATTGATGTATATAGCTATCTTTATACATATTTAACATTATTTATATATCTAAAAGAGATAGATGTATTTATGTATTCATTTTGCCTGATTAAAATACTTTTATTATATTTTTATTACATTTGTGTGTGTATATTTTTAAATAGACTTGTATTTCCTTGTATTTTACTCCCTAAGTTTGTTGTTTGATGCAAATAAGTTTGTAGTGGTAATGCAATGTTATCCAAATATATTCTTTCATCAACTTCCCCTTAGTTAGAAGTAAATAAAGCATGCAGCCACTATAAGTCTAGATAAGACAAGAAAAAGTATGATGGCTGGCAAAGTCGAAGTAGAAGGAGGCAACATCTTAACCCATTGTTATAAATATTGTATAATTTGCAATTACACAAAATGACATGACCATGTGAAAAAGTGTTAGTGCCCCTTCTGAGTCTTGGAAGGGGTTTATGTAAGTGACAAGTCCTGATTATTAAGCTTTATTAGCTTCATAGTTCATCTGCCTCTTCTCAGTGACAAATATCTTTGCTTTGTTATATCTCCCCTAGCAGAATAAAAACTCTAGATAATAAGAAATATTTCCTTTTATCCCACTGTTTTATTCCCACAGCCTAGAAAAATATCAGACACGGAAGAGGCCATTATAAATTTTGGCTAGAAGAATGCGTGAATATAATAAACAGTAAAAATAGGTGTCAGGAACAGAAAGAACGCAGTGGATGAGGCAATTAATGCCAGTAAGTATTTTGTATCCAAAACAGATCATAGAGAAACTTACTACTCTTTACGTTCTTCTGATATTAATAATTACATTTCACTTTCTTAACCCTATTTTACTCTTCTGTAAAAATGAGGTAATTGCACTGTATTAGTTTGTTCTCATGGTGCTATCAAGAAATACCTGAGACTAGGTAATTTATAAAGGAAAAGGGTTTATTGACTCACAGTTCTGCATGGCTGGAGAGGGCTCAGGAAAACTTATAAACACGGCAGAATATGTCCTTCTTCACATGACACAGGAAGGAGAAGTGCCAAGCAATAGGAAAAAGCCTCTTATAAAGCCATCAGATCTTGTGAGAACTCACTGTCACGAGAACAACATGAGGGTAATGACCCTCATGATTAAGTAACCTTTATGGGAATTATAATCCAAGATGAGATTTTGGTAAGGACACAACCAAGTCATATCATGCACTAACAGCTAAGCTCTCTTCTAGCACTCTGTTTCATTTCCTAAATCTTTTTCTACCAGCTGGAAGCTATGATTCTTCATTTCTTCTGGTAATAAACTATTTTAAGGACCACTGAAACATTTTATATGATGTTTCAATAATATTAAAAGACATTCATGTGAATAAGTATATATCAAAAATTGCATTAAGTTCTAATATATGTAAATTCTTCAGTAAACAGTAGTTAAGTTGGACATGTTACTGGACAAATGAGCCAAGTATAGTCAAGTGGTGTTTGATGCTCATCCCATAATGAAGTTTAAAGTCAATGATAGAGTTTATAGTCCTTCCATCTGAAACAATACTGCAGGAAGTTTTTCCCAAAGGGCAGGGAAAAAAGAAGATGAAGAAGATAAGTTTACTTTAGGTTAGATAATTCACTTCCTGAAGCAGCCAGAAATAAAATAGCACTAGTTAATTTAATACACTCTCTCATCTATTTTCAGTCAGGTAGAGTCAGTTTATAAGAGAGCAAGGCAGGAAGAGAAAAAAAACATTCAGAACAAGTTATCTTTTCTTTCTGCCTGAGGGATTGGGTTTAAGAAAACCAGCTGAACATGTTTTTCTATACGTAATACATTGGAATAGGAGTAGGTAAAATGCAGGAATTATTCAATGGGATTTTTACTGTAACATGAAATTAGCTCTCCAAATTAAGTAATTTTTGGAAGTGAAACATTGCCCTATTGGTGCAGAAGTGGTGGGATATGATTCATGAGAAAGTAAATTCTGGATTAAAATCATTAGTCATGAATACCACTTAGGCATTTAGTTTCAAATAATGTCGACTCTTCAGAGGTTGTCTTTATGGAAGAAATAAACATTTCTGTAATAAAGTTAATAGTTTTCATTGACTTCATTTAAATAACAATAGGATTTACTTTAAAACTCTCTTTAGTAAAATGGAGATACTCTCTCTTATAGAGTTATGCTGTCACTATCATTTTTTAGGCCCCATATAAATGCTGTTAATAGTCCAAATATTGGCAACAAATAGGAAAATAAATAAATAGTATGATGATCAGATCAATTGTTCTTACTGCAAGTGTAAATGCAGAAATTTTATGAGCCTAATTCAGCCCCTGAGCTAATACCACATAGTACTCATAATCATTCTCAGGCATTTTGGGTATGATAATATTTGGTTTTGATTTGTTCTAAACTGTGATGTCTTTTGTAACCAAATAATTGTATTAATTATCTTTGAATGTATTTATTTATTTAACTTGTATTTTTTGAATGTCTACCACTTGCAAGCGTTGGTCTCAGACCCCAATTTAAGATATGTCACATGGTTTCATTGTGTTTTGTATTTCTCTAAGCCTCATATCCCAGCCCAGTATTCTAATTCATGGTTCAGCCGTGTCTAATCAAAACTAAAACACAACAACTGATATCTTAATTTTAATGCATTTAATTAGAGAGAACATTTCAATTTTGTATTTTACATATTTGAGTTTATGTAGATATTCTTAAATCTTATTCTTTCTTTATTATTCTTTAAGTTTTGGAATACATGTGCAGAACATGCAGGTTGTTATGTAGGAATACACGTGCCATGGTAGTTTGCTATACCCATCAACTTGTCATCTACATTAGGTAGTTCTCCTAATGTTATCCCTACCCTAGCCCCCCAGTTCCTGACAAGCCCCAGTGTGTGATGATCCCCTCCCTTTGTCCATGCATTCTCATTGTTCAGCTCCCATTTATGAGTGAGATTATGCAGTGTTTGGTTTTCTGTTCCTGTGTTAGTTTGCTGAGAATGATGGTTTCCAGTTTTACCTATGTTCCTTTAAAGAACATGAACTCAACCTTTTTTATGGCTGAATAGTATACCATGGTGTATATGTGCCACATTTACTTTATTCAGTCTAACACTAATGGCAATTGGGTTGGTTCCAAGTCTTTGATATTGTGAATAGTGCTCCAAGAAATATACATGTGCATGTCTCTATAGTAGAATGATTTACAATCTTTTGGTTATACACCAAGTAATGGAATTGCTGGATCAAACTGATAAGAAACTTCAGCAAAGTCTCAGGATAAAAAATCATTGTACAAAAATCACAAGCATTCCTATATACCAATAACAGACAAACAGAGAGCCAAATCATGAGTGAACTCCCATTCACAAGTGCCACGAAGAGAATAAAATACCTAGGAATACAACTTATAAGTGATGTAAAGGACCTCCTCAAGAAGAACTACAAACCAGTGCTCAAGGAAATAAGAGGGGCACAAATAAATGGAAACCCATTTCATACTCATGGACAGGAAGAAGCAATATTGTGAAAATGACCATATTACCCAAAGCAATTTATAGATTCAATGCTATTCCCATCAAGCTACCACTGACTTTCTTCACAGATTTAGAAAAACTACTTTAAATTTTATACTGAACCAAAAAAGAGCCAGGATAGCCAAGACAATCCTAAGCAAAAGAACAAAAGCTGGAGGCATCATGCTACCTGACTTTAAACTATACTACAAGGCTACAGTAACCAAAACAGCATAGTACTGGTACAAAAACAGAACAGAAGAGCGCCCATAGAAATAACCCCACACATCTACAACCATTGGATCCTTGACAAACCTAACAAAAATAAACAATGGGGAAGGGATTCCCTATTTAATGAATGGTGTTGGGAAAACTGGATAGCCATATACAGAAAACTGATACTGGAACCCTTCCTTATACTTTATACAAAAATTAACTCAAGATGGATTAAAGACTTAAACATAAGACTTAAAACCATAAAAACCCAGAAGAAAATCTAGGCAATACCATTCAGCTCATAGGCATTGGCAAAGATTTAATGACTAAAACACCAAAAGCAATGGCAACAAAAGCCAAAATTCACAAATGGGATCTCATTACACTAAAGAGTTTCTGCTCAACAATAGAAACTATCATCAGATGGAACAGGCAACCTACACAATGGGAAAAAAATTGCAATATATTCATCTGACAAAGAACTAATATCCAGAATCTGCACGAAACTTAACAAAAATTTACAAGAAAAAACAAAAAAAAACTCAACAAAAAGTGGGTGAAGGATATGAACAGACACATCTCAAAAGAAGACATTTATGTGGCCAAGAAACATATGAATAAAAGCTCATGATCACTGGTCATTAGAGAAATGCAAATCAAAATCACAATGAGATACAATTTCACACCAGTTAGAATAACAATCATTAAAAAGTCAAGAAAAACGGAGGCTGTAGAGGATGTGGAGAAATAGGAATCCTTTTACACTGTTGGTGGAAGTGTAAATTATTTCAACCATTGTGGAAGACAGTGTGGTGATTCCTTAAGGATCTTGAACCAGAAATATCCTTATTTTGTATGCTTTTAACAAAGCAAGCATAATTATTATAAAATTTATGTCTTAAAAACTCAATATCTGTGGGTATATTGGCCAGGGTTCTTAAGACAGACAGAACTAATAGGACATATGTAAATATGAAAGAGAGTTCATCAGGGAGAACTGGCTCATGTGATCACAAGACGAAGTCCCGCAATAGACTGTTTATAAGCCAGGGAATAAATAACCCAGTAGTGGCTCAGTCCAAGTCCCAAAGCTTCAGAAACAGGAAAGTTGGCAGCACAGCCTTCAGTCTGTGGTTGAAAGCCCAAGAGCCCCAAGAAAACACTGGTGTTAAGTCCCAGAGTCCAAAGGCCAAAGAAGCTGGAGTCTAATGTCAAAAGGTGGGAGGAACAAAGGAAGAATCCCACATGGGAGGAAGAAGGTAGCCAGAAGACTTGGCAAGCCAGCTTATTTCACTTTCTTTCATCTGTTTTGTTCTAGCCATGCTGGCAGCTGATTAGATGGTGCCCACCCACATTGAGGCTGGGTCTTCCTCTCCCAGTCTACTGGCCCAAATGTCACTCTTCTCTGGCAGTACCCTCATGGACACACCCAGAAACAATACTTTACCAGCCGTCCAGGCATCTGTCAATCCAATCAATTTGACACCTAATATTATTCATCACAGGGGACTTACTTCTTTTACTATTGGTTTTTCAAGAATGTCTCATACCTCTGTGTTTCAATTCTGGGGTGTGTTTGTGTGTGTGTGTGTGTGTGTGTGTGTGTGTGTGTTTGTGTACACACACTGAATAAAGGAGTATATGTATGCTGAGTATGGGGATAACTATAGAACTTGACAAAATAATTTTCTTCCAAAAATATGTACTTTCAATACTGCTGTTGTTCTTTGGAATTCTAAAAATTGACAAGAATCTTATTTCAAGAGAGGAAATGATTAAAAGTTGAGCTACAGTTTTCTGCATATGGCTATCCAGTTTTCCCAATACCATTCACTATATGCTTTTGAGTACCAATCTATAGCTGGACAACATCCCTTTATTCTTCAGTTGTCATAAGTGTAGCTATTTTCATTTTTAAAGTAGGCTTCCTCAGAATCAACTGATTTTTTCTGGGGAAAAATCTACTCCTGAAACCAGGCTTATCTCCCCAGGCTTTTGTCTAGCCCTGAATCTTGGTCATTTTTCCCTATCTTGTTAGTTGTTTGCCTTTAAAAAAGTAATTTTAATAATTTTGTACTGCATTTTAAAATTTTCCTTTCATATTTCTTATTGCTTCTTTAAATTGTATTCTGTTATAATGCTGCTCTTTAATTACTTACTGAAGCACCTACTGAAACTATTACCTATTTATATATAAAGAGAAATCATAATTTTAAATAAATTATATTTTTACATCATTTTAAGATTTACAGATAAAACAAGAAGATAGAACAAAGAGTTCTCACATATCCCACATCAGATTTCCCTGTTATCATCTTATATTAGTATGCTACATTCATTAAAATTAATGAACCAATCTTGATACATCATCATCATCTAAATTTCATACTGTATTCAGATTTCCTGTTTTTATCCCTTGTCCTTTTTCTGTTCCAACATCTTAGCTAAGATACTATATTGCAATTCATTGTCATATTGTCTTTGATAACTCTTAGACTTTCTTGATAGTTTCTCAGACTTTCATTGTTTTGAATATTTTGAGAGTTTTAAATAATACTTCTCCGCTATTTCCTAGAGTACTCCTATATTGGAATTGGTATTTTTTTTTTTCATGGTTAGACTGGAGTCATAAAGTTTGGGAAGGAAGACCACATAAAAGTGCCATTTTCATTTTATCATATCAAGGGCACATACTATTAACATGATAAATTAGTGTTTATGTTGACCTGGATCACTCGGCTGAGGCAGTGTTTTTCAGTCTTTTTCACTGAAAGTTCATTCTTTTCACCCTTTCCATACTGTAGTCTTTGGATGGATATTATTTATGTGGCTTACACTGTAGTCTTTGTAAAGACATCATCACATGCCACTCATACTTAGGATATGAAGAAATAGGCTCCAAATCCTTGAGGTCAAAATCTCTAGATAAATTATTTGGAATTTTTCTGCATGAATAATTTCTTACTTTATTTGTTTATATCACTATAGATTTGTGAATATTTTATATGTTGGGTTATAATTCAGTGCTTCTTTATTTATTTTGTACTCAAATTGTTCCAGATCAGGCCTTTGGGAGTTCTTTCTTAAGACTCTTTGACATTCCATCATCAATGTAAATATTCTTTAGAATCCTTCCTTATTTATGGCACTACAAGATGTTTCAGCCTTATTTTGTGTATTTCCGGCCCCTGTCCTAGAATGAGTCATTTCCCTAAGGATTCTGGTTCCTTTATTTAGAGAATAAAGAAAACAGAATCTTAGCATTAGATGGGCTTGTTGCCACTAGCCCAGCATTGGTTCTAGAACCTCTAAGCTGACAGAACAAGGAAATATATGCATTTATGCTAACTCATACATATACACATATATACATATCTAAAATTAATTTATAATTAATTAGAAATTAATTTATATGTAGTCATATTTATATTAAGCAAATCTAAGTTCATCCTGATGTCTCCAACTGTAATCCATAATTACATGAATCATTCCAGTCTTCTTCCCTGGCTGATCAGTATAGTAACACTCCCAAAGTGAGAAACTTGGCTTCTGCCATCCACCATCCATTTACTTTAATTTTCAATTTCAGTATACCTGTATAATCGCATTTACTTTTAAATTTTGTTACCTTAGCAATTCAGTTTTATCCTTTGTACTACCATAGTCAAATTAAATAGTAAACCATTAACTACAGAGACAAAATCTTAAAGGGTAAATTTTGATTTTCACACTTAAGAAAATAATTCATTCTTTAATTATATGCATTACTGCATGTCAAAATTTTACAAAACAAAGAAAGCCAAATTAGTGTTGATGGGATTTTGTGATAATCAATAAAGGGTTTGCTAGAACACAAAATATAATTTTTAAATAGATATTTTTGCATGTTACATTTTTGTTATTTAGTGATATTACATACCATATTAAGTGATCAAAGTTAATCTTAATATTTCATTTACAGAATTCTAAATTTAAAAGCATAGTCAGTAATAAAATATTTTTCACTACAGCATAGAATTAAATAAAAATTTACTAGTATAAATGTATTTCTCCATTGCGAATCATTTCATTAAAATCAATTATTATCTATTGGACAAAAATCCACACAATGAAATTACCTACCAAAACAAAGCTGAAATGGCTATATGGATATAAGGCAAAGTAAACTTCAAAACAAGAAAGAGTATCTTATTTCTTGGCATAGAGGAGGATATTACCTGTCTGGGTGTGGTGGATAATGCCTTAATCCCAGCTCTTGAGAGTCTGAGGCATTTGCTCTGCATCAACCACAGTACTAAATATTGTCTATTGAAAAAAAAAGCCATTCTAATATGTATATGGATTTAGCTTGCATTTTTTGTTGAAGATCTTCTTCTGAGATTTTTCTGTTATCCATATGTTCACTTTACAAAAGTATTGACAAACACATTTCACTCATTTTTAAAATTTTGCTACTTGTTTTCTTACTATTGAGTTTGGAGAATTATTTGTATAGCTTGATGTAAATCCTTTGTTGAATGTGTGACTGAAATATTTTCTCTACATCTGAGTTTGATGAAGTCCAGTTTTTCAGTTATTTCTTTTATGGATTGATTTTTGGTGACACTTTAAAAAATTCCATGCTTAATTCTAATTCATAAAGATTTTTACCTAATTTTTTCATAGTTTTATAGATTTATATATTATATTTGGATCTATGATCCATGTCTAATAATTTTATATTTTAAAAATATATGAGTTATATATATTTATGTGCTTTTAAGAATATATATGTACATCCGTTGTACTAGGACCATTTAATGAAAGGACTATTACTTCTCCATTGAATAACGCTGGAGCAGGGAGAATTTCAATGTAGCTGTTGAAGAGTATAAGAAAGCAAACAAACTAAAGCAATCTATTGCCTGTACCCACCTTGGACAGCCAGCAAGTCATTCCTTGGAAGGAGATCTACACAGAGGATCCAATTTTCTACAACATCCCCTAAATTCTTTCTCCTGTCATTTACATTCCGCCACAGAAACTCTTATATAACCCCTTTCATTCTATGAAAATACAAAATGATTTTCCTTTTAAACTGAAATTTCCAAAAAAATTACAGTTTGGCATTAATACATTGGGGTCAGAGTAATCAGAAGCTGAGTATATGTTATAAAGTGCATCTCTCATGTGTTCCAGGCTCCTACCATCATGGGGAACACAACATGACTCAATATCTCAATAGACTACTCTGCCATGCTCTTTTATTGGTAAACAATAAGGCTTGAAAAAACATTACCTACATTCTCTGCTTGTATTACTACATCTTTTTGCAACCATGAAGGAGACATCTTTCTAGTACGTACATCTTGTCCTGAATCAGTTTTCCACCAGGAGAAATATTTCCATGTGAAAGCCAATAGGGTTGTGTGAAGCACAGTCTCTTAAGAACATCAATGATAGGCTGGGTAAAGAAGATGTGGCACATATACACCATAGAACACAGCCATAAAGAGATGAGTTCATGTCCTTTGCAGGGACATGGATGAAGCTAGAAACCATCATTCTCAACAAACTGACACAATAACAGAAAACCAAACACTGCATGTTCTCACTCATAAGTGAGTGTTGAACAACTAGAACACATGGACACAGGGAGGGGAACATAACACAACAGGGCCTGTAGAGGGGTGGGGAGGCTAGGGGAGGGATAGCAGTGGGTGGCGGGATTGGAAGGGATAACATTAGGAGAAATACCTAATATAGATGAAGGGGGGATGGATGCAGCAAACCGCCATGGCACATGTATACCTATGTAACAAACCTGCACATTCTGCACATGTACCAGAACTTAAAGAATAATAAATAGGTTTAAATTATATTTAAAGTATAATAAATAAATTTTAAGAAAAGAATATAAAAGGGCAGTACATATTAAAAATGAATCCCTTCGTTTTTACAAAAGAAGTTTCTATGAACAATTTTCTTTATTCAAAAATATTTTTTAACCCAGAATGTTAAGCCTAGGTGAAAACATATTTTGGATCTGTACAATCATTTAATTTGCATTAACTAATTTGAAGACCAACTATCTTTGGCTTAATGTCAACTAAATCAATACTCATTCTTATTCAGTGTAGAGAGTTCTTTCCCTGACCCAAAAATTTAGTGTGTATTCATCTTCGAAGTAATTGCCTTACTCTATGGTCTCAGGAACCAAGATCCCAGATAGCAAGAGGTTTCCACCATTTTTGTTTCTACCCTTTGGCTGAAGCCATTATCGTTTCTTTTTAGGATCCTGGATGTCTGTTGTTATAAAAGAGAGAAATAGAACCTGAGTCTAACTTCCTTTTGGATCAAGGTTGGCTTCATTTCTTTTTATTGCTTTGGTTTTCTGAGGCTTACTGTCAGCCATTTTAGAGGTCTCTAGAATTATACCAATATGCAGTCCAGAAAATTTTAAGGGGACAAACTTGTCTTCACTTCACACTGGTCACCACACATGTCAGGCTTCAAACTGTATTATACTTGCAGATGCAGTTTTAATGTGAGCATATCAAGTTTGGACTTAAGTATTTTTGTCTTACAGAGAAGATTCAGTTTTCAGCCTCCAGAGATGCACCATGTATTCCTACTAGTTCAGGGTCTTCAGAAATCTGATGTTCTCTCTCAGAAGCAACTCAAATTCATCTTCTTGTATTTCTGCCATTAAGCATATTTTACCCCTTCAACCTGACAAGGAACTAGCTATATGCCTGTCACTTATCCCTTCCATCATAATTTCCTCTCAGGGTCTAGAATTCATTAAAGACACGTGGCAAGAGTCCTCTGAGGCAAAGAAACAGAGATGTGTGAGGACAGAAAAAGGTACCTGTCATTCTGCCTTTCTCCAGAGAATCTTAGGTGGAAATACTATTTGTAACAGATTTTACCATTTTCTCATATAATTGATTGATAAAGCAAATTTTCTGTAGCTCACCTTTCTTCTATCTTCACTATACATTCATCACTAGTTATTTGATTCTTCATGATCAACATTACTAGAATGTTTCTATGTACCTCTTACCTTACTAGGCACCTTTTATCTCTTTTAATCCTCATAAAAACTTGATAAGATAAATTTTACTATTATTTCCATTATAAAGATAAGAAAATTGAGGACAAGAGACTTGAGCAGCTTATCTAGGATTATATAATGAATATGAAATGGAAAGAGGAACCTATGCTCTTAGCCATTGCAGTAGATTGCATTGTTACACCCTAATTTTTAGTGAATTACTAGAAGGTAATTGAACAAAATCATGAATCCAAGAAAAAGATAAACTTTGCTCATTACTGAGAACCTTTAAATGAATATACATTTTCATTCTGTTACTGAACTATGATTAAAACACCCATCCAAAGTGTTCAAAGGAGATGCAAAATGAAAGCTTACCAAGTATAAAGCTGGAACAATGACCATCAGGTAAAACTAACCCTATCTCATCTGCATCATTGTACCCAAATCCCTAAGAGAAGAGTTATCCTAGGCTGTATTCACAGGAAAATAATTATCTAGGTGCTTGCCACTTCTACAGCTGGGTGCTAAGGAGAATCATGAAAAAGTTCTCCCCTCCTTGGCCAGGGAGCATAGCTTGTTGTCCTCTCTAAGCTATAAACAGAAACAGAAGTTCCTTACTTCCCCTGTTACAATATTTTTTAGATAGAAGTATTTATTGAAAGTTTTAAGAATTTTGGACACCAACCAGAAGGCTTTCTTGTAAACATTCTATTATTAAGCTTCCCCAGCTGCATATTAAAACCTTTGTGGTCCACAGAGGTATATCTGTGTTCCAGCTGCACTATGTAACAACAGTGGCAAATTTTGAGGTTTAATTAAAGAATACTTATCATAGATGCATGATATGTGAATGTTGGATGACAAAACCCTAGTGTTGTGAAATTAATTATATCACCATAGTGGACCCAGTGCATGTGGAAAACTTGAACCCAGAGAAACAACTCATTAATCTTCACAAGCTCTCCCTAGGTAAAGGAGCTATTTTTTGCATTTACAACAAGCCTTTAAGAGGTAACCTCTGAGGGATTTTCCCCCTCCTTATATCAATTGTTTATGCTGCAGAAATAAATTAAAACTAAGAAACACTAAATGTTAACAAATGCACACAGTTTTAGTTAGCTCTGTTCTTCAAAACCCTGCAAAAATGCTTTTCCAAAAAGCTTTCATACAGCTTTCAGCTCCTATTTATTTGACACATTCAATGAGGCATCCACACACTGAGAGTCTTTCCAGTGTAACTTTTAATAGTATAATATTTCTAAATTTGATGCCACTATCTTTATTCTGTAGATGGAAAAACTGAGGTATATATATTGGCTATGTAACATATTTAGTCAATAGCCATGGAATCTGGTTTTGAATTCAAGCTCTATTAGTTAAAACCCACTGTAAAACCCAGAGTTGTAAACAAAGCAAACAAGCAAACAGATCGTCAATGTTTCCAGGAGACAAGATGCACGAGAAATTCGATGAAGTATTAGTAATTAGATACTTAAAATGCTTCTGTTTCAGATGATTGACTTGTAACTGAACTTATTTTATGTTGTTACACTTGAAAATCACTGAATAATGTTTAAATTAAATTGTAAACACAGTAAGATCACAACAATTGCTTAAAAACAGTTATGTACTGATGAAAGTATAATTCTAAATTTGGTAACTGTTATAACTCATGACATATTATCTTTGGACAACTAACAACACATAAAGAAGTGGTAAAAATTGTGAGACAGTATGTTTTGTCAATTATGTTTCTTTCACCTGTGTAAAGAGTTACGGGAATTTAAATTCAATGGAATCCTCAGCCTCTTACAACATCTAAGGTACTGTTAAATGGTGAGATAATCATCCCTAATTTACACCTGTCTTCCACAAGTAATGCATATTTTCCAATCAGTTTCCTTATAGTTAGCATTTTTCTTAGTTATCATATATAGAATAGTTACTAGGATCACATGTATTAGACTCAAGATCTTATTTCTTGAAAAATAGGAGTATGATAGCCCATGACTCACAGTCACGGCTGACATGCATCAAATTTGCTTCAAGATATTTTTAATAGTTTTCCATAAGGTCCATTCTGATTTGTTAAGCCTACACTTAATCTGCTGTTAAATATTTACTACTTGTGCTTCTAATTAAAATAATATAGAAAATGTCATGCAAACAATACTCTTCAATATAGCATTTTGTATAGACCTCTGTCATAATATTTAAGGTAATATTAGAAATTTTGCATTTGCTTTTTTCCTCCCTATAATACTATGAGATCTCTGTAGACAGATAAAATGCCTTATCAATGTTTTTGCTCTTATAGACTTACACAGTGTTTATCATATAATATGTGTTCCACAGGCATACATTGAAGTGAACGTTGAACTACACAAAATTTAAGCATGTGTAATCTTATCTCTAGGAATAATTATTACAGGTCTATATTTTTATGAATATTAGGATTTTTTCAGAGTGAGTTAAAACATTTTAAAATAGTAGTCAACTTTTATTTTTAGCTTCTTTTTGTATATGTGGATCCAATTTTAGAGCATTATGAGCTTAAAGGAAGGTATCCATACAGGATGATAAATTTCCTAGCACAGCAAGGAGTCTTTAGTAAGCTACAGTAAATATTTGTAATAGTATGCTGATTGTGGGACTGAATTTGACCCTATATTCAAATCTCCCCTTTCCCATTTCCTTCCATTTTCTTTGGTCATCAGTCTTATATCAGTTACATTTTCAATAAACATATATATAATTTTTAAAAACTTCATCCTGTATGGAATCTATATATGAAAATACAAAATACTTAAGGACAGAACCTTTATCCCCTTCACTGCTGTGTCACTGTTAATTTATGAAACATGTGGCATATGGAATATGCTCAATGAATAATTGATTATAAAAGTCTTCTACCAGTTTTTCTTGTTAATACATTTATAAGATTCCCAAGAAAATGGTAACTTATTTCACAAATTCAAACTTAGTTATTCTGGTCAACAATGTTTTTCTCTACTTCCCAAATCTACTATTCACTTCCCTCTAAGTCACTTTCTGTTATCTTGAAACTGACATCTCTCAAGTTGATGCTACTTTACCTCTTCACCCCAATTATGAGCATAGACATACTTTCAAATCTGTGTCCTCTATATGGAGAACTTCATGTTGGCATAAACCATCAGAATTGCCTTTGTAGCCTCTAAGTTTTAAATAATATGTATTGAGCTACTTCTGTATATTTACACAAGAAAGGGCACATGCTCTATAATAAAATTCCATTTCTTCAAATTGTTTAGTAGTTAAATATAGTGCCGTTGCATCCAGGGAATCAATGTGAATCACAAAAATATCAAGACACAGTGAAGACAAACTTATTAAGTTTGCAGTCACCTTGAGATTACAGCTGTAGAGAAGAATGGTGGCTCCTGAGTTGGAAGATGAAACATGTTACTCACCTTAAAATTCTTTCTGTTTATATGTTTATCATATAATCAAGAAATAACCCTAAGTTTACACAGCCATGCAGCCCATACCCCTGCTCTGCTTATGGAGCAGCCATTCCTTTGCTCCTTTACTTCTCTAATAAATTTACTTTCACTTTATGGACTTGCACCAGATCAAGAATTCTCTCTTGGGGTCTGGATCGAACCCCTTTCTAGTAACAGTACTGCCACTGTCATCATCAGAAAAATCTTCATGTTAGAAAAATGTCAAGCTCATGCTGGCTGATACAAAGTTCGAAATTTATTATTGGCAATATATTCTCAGTTGTTTACTTGAAATGACATACTTATTTCATTGCACTTTCAATTAAATGTCTGTTCAGTATGCAGGCCAGTGTAACTATAATTTGTTAGTAATTATTTCAAGAATTCTATTTCATGTAAGAAGCAGCTAGTTCATCTGGTAACTTAACAATTGACTAACTGGTTTCCTTTGGAACAGCCATCATACTTCAGTGGGCAGCGGAAGTGCTGTATGCATACTTCCCACTTCATCACCCAAAACATTGATATGTGCTCACGGGTTGAGATTTAATCAAATTAACACTTTAAATAATTAATCAAGAACATTCATTGATAAAACTGGCATTTTATTTTTGTGTGTGTGAGGTGATAAAGAACAAAATGACCACCCGTACAATTTTAGGCCTACACCATGATTTATACTAAGATGTAAGTAGTTTTACACTGCATTGCTTTTGCTCCATTGTGTAAATTGCTGCACAATACAAAAGAAATAAAAAGCAAAAAATGTCTTAATATGCATATTAATAAATTATTAACTTGGGGCCATTATAATGAAAACAACTCCAGGGGTCCAGGGACCACACTTTGAAATGTCCTGCTGTACATTACATATTGATGGTGGCTTTCTAAAGAAGACAGCCAGTGTGCTTCCAAGTAAAAAAATTTTAAGATTGATTCTATTAAATGGCAGTTTTTCATCTCAGTGTATCTAAGGTTTAACAAATGTTGAAATTACAGTAAGAGTTACAAATTTTGGAAGAGTCAGTGAATTAAAATTCCAGGAAGAAGTTTAGCAAGTAACTGGGGAAAGAAACCAGGAGAATCAATGAAGAAATCTGCTTAATTTTAAAATTGAAATAAAAAAATGCTTTCAAAATTCTAAGCACTTTTCACGTTATTTCTTTAAGCAAACTAATCATTATCATTTAGTGAATCATTGATTTATAACATAATTATTTTGCTTTGTTTCATTTTGTTTTGCACAACACAGAAAATCATTTGAGTTTAATTATTTAGTACTACTTAATGTTGTCCAATACATACTACAGAAATTTAAAAAATCTATCACATGTATTGAGATATTTTTAAAATTTCAAAACAACATTTTTATAGAATGGCTGCATTCATAGATTGCCATTTTTCTTTCTGTCTTTGTAATAGCAACATTCTATATCAATACATCATGGATATTTCATATCACTGAATAAATCATCCTTTCTTATGACATCTTATAATTTTATTTTATAGACATAATATGTATTTTTACCTAAATTACACAGTTTGAAAATATTTTTAAATAAACAATGAAGAGAATTTGCAATAGAAAAGGTATAAATTTTCCACATGCATGAAATCATATTTATTCTGACTGAAATTCAAGAAAACACAAATAAAACAGTACTAAATTCTATTTTTATTTATATGAACTTTTTTAAAGACATGAAATTTATTGTTAAGGAACAAGAAGAAAATAAGGACTCTCATAAACTGGTTCTAGGAATATAAAATTTTACAACCTTTCTACAGGGCTGTGTTGTGTATTTTGTGATGCATATAAAATGTTAAGATATGCATAGCTTTTCATTAGTTCATTAAGTAATTCCTCAACAAATATGTATTTTTATGCTATGATTTTGTGTATATATGTATATAAAACTATACTGTTGCTGCCCTAATGCACTTAAAGTCTTATGTAAAAACATGTATATGTATAACTATATAATACAAATCATTTTGAAGGATGCTCATATGATACTGTAACAGAGAAGAGAATACTGAACCGAAATACCTCTTTACAGAAGATTTTCAAGGTAGATCTCTGAGACATGTAAGAGGAGAAGGAGCCTGTCATGGTAAAAAGCCTTGGAAAAAATTTCTAGCCAGAGGAAAAATTAATGCAAAGTCTCTAGGGTAGAAGAGTTTCCGAACTTTGAGAAACTCAAAACATAATAATATAAACTTAGAAAAATAGGCAAAAGTGAAAGGAAATGTAGATCAATGCAAAGAGCTTGGGCTCTATTCTAAGTCCTGTGCATAGCTGAGGACTTCCTTCTACTTGGCCTTCTTCTTGATTCTAATGTTTCCCCAGTAGGAATTAAAAAATCCTCATTTTTCTAAGGACTCAAGCAGTTTAGTTCTCTGACAGGTACAGTGCTTTCCAGATCTGGTCACATGATAGGCAGATCTTGCAGAAATTCTCTGCTTTATCCCTGCCCATAAAACAATTTCCCTGTTAATGACACACCCATACTGTAATGTAACAGCAGCTATTTCTAGCTAGTATAGTGTGAATCACATCCTTACACAATTATTTTCTTTTATGAATTGATGTAGAGCTAACACTCACGGGAAGAGAGATGGCATGATACTGAGCAGATTGGAACTAGTTTGCCACATATTCAATTTGTGACTTTCTGGTGTGGCTGTCATGAGTGTGCACCATGCAGAATGTCCTTTCAGAGAACCTGCTGCTCCCTTTCAAAGGTCATCACTGTGTCCTTAGGTTTTGATTCTTTGTTGTTGTTCAGGGTAAAATATACAAGAAGAGATAAAGAAAATGTCAAAAGATGTTAATAATTGATATACACTTTAATATTGTTTGTTTTGGGATTCTTTCAACTATTCTACACGTGTAGGTTTTAAAATAAAATTTGAAGGAAAAAAAGTATCTTTATCTACCACAACTTTGGATCCATTGTAGTGTTTATGCCCAGGCATGCCCAAGCAGCTGCCAGGCAATGACTGAGCACCATAGGGGAGCTAAGCATGACTATTCCTGCCAAATGTGGACTCCTCTAATGAGTAACTTGACTCTGCAGCCCACATTATCCCAGGTGAGACTTTCTCAGAGATATACTGCAGTCTGAGGTCCCTTCTACCAAATTCCACTCATTGTACTTTAATTCCTGACTTTGGGAGGCTTTTACAAGCTCTCTTTTGTTTTTTCCTTCACTGACATTTTCCCCCAGAAATAATGTCTAAAGTACTCTCTTCTTGGCATATCTTTCTCAAAGAAATCATAACCCTTCAGTGTAGAGAATGAAGATCCAAGCTATATGCTGAAAACAAGAGTGAGTCAAAAGCCTTTCCATTCCTTTTCTGGCTGTCCATGTTGGCAGGTATATTTAACACAATTACGTTTCTAAATTTAACCGTCACTCTTTATAGTTACTGAAAATTCATTGTGAATATACTTAATTCAAACTTTATCCTGTTTTCCTCCTAAATGTATATATGTATGTGTAGAGTGAAAGATGCAAGAGCTGATATTACTTGGACAGCTACCACCTTTTAAAATTATAACATTCTGGGGAACGATCCAAGATGGCCAATTGCTAACATCTTGGGATTGCAGCTCACAGTTAAAGCTCATAGAACTAGAGGACGCCACACTTTCAGACAAATTCTGGTCGCTTAGGAGCAGAAGATTCCCAGTGGAGGAGCCACGCAGGGCAGTGGTTTTGCCAGCACCATGGCGCAGCAGTTTCGCTGGCACCTCTGCATGGCAGCTCTTGGACCTGACTAGGCAGTCCTGGCTCCCCTTCTGACTGAGGTTTGGAGGAGCTGTGCAGGCTCCCAGCACTAACTCCTGAGGCTGGTGAAGCAGTTGTGCTGGCACCTTGGCGCAGAGTGAACGCGACTGGTTCCACTTCTGACCAAGGTTTGGAGCTCTGGGAAGGCAGAGTCACCTATTAGGGACACAAAAAGGAAGCCAGACAGGAGAAGCCTGGGCAGAAAAACACCATCAGTCTTAACACCTCTGTTCCTGGCCCTGGGAACTAACATCCTGGACGTCCACTCAAGAGACCTATTGAAAGCTGGTAATTTCAAAGATGACAGGAGGATAAATTTACAATGATGGGAAGAAACCAGCGTAAAAAGGCTGAGAATACTCAAAATCAGAACCCCTCTCCCTCTAAAGATGATCACAGTTCCTCATCAAAAATGGAACAAGACTTGATGGAGAATGAGCCCATCCCAATAACAGAATCAAACTTCAGGCTATGGATAATTAGAAATTTCCGTGAGTTCAAAGAACATGTTGTAGCCCAACGTAAAGAAACTAATAACTTTGAAAAAAGGTTTGACGAAATTCTAATGAGAATAGACAACTTAGAGAGGAATATAAGAGAATTAATGGAAATGAAGAATACAATACAGGAACTCCGAGAAGTATGCACAGGTTTAAACACTCGAATTGTTCAAGCAGAAGAAAGGATATCAGAGGTC
>CM052650.1:31121724-31147583 GCA_028533165.1 Leontopithecus rosalia | reverse complement strand
AAAGACTCAAAACAAAGGGATGGAGAAAGATTTACCAACCATAGGGAGAGCAAAAATAAATAAATAAATAAATAAACAAACAAATAAATAAATAAATAAATAAAAAGCAGGAGATGCAACTCTCCTATTGGGTAAAATAGATTTTAAAGCAACAAAGATACAGTGGTAAAAGGATCAATGCAACAATAAGAGCTAACGATCCTAACACCCAGATACATAGAGACTTAGATTCAATGAGACAGAAAATTAATAAGGATATCAAGGACTCAAACTCAGATCTAGAACAAGTATACTTAATAAATATTTACAGAACTCTCCACTTCAAATACACAAAATATACTTTCTTGTCAATACCACATCACACCTACTCATAGGTTTAAATGAAACATTGATTGGTCATTATTAATACCCATTTTCTTTTCAGAATAAAGCAATATTTCCATTCACCCTCCCTCTTTCTCTTCCTCTTTCTTCCTCTCCTTTACTCATTTTTTTTCTTTCTTTCCTTCTCTCAAAAAAAGAAAGAAATCAACTTGTAAAACTCTAGATCCAGGTCGGCAATATCTCTCTCATTACTTGATTTCCTTCCTTCCCTTCCCTCCCTCCCTCTCTCCCTCTCTTCCTCCCTTTCTTCCTTCCTCTCTCCCTCCCTTCCTTCCTCCCTCCCTTCCTCCTTCCCTCCCTTCCTGCCTTCTTCTCTTCCTCCCCCCACCAAAAAAAATTATAACATTCTGCTAATTTCTCATAATACATTGGTATACTTTTCTGACCATGCAAATACATTTAAAGTCTATGCTGTCCTTTTGTACTTTGGCAATTGTCTCTTTTTTATTTGCTTATACTGGTACAGCTATGTATTTCTTTGATTATTTGCATATTAAATAAAATAGAATATTTAAGTATCAAGTAAAAGTCAAAATACTTCAATATCGTGATATCACAATGATCCTACACAATAATCAATTTATATTTTTTACAAATATCAAGAATATTAGTCACTTTAAATAAACTATAGAACATATTTATAGTGCAAAGAACATATTTCTTATATGAACAAAATAATCTAGATATTATTATTAGGATTTTGAATGCACCACTAAAACAAAATGGTCCAAAGAGTAAGATCCGCAAAGACCAACAACACTGATAACTCATCAAACAATTACTAACACACAAACATACTCAGCAACATTTTTAGGAGATGTGGGAGTAATAACAGAAAGTAACAGAAGGTGTAGTCAAAACCACTTACAATATAATGGTGCAAATGTGTAAATGCAAGGATAGGAGATAATAAAATTAATAATTGAAATTTTAAAATACCTTTGAAACCCAGGTTAAAGAGCATCTGAGGATACTGGGGAAACTTTCAGGTAACACTATCAAGAATACAGTTTCAACAGAGTAGAAAATTCAAGTTACACAGGATGAGGAGAAAATGAATGTAGAGAAAACTCAGTGAAAAAGCTTGGATAATTCCTAGTATGCAAGAAGTTGCATTCCCAGTATGAAAAAAAAATTGTAAAATAGAGTGACAACTATGAGGTGGAAGGAAAATAAGCTATATGTTTTAAGCTTTAGTCCTCAGAATTTGCCCAGTCTTTCTCCTGACTTCATTTTATTGTATTGATATAGTCCACAAAGTTTAACTAACTTTCCCAGGTCATATGCATATTTAAGATTAGGCTGCTATTTTAGGCGTGAAGTCTTTGCCCATGCCTATGTCCTGAATGATATTGCCTAGGTATTCTTCTAGAGTTTTTATGGTTTTAGGTCTTATGTTTAAGTCTCTAATTCATCTTGAGTTAATTTTTTATAATGTGTAAGGAAGTGGTCCAATTTCAGTTTTCTGCATCTGGCTACCCAGTTTTCCCAACACCATTTATTAAATAGGGAATATTTTCCCCATTGCTTGTTTTTGTCACGTTTGTCAAAGATCAGATGGTTGTAGATGTGTGGTGTTATTTCTGAGGCCTCTGTTCTGTTCCATTGGTCTATGGATTTGTTTTGGTGCCAGTATCATGCTGTTTTGGTTACTGTAGCCTTGTAGTATAGTTTGAAGTCAGGTAGTGTGATGCCTCCAGCTTTGTTCTTTTTGCTTAGGATTGTCTTGGCTGTACTAAAAGCAATGGCGATAAAAGCCAAAATTGGCAAATGAGATCTAATTAAACTAAAGAGCTTCTGCACAAGAAAAGAAACCATTATCAGAGTGAACAGGCAACCTATAGAATGGAAGAAAATGTTTGCAATTTATCCATCTGACAAAGGGTTAATATCCAGAGTCTACAAAGAACTTAAACAAATTTACAAGAAAAAAAACAACCCCATCCACAAGTTGACAAAGATATGAACAGACACTTTTCAAAAGAAGACATTTATGCAGCCAACAAACATATGAAAAAAAGCTCATCATCACTGGTTATTAGAGAAATGCAAATCAAAACCACAATGAGATACTATTTCACACCTGTTAGAATGGCAATCATTCAAAACTCAGGAATCAACAGATGCTGGAGAGGATGTGGAGAAATAGCAATGCTTTTACATTGCTGGTGGGTGTATCAATTAGTTCAATCATTGTGGAAGACAGTTGGGGATTTTTCAAGGATCTAGAACCAGAAATACCATTTGACCCATGGTATTTCTGGTTCTAGATCCTTGAAATATACCCAAAGGATTACAAGTCATTCTACTATAAAGACACACGTATATGTATGTTTATAGCAGCACTATTCACAATAGAAAAGACTTAGAACCAACCCAAATGCTCATCAATAATAGACTGGATAAAGGAAATGCAGCACATATATACAATGGAATACTATGTAGATATAAAAAAGGATGAGTTCATATCCTTTGCAGGGACCTAACAACATTCTCAGCAAACTAACACAGGAACCAAATACCAAGCACTGTGTGTTCTCATGTGGAAGTGGGAGTTGAAAATAAGAACACATGAACACAGGGAGAAGAACATCACACATCAAGGTCTGTCAGTGGGTAGTGCTAGGGGAGGGATAGCATTAGGAGAAATATCTAATGTAGTTGACAAGTTGATAGGTGCAGGAAACCGCCATGGCATGTGTATACCTATGTAATAGACCTGCATGTTCTGCACATGTATCCCAGAACCTGAAGTATAATAAAATAAATTTAAAAGATTAGACTGGTAATAGAACCTGTTCTTCCATTTTATCTTAGTGCTTGTTCTATTATATAATGGTGCAAGGGCCTAACCTAAAATATTATTATGCTCAAAAGTTATTTTCATTATAATAATTTTTATGGCACTTGGTATAATATAAAATATATTCTTGGAGCATCATGTAAGCATATAGAATCCAACTATAGGTATTCTAAAATTCAGCAATATTTCATCTCCTTCTCATTCTGTAATACACAAAGTTGGCTTGTTCTTCAGTATTTCCTTGCCTGATGATCAAAGCTAACTTTTTAGGTTTCTCTGTTTGGTTTTTCATGTCATGCCTCAATGTCCTGCTGCCTTTCAGAGGCTGGATATGAGGAAAGGATCTATGTGCCATGATTTCTATAAATTCAGATGTTGGTTGGTCTCTGGACAGCCTTAACCAACCCACTTTTCCTCCCCTCTCTTTCTTGTATAGAGTTCTGAGAATAACTGTAGAATATGCTATTAGTGCAATATCCTGAGATAGGGAAGAACTGCCCAGGACAGTTCACCCTATAGGAAGAACAGCACCAGACATCTGGGCCTTGTTTCTGTCTCCCCTAGAAACAGAACGCCCTTCAGAGTTTTACTCAGTGAGTCACATGGTCATGTAACCCTGAGCAGGCTGTCTTTTGGAGTACCTCATCGTCAGTGCAAGTGGGGCACACACATTCCACACTCTGTCCACCCCAGGCAGCTTTCTGAAGATTGAGGGACCAGTTCACAATGAGTCCTAGGCTTCTGTTGTCTTTTGCAGACTATTCATGCTTAGTAAATTTGCTTCATGTACCTAGTGTATAAGTGTGCCCTGTTTCACTGGACTGAAATTGTTAACCAGTGCACAGTGAATTTGCTCCTCATCAGATGATTAAGAATATAAAATTCCAATATAACACAAGTGAAGAGGCACCAGAATCAAAGATAAATAATTGACAACAGGGTGATTTTTAAATGTTATTCCAAGAGCTATTTCTTTTAGCTTCAACTTAGTGTAACTACATTGAAATGAAGTTACAATTTGGAGAGTAAATTTGGCTTGTAAAATTTTGTGAAAGTCTCTAATTAAATTTATCTGTGATTTTCCTGACTCATGCCACATGGGGCATGTTATCAGTGGAGGGTTCTTGAACAAAGAATTGGACAAAATGCACAAACAAAGCAAGGAAAGAACAAAGCAGCAAAAGCAGAAAGTTATTAAAAATAAACTCCACTTGTGGGAGCAGGCTCAAGCATAGGGTCTCAAGGGCTCCCTGCAGAATTTGGGGAATTTTAAATACACTGTAGAGGTTTCCATTGGTTTCTTGGTGTATGCCCTATGTAAATGAAGAGGAGGAAGTAAAGTTACAAATCACTTACTTAGCGCACACCCTATGTAAATGGAGAGGATATTTCCTGCCGTAGCTGAAGTGTGAATCGGCCTTATGTTCCCTGCCTCCAGATCCTATTTTCATGCCTCAGGGAGAATCTTGCAACCATAAAATTTCCCAAGTTTCTGTCTTCAGTAGTTATTGTCATTATTAACACTGTGGCTAGGGCTATAGAAGCTCCTATGTCTGGTTCCCAAAACACTTAAAACATAAATTGAAATAGTGTGGAGTTACTTATCTTCTCTCTGCATCTACAAATTGAGAGAAAAAGTGCAGCAAAGAACAGAATTGAGAATAGACATAATAATATAAAATAGTAAGTTCTGCTAATTTTTAGTCCCGTACCCTATCACTGGTACATCTGATTCATCTGAGCTTTTGAAACAAATTGGCCAATTAGCCACTGGGTCATTTGTTTAAGATACAATTCATTTCAAAGAAAATGTCTTTTAGTTTGTTTCTTTAATGCTCTATAAAAAGTTGAGATACGCCTCTGAGGGAGTTAGTTATAGAAATAGTTATTTAAATCTGCATTATTAAAATAATGAATTTTTTCTAGAGAAATTTATTGTGACATTTTATATTATAGAATAGTATTTCATCCTTTAGGATAGTGTTTCCCTAAACTATAGATGTGTTTTATGTACAAGGAGAGTCCTTATAATTTATCTGTTTTGGCTAAGAAGCAATCATTGTGTGAATATAGCCATTACTGAATGATGGCAGAGTATGCAGTGATACAGCTATATATGTTGGATTATTTCATTTTGATATGTAGATATCTATTTCTACATATTAATTGTAAATAGAGATCAACAGATTTAAATGTAAAAGAAGTGATCCTTTTTTCAGTTGCCATTCTGTTTTTTGTCATGACATAAGTTACTAAATTCCTACAATTATTATGTTGTAAATGTGGTGAATAGGAAAATGTTATCTTCAGAGACTTGGCAACATATTAAGCATCTCAATTTTTCTGTATCAATATCTGACAATATGAATAATTTTGCAAACTAAAAAGGGACACTGTAGTAGTTCAATGCCATGTAATTTCTTTATTTCTGCATAAACCAATCTAGGCATAGTCATTTATGACAGAAGTATAGTCTGCTTTTGGCAGCCATACTTCTTCAGGAAGAAAAAGACTCTGATTGTAAAGGTTATTAACTGTTCTTGTATAAGGCTTTAAAATTGGCAAGGCACAATTTAATATATGTGATCTCTTGTAATCCTTATAAAAGGGCTATGGTTTAGTGATGAGGAAATAGAACCAGTTATTTGTAAAACCAGGATGCAGAGCTATGTATTCTGAATATGTATGTGACCAGTATAATTTTCACTGCATTGTGATGAAGGAAATAGAAATAAGTTTTGAAAACAAATAGAATGAAGATATAGATTAAGTAATCCTAATTTTAGTCATGACATATAATAACTGTAAATCAAGTTTTTCTCTAAGCAAATTATTATGTGGTATAATAATTAATATTTTTAGGGATTCGTGAGTTTTCAAGCTCTGCACGTCAATGCTAAAAATATTATCTAATAAGATTAACTTTAATGAAAAATTTTATTTCCTGTTTTTCTTTATGCAAATGTATGTGGTGCATGAGAAGACTTTTAGATGAGTTGAATGCACAGTGATCAAAGGGGCTTATGTAGGTTGTTATTACCCAAGTACGTTTTTTAAGTATAGTCATCTGACTGTGCTCTCATTGAATTTATTCTATCTTACTGTATGTTTGTTCCTTTTAGCACATTTCTTTTCATTTTCTGTTCTCCCCTCTACTCACACTTCCCAATGGCTCATCTATTTTTCCACTCTCTGCCTCCATGTGTTCAAATGTTTTTAGCTCCCATATACATGAGAATGTAACCAAATGCAGGTCCAGCCACTCAGCAGTTTCAGAGCCAGATAACAAGAGTGTGATATAGTAGGAAGAAAGTGACTTCATCAAAACCGGTAATGAGGAAGTGGCCAGAGTTACATCCAAAGTAACCACTTGGAATTTCTGGGAAGAAGGGAAACTTGGCCTGGCGCGGTGGCTCAAGCCTGTAATCCCAGCACTTTGGGAGGCCAAGGCGGGCAGATCACCAGGTCAGGAGATAGAGACCATCCTGGCCAACATGGTGAAACCCCATCTCTAGTAAAAATGCAAAAATTAGCTGGGTGTGGTGGCGTGTGCCTGTAGTCCCAGCTACTTGGGAAGCTCAGGCAGGAGAATTGCTTGAACCCAGGAGGCGGAGGTTGCAGTGAGTCAAATCTGTGCCACTGCACTCCAGCCTGGTGCCTGGCAACAGAGTGAGACTCTGTCTCAAAAAAAAAAAAAGGGGGGGGGGGCGGAAACCTGATATAGGAGGTGTGGGGGAATTGTGCTGAGTACAATGTCTATGTGTCTTGTTTTGTGGCTTATCTTGGGCTTCAGTTCACCTGGAGTATCCACTGGCATCATCTCAAGAGTGGCTGGGTTGTTGACTAGCTGACCTTTTTGCAGGCTACATCTCCAGGCTTAGTCTGTGTATTTCAAGATTAGCCCACAGAACTTCTAAGTAGGCACATAATTATATACTAGCATATAGTTAGATAAATGTGAAGGAAATATATAGTGGGAAAGGGAGGAATGTGAAGTCTATTTTAAGGTTAAGAACAAAAAGCTTCTGCAGTTTGCTTCAAGGTTAGATGGAGACTAGGAAGAAAAGTGAAAAGGGGAAAATGTTTTAAAATGCATTCTGGAGTTAAGCTGCTTACAAAAACATGAAATGCTTGACTTTTTATGCAGTTTTTATTTCACTGAGGGTAATGACCTGCAGTTTCATCCATGTTGCTTCAAAGGACATGATTTTATTATTTTTTTAATTGCTAAAGAAGATTCCATTGTGTATTTATATTATGTTTTCTTCATCCATTCATTCCTTCATGAACACTTAGGCTTATCCCGTATCTTTGCTTTTGTGAATAGTGCTGCAGTAGACATAGGGTACAGATACCCCTTTGTTATATCCATTTCTTCTCATTTGAGTAGGTACCAAGTAATGGGACTGCTGAACTGAAGGATAATTCTGTTTTTAGTTTTTTGAAAAATATTTATACTATTTTTCATATTTCATGTACTAGTTTACATTCCTTCCAGCAATGTGTAAAATTTCCTTTTCTCCACATCCTTGCCAACATCTGTTTTTTGCTTTATAAAAAAACATTTCTATAATAGTCACTCTGACTCAAGTAAGATTACTTGAGTCAGATATTACTCAAGTAATATCTCATTGTGGTTTTGCTTTGCATTTCTGTGATGATTAGTAATGTTAAGCTAAGAAATATTATTTGATAAAATTAATTTCTATGGTGTGAAATTCTGAAAGTACCAGAATAGACATTCAAAAGCAGTTTATGAAATGCAGAATACTATTTGAAATATCAGAATTAGAAGTTTGGATAGCTAATACTGAGTGTCAACTTGATTGGATTAAAGGATGCCAAGTGTTGATCCTGGGTGTGTCTGTGAGGGTGTTGTCAAAGGATATTAAAATTTGAGTCAATGAGAAAGGCAGACTCACCCTTAATCTAGGTGGGCACCATCTAATCAGCTACCAGCGAAGTTAGGATACAAATCAGGCAGAATAATCTGAAAAGACTAGACTGGGTTAGCGTTGCAGCCTAAGTCTTTCTCCCATGCTGGATGCTTCCTACCTATGAACATCAAACTAAAAGTTCTTTGGCTTTGGGAGTCAGACTGGTTTCCTTGAACTTCAGCCTGCAGAGAGCCTATTGTGGGACCTTGTGATTGTGTGCATTTAATACTTATTAATAAGTTCAGATGTAGATATAGATATAGATGTGTATAGATGTATGTCCTACTAGTTATGTCCCTCTACAAAACCCTGACTAATACAGATTTTGGTAACAGTAGTGGTTCTAGAGGAACATAATATTAAGAACAGAGTTTTTCCATTGTTTTTGGGATTTCCAGAGTTGGCTGTTTAATATGATTAGACCCCAAAATGCTAAGGACTCTACTTCTAATAGTATAGAGAATGCTGATAGCTTTGGCATGAACTGTTTAAAGAGTTATGTGAAATAAATGCATTTGACACTTTTAATTCACTGTTTGTGAGAGGCAAGGATTTTAATGACTCCATAAATAATACCTTTGACCATATGTGGAGAACCAAGGAAGATAATGAAGTTGGTTGATGGCTCCTAAGTTCACTGGAAAAAGTGATGAAAGAAAATATAAACTCAGATTTTAACTCCTGGCTTCAGGAGCAGATACAAAGTCTAAAATCTGCTAAGGTTTCCCTGAGTGAGAGTCTAATCTCCTGTAGAGAAAGAGATAAAATTGTGCAAAAACAGTCACAAGTTCTTATCAAGCAAGTGGCCAATCTGCAAAGAATCACACACATATATAATTATATGTGGCTATATATGCATATATAAAGGGCAGTTTATTAAGGAATGTTAAACTCACACAATCAAAAGGTCCCACAGGTGAAACCCTGTCTCTACTAAAAATACAAAAATTAGCTGGGCATGTTGGTGGGTGCCTGTAGTCCTAGCTACTCGGGAGGCTGAGGCAGGAGAATTGCTTGAACCCAGGAGGCAGAGGTTGCAGTGAGCCGAGATCCTGCCATTGCACTCCACTCTGGGTAACAACAGCGAAACTCCGTCTCAAAAAAAAAAAAAAATATATATATATATATATATATATATATATATAATATACTTATTATTTGATTCCTCTAATGTTTATAGATATTTGGGTGGTTTATGCTGTTGGCTAATACAGACATTAATTTTTTAATATTCTTACATATGGTATTTGTTACATATAGGCATGAAGTTTTTACTGATTCTCAGTGGGGGTGATTTTTTCCCCACCCCAGAAGACATTTGAAGTCTGATTACATTTATGTATATTACAACTGTAGGAAGTAGTTACTGTGGATGCATAAGTGGGGAGAGAATAAGGTTGTAGAAAAACATTTTCCAGTCATAAGACAGCCTCCCAAAACAAAAAATCTTTCTCCCCAAATATGTCAATCATGACATGATTGAGAAACTTGCTTTAGGGTATATATCTATGAAATCTTGAGATCTAGCAGATTAAGTCCTCACACTTTATTCTTCTTTCAGTATATCCTGCTCTGTTACACTTTATATTTCTATATAAAATTTAAATCAGCATTGATTTTTGTATTAAAATGACTAGAAATTTTAAGATTACCCTAAAGTCATAGATCAGTTTGTGAAAATTGTTGACTTTGAAAAAATGAGTATTCAGTCTATGACTCTATTGTATCCTTCAACTTATGAACATTAAAAAAGTCTCAATATTATTTTAAATTTCTTTCCAGAGAAATCGTGTGCATTTATGGTTGGTTACATTTGTGCCTAGATAGCTGGTGTTTTATGATATTTAAAAGTCATCTATTTTAAATTGAATTTTAATTTTTTTATGCCCTTTTTTCCTAATTGACCTTGCACCTAATTTATTTTATAATGTATATGTTAAGCTTAATATCTTCTAGGTTTTATTTTCTATGAAAGGTATTATGTCATACGTGAAAATGACAGTTTTATAAATTTTTTCTTAAACCTTTTTTTTTGTCTTATGGTACTAGGCTATAAAGTCTAGTAAAATATTAATGCAAACCATTTTAGGAGGCATACTTCTTTTATTTTTAAACATAACTTTTGATATGTATGATACTGTTTCAGTGTTTCAGTATTTCATACTTTTTCTCTCTGTAATTCAATCTGAATGTTTACTTTTGACCTACAGAGCAATTAATCCTATTCTCAACTAAGTGTAATCTGCTATTATACCTTCTTTTGAGCACTTCTTTCCAGATTTTACATAATATTTTTCACAATAAAATTTTCATTTGCTTTTTTTTATTGCATTCGGTTCTCCATCAAAGTTTTTACTCTAACCTGTTGATATTTATGAAGTTATAGAAACTACTTTATTTAAAGTTTGGTACCCTTACCACTATTATATGGATCTTAATGAGACTCTTTGTCTTACCTGGGTTTTCTCTATGTGGTAATATGATTTTGTCTCTTCATATGCTTGGTTAGTTTTTCTATTATTTTGTTTTGTTTTTGCTGAGTGACAATTATTGCAGATACAATATTTTAGAGATAACTTGAAATTTTGTATGAGATATTCTTCAGAAGTTTTAAGTTTGCTTTGCCAGGGTATTAGCCTAAGGGCAATTATCACTATAATCAGGTAAGAGGCTAAATAATTGGAACTAGATGTTCAGTATCTGTGAGGACCCATCTATTTCCAGTTTTCCCTTATTCTTAGTAAGTAGGCATTCTGAGACCAACTTAAAATTTTAGTTGTTACCAAGGACTTTTCTTCATAACTTGATTAGCACTTTAATTTTTGTTCTCCAAGCCCTGTCAGTAAGAAAAACGTTCTGTGAGTTTCTATATATTGTAAATACATATCAAATGACAGCTCTTTTTAGAGCTTATGTTAATATTTTAGTATCAGCCGCTTCACAAGTACATGTGGTTTACTCCAATCTAATTAGGTAAAGAGTATGACTTTGGCTGAGAGACTATCTCTAGGCCCTATTTAAGTGAGACTGTGCTGATACATTATATATTCCTGAAAAATAATATCTCAATAACTGATGGGACTAAATTTGCATTTAATAAGCATCACAGACTTTAGTTTTGAAAGGCACAGTGTGACAAACAATGGAATGGGGTTTGTCACCAATGTCAGCCAACCGTGAGAGTTGGCTTTTTAACATTTTAAATGTACATAGCCATATAAATGCATACAGTTATATGTTAAAAAGCAACATTTTCTCTGTTGAGTTCTCAGTGTTCAGAATAGAAACCAGAACAAATTAAAATGATGTAATGAAGCAAAGATGTTTTTCTCAGCCAGGAAATCATTTGCCTTGTTTTCTTTCCCCATGATGATTCACATCAGAAGAAACGATGTAAAACTGCTAATATGAAATTAGCCAATTAGAAACAGAATGTTGGAACCCATTAGTTTATGTGTGTTGCTTCCAATTGTCTTGTATTTGCTTTAAAAATATTTTGGCAGAGAAACAGCTGTCATTTTCCTCCAGTTGATTCAATCTTATATCACTTCTCAAAAAATAGATAAAGCCGAATCTACCTATACCCTAAAAGGAAACTAGTGGTAAAACCTTGTTTTTTAACAAGTTGGTTATTTTTAAAAATATATTTCCTGTCTGCTATCTTAAGCAAATTTATCTTTTTCTATAATTTTATAATGGTAGTTAACAAAATTCAAGTTATCCAAAATTACATACTTAAATTGAATAAATTGTTTTATATTTTAAAATCTTAACTTTAAACATCTACAGGTCTTGAAGGACTGCATGCTCATATTGGTATCTACTGGTGACATATGCTCATGTTGGTATCAATTACCATCTATGTTTAGAGTAGCATCATATTCTGAACTGAGAAGTTGCCTTGTCTGTGAAGTATTTATGATCTTCTATTCCTGTTACCAGAAAGGGGTCCTGATCCAGACCCCAAAAGAGGGTTCTTGGACCTGGCACAATAGAGAATTCAAGTTTATTAGGAAAGCAAAGAAATAAAGAATGGCTACTCCATAGGCAGAGCAGTGGCATGGGCTGCTCAACTGAGTATACTTATGTTATTTCTTGAGTATATGCTAAACGAGGGGTGAATTATTCATGAGTTTTCCAGGGAAAGGGTGGCCAATTCCCACAACTGAGCATTCCTTCCTCTTTTAGACAATATAAGGTAGCTTCCAGACATTACTGTGGCATTTGTAAAATGTCATGGCTCTAGTGGGAGTGTCTTTTAGCATGCAAATGTATTATAATTAGCATATAATGAGTAGTGAGGAGGACTAGAGGTCTATTTTATCACTATCTTGGTTTTGGTAGGTTTTGACCAGCTTCTTTCCTGCAGCCTGTTTTAACAGCAAGGTGTTTATGACCTGTATCTTGTACTGACTTTCTATCTCATCCTGTGACTTAGAATGCCTAATCTCCTGGTAATGCAGCCCAGTAGCTCTCAGCCTCATTTTACCCAGCACCTATTCAAGATAGAGTCACTCCGATTCAAATGCCTCTGATGTTCCTGCCAGTAGTTACCTTTATATTTCAGGAATGAGTCTGTGTTCCTCGTGGTAACATTGACTCTCAATCAAGTTTGAAAATGATTATCCTCAAACTAATCAGCTAGCGGTGTGATACTATTACAAAGGATACATGCATAGCATCTTAACAAAAATTTCCATTTCTGGAAAAATCCACTATTTGGGATATGGGTATTGTAGACATTCCTTTCTATAATATATATTTCATGAATTTACCAAAGTGCATGAATTAGATGAATTTCATCTAATACTCTTCTTCAAATCTGTATATCTGTTGTCTCACATTTTTCCTACATTTATTTCACATTGCCAACTGCTTTCTACACTTATGTGGATAAGTGATTGCTACCTCTAGATCACATAACTGAAATAAAAGTCATCATACTTCACATCATCAATAAGAAAATATTAACTTCTTCTTTTTCTTTTTCTAGCAAAGCTACCAATATTCAATTAAAATCATTCAACTTTATTGGGCATGTGTGAAGCACAAATAATTCTTTAAGATATATTGTTATCTTGGTTGCTAATCATGCAGCATGCAATTTTAAGGCATAGGGTCAGCCTTTTCTAATTGATGGACTTAGAAAATTAAGGCATGCAATGCTCATTTGCCAGAGAATCTCAGCAGTATACAACCTGAGCTTTCTCTTGTCACTGGACACATGGTTCTCTAAAGATACATTTATTTTCTAGAAGTCCTGTGGCACTCATAAAAATGTCCAGAGTCCTTAAGATGCAATAATAAATAATGAAGTGCACTGTCAATTTTTATACGTGAGCAAGATCACAAGATATTAGACAATGATTCACCGTGATCTTCACTTAACAGTGATTTAACAATAACACGGAAGAGCTGCTATGTATTCATAGAAGCATACTGCAATTTTCTCTTCTCAATCAGGTAGAATGTGTTGTTGCTACAATTAGTGCTTCATTCACTGATTGATCGAGATTTAACAGGATTTTTAGTGTCATATATTTTACATTTTTCCTTTTTATTATGGCCTGTCTTTGGGATAAATTACTTATTCTACATTGTAGAACACAATGGACAATATATGCCAAAATTGAGTGAAATCCTACTGTGTGCAAAGCTTTTGCCTTCTAGGAAATATTGTCTCATTAGCATATTCCACACATAAATATGAAGCAAAATAAAATATAAGATTATTAATTCAGACATAATTAACTATATTTATTGTAGCAGATAATAAAATGGTGCTAAAATCTACATTATAGATCTTAAAAATATGACTCCAATCATAAAAATATGAAAACAGAATCACTTTTTTTCCTTCTGGAGTTGAATGCAATGTGTTCTGTAAAAAGAACACAATCAAAAGAAGAAATGACTAAATTTATGCACTAAAAGGAATTTCACAGTTTTCCTCTCTGAGTTTCAAAGAATTTAATTTTCTTTTCTTTTCTTTCTTTTTTTCTTTACTCCTGATGATCACGAACAGTAAAAAGTGCCAATAATAATAGAGGCATTTGCACTGCTGCAAATTTTTGAGTGGAAACTCTTGCCAACAAACACCAGCTGTACCGTGATCTTTTACTGCTGTCTTATTTCATTATTCAACAGCTTCCTTCTCCTTTTCTATCCTGACTTGGAATATGTAGTGAGAATTTCATATCTCAGTACATATTTTGGAGTGTCTTAAAAATTATACAGTTGCTATGATAAGGAAATTTTAGATAAGCAACAAGATAGAAAAAAGTAAAAGTCTTCATAGCATTGGTTTAATTACTTCCACATTCAAAGCACAGGCAGAGATTCTATTTGCATCAAATCTGTTAGAACAATGATCAGTTCTGCCAGACATTATTTAATGGTTGTGCATGCTAACCAACTCCATAAGATGTCGCTGCAGAACTAAGACCTCAAGCCACTGATAAATAGACCAAATGACTCTTAAAAATCCAGAATTTTGGTAAACTTTTAAATCAAGGTTTCTGAGAATTTCATTAAGATATTGACTTTATGATTCTTATTATAAAAACAACATATTTATTTCCTTCTCCTGCTGCCTAATTTGGTTTTGCAATTAATGTTTAGACATTTCTTTCACAATAGAGAAGAGAAAACTTATATTTGCTTATTATAACCGCAAGATGATTTGCTAATTCATTATTTTGAATAATTTTATGTTAAAGAAACATATATGCTAGAATCTTGAACCCTGTTTTCTCTTCAGCTATATGGGATATAATTTTATTTTAGAAATTGCAAAGGTAAGAAATGGAAAGTAAACCATTAACAGTTTTGGAATCCAGTGTATCTGACCTACTGGATTGCTCTTGCACAATAAGACAGTGCAATGCTGAGTAAAATGAATATGGAAAACAGAGGCAGAGCACATACATTCTTATTCCCAGGCTCAAATGCTTAAATTCTGTCATTTCTTGTGACCTAGTCTAGATCTTCTGACTATGAATCTCCTGACTGGGAATCTCCTGACCATGAATTTTCTGCCTTCTTTTTTCTTACAGAAAAAAATAGCAATACTAGAGCAGCAAAATAAAAACAAATCTTATCTATTCAGGAAGCTTATAATTCAAGATTTTTCACATCTGAACTAACCCCTGTGAATTTGGTGAGTCAAGTTTAAAATCAGTACTTTAGCCATCAGAATTTGTTCACATGGTTTCACACAAAATATAGGATGGAGACATAATAAATCTGATATTAATTATAGAATCATAATTCTTTCCTTTAAACTCCCTTCTTAAAACATAGAAGACACTGGCTAAAATTTCTTTTTCTTTTTAAGTGTTGTGAATTAATAGATGTTACAAGCAGTTCTTTCCTAAATATATATGTGATGAGTCTCTTATTTTTGACACTTTTCTTACTCTCTGCTAAGCTACAGAATACCTCTTTTTACCATCCCATTTCTGGCCATAACAAGCCTGCTTTTTAGAATCTCATAAAGGTTTTTTGATTTTTTCTTCTACTGACCTATTTAAGGTTGTTTCACAACTATACTCATCAAGATTTCTCATTGTAAAGCAAAGAAGTATTTTCTCATTAACTTAAGAAGAAAATAAATTTATTGAAAGGACAAAAGAAAAATCATAGAAAAATGATGTTGGCCAGACCTTGGAAGCCTAAGGCTGGGAGATTGCTTGGGTCCAGGAGTTTGAGACCTGTTTGGTAGAATAGTGAGACATCCACCAATCCCATCTCTACAAAATTTGAAAAATTAGCTGGGCATGGTGGTGTACACCTGTAACCCCAGATACTCAGGAGGCTGATGTGAGATAATAGCTTGAGTCCATAAGTTTTAAGTTGCAATCCTGCCACTTTACTTCAGCCTGGATGATAGAGAAAGATGCTGATTCTCAAAATAATAATAATAATGATGATGATGAAGGAGCGTCCTGGGTGAGAATATCCCCAGAGGAATCATGCAATCATGCAGAACAATGGTCTTCTCAGGACTCTGAGAAGCTGGTCCCTGGAACTTCTACACCACATTCAGGTACCATCCTTACTCCCCCTCTGCCATTCCTTGGAACTTCAAAGCTTTTCCATCATCTCAGATAGTTTGAAGGATCTCTACCTTTTCAGTACTCTCTAAAAATGTAATGCCTTAAGTGGGAGCCTATGCTTGGTTATACTTAGCTCACTTGAGAGAGCTGTTATAAAACCAACTCTTAATTTTCCATAGATGCTCAAGAGGTAAGTCTGAGCTTCTGCTTCCGTGACACACTTCTAAAAGCCATCTACAGAAAAGATACAGTAAAAAGAAAAGAAAAGAGATAATTCAAAATGAGTAAGGAATTATTAGATATAAGAGAACAAAGAAATACAATAAAACATTTTTTGGCGACCATGTGGCTTTCAGGCTAAATATCTTTCTAAGACATCTACCTGGTAAGAGGCCCTGGTATACCTGGGTCCTTGGTAAAAGGCTACAGAGCATATTCTTTTTAGTTTGTGGATTCTGAACAGTAATTAAGATTTAAAAATCTGTTAAATGTTTTCAGGCTTCCACAGCAAGTGACCATCACTGTATATAAATAAAAGTTAATCCATATAGTACTTTGGATATATACTCAGTAAAGGAATTGCTGGGTCAAATGGAATTTCTATTTCTAGGTCCTTGAGGAATCGTCACACTGTCTTCCACAATGGTTGAACTAATTTACACTCCCACCAGCAGTGTAAAAGTGTACCTATTTCTCCACATCCTCTCCAGCATCTGTTGTCTCCAGATTTTTTAATGAACGCCATTCTAACTGGCGTGAGATGGTATCTCAATGTGGTTTTGATTTGCATCTCTCTAATGACCAGTGATGATGAGCATTTTTTCATATGTTTGTTGGCCTCTTATATATCTTATTTTGTAAAGTGTATGTTCATATCCTTTGCCCATTTTTGGATGGGCTTGTTTGCTTTTTTCTTGTAAATCTGTTTGAGTTCTTTGTAAATTCTGGATATCAGCCCTTTGTCTATTGGGGGGAATAAGGAAGGGACAGTGGCGGGGGGAGCTGGGGAGGGATAGCATGGGGAGAAATGCCAAATGTGGGTGAAGGGGCAGAAGGCAGCAAAACACACTGCCACATGTGTACCTATGCAACTATCTTACATGTTCTGCACATGTACCCCAAAACCTAAAACACAATAAAAAATATATATAAAATTTTAAAAAAGTGAAGGCTGGAATTAATAAAGGTTGAAGTGCCCTGTGTCTTTCTTCTAGGACTTTTGTAGGCAACTTCACATTTTTACACCCTGAATCTGGGGCCAAAGATACTATTAATGTGATTGTGCCCAAATTCTAACTGCTAAGAGGCTGGGTAAAAGTTTGTTTTCTTGTTCTAATTATATATTTAAGAATAAGGCACAGATTCATAAAACTCAAATAGACTGGGAATAAATATTTAAAATATTAGTACTTCATAAATTCTTTTCTTTAGTTTTCATAAATTCTCATATTTGATAGAGCTTGGTCATTTGACTTAAAAGTTTTCATGGAATTTATTTTATACAGTGTTCAACAACATATTTGTGATAATGGTTTATAAATATTTTCAACTATAAGAAGCTCTCTATTATGCACATTAATTCTATTCCTATATAAATTTTGCTGATGATTTACAGTTTAGACCTTTTTTATTAAAAAATTAAATTGACACAGTTGTATAAATTTATTGTATACAACATGGTATTTTGAAATATATATGTATATATATACACACATGCATTGAGTTAATTTATATATTTATTTACTAGCAGTGTTACATTTTTTGTGGTAAGATTATTTAAAATCTACCCTTGTAGAGATATTTAGACTACAGCAGATTGCTATGAACTATAACCACCATGCTATAAAGTAGCTCTGTGGAAGTTTTTATCTTATCTAACTGAAATTTCTTTGACCAACATCTAGTCAAACCACTCACTCCTCATCTCAACCCCTGGTAACTAACATTCTACTCTCTACTTCTATGGATTTAACTTTTTTTAGATAACTCATGTAAGTGAGATCATGTGGCATTTGTCTTTCTGTTCTCGTTTATTTCACTTAACATAATGTCCCCCAGGTTTATCCCTGTTGCCACAAATGACAAGATTTTCTTCTTTTTTAAGACTAAAAAGCACTCAATCAAGCATAGACTATATTTTCTTTATCCATTTATTTATTGATGGACACTTAGGTTAATTAAATATCTTGGTTATTGTGAAGAATGCTGCAATGAACATGGGAGTACAGGTATTTCTTCAATATACTGATTACATTTCCTTTGGACATATACCCAGAAGTAAGATTGCAGAATAATGTGGCAGCTCTATTTTAATTAATTTTCCTTTGACTTATAGTTTACCTGTAACAGTTGAACATATTTATGGAATGTAGAGTGATATTTTAATACCTGTATATAATGTGTAATAATTGAATAAGAGTAATTAGCATATTTCCCACCTCAAACATTTATCGTTTCTATGTGTTATGAAAGTTCAAAATCCTGTCTTCTAGCTTTTTGAAAATATAAATTATTGTTAATCATATTTACCCTGAAGTGCTATAGAACCCTAGAGAACTTATGTTTCTCCTGTAGCTATGACTTCAAATCTGTTAACCAAATGTTCCTTATGATTTTCTGCCCCCTTCTATATTTTGAATTTTTTAGATACTTGCGTTCTGTTTTTCTTGGTTTGTTTGTTTTTTATTTTTGTTTTGTTTTGTTTTGTTAGAGACAGAGTTGCACTCTGTCATCCAGGATGAAGTGCAGTGGCATAGTCTCAGCTCACTGTAACATTTGCCTCCTGGGTTCAAATGATTCTCCTGCCTTAGCATCCCTAGTATCTGGGATTACAGGCACATGCCACCAAGCCCAGCTAATTTTTTACTTTTAATAGAGGCAAGATTTTGCCATGTTGGCCAGGCTGGTCTTGAATTCCTGACTGTAGAAGATCAGTCAGGATGGTGGGAGAAATTATAAGAAAGACACAAACCTTCTTGGAAGGCCAGGAGGTTTTGCAGAGCTTCAGGAAAGAATGACTTGAAGGCAGCTGTTCTTACACTGAGGCAAAGGGCAAGTAGTAGGTACAAGGGAATGTAGGAAAATTTATCTAAATAGCTTGTTTACTCATGTTGTCCTAAAACCAGCCTTTGCTCATCCACATGCATGACTGCTCTCTGAAAGGGAGACAACAATGTTAATTATTCACAGATTGTCTTGACTCCAGGATTTCAGCATTATGTCTGTACTGAGTACTGAATAAAAGCAAGCAGTACCAGCTTATTAAGACTGCTCAATATGGGCAGTCCCCCAGCACTCATTCACTGCATACCTGTGTCTTAGTACTTCTCTCATCTGTTGCTCAAAGTCTAAAAAATTTAAAGAATCTATAAATAAAATTAAAGATATTCATGTTTATACATTTGAAGAATTAAATTTTCATATGACCCAAAGTGATCTACAGATTTGATGCAATCCTCTTCAAAATTCTGATGACAGTTTTCACAGAAATAGAAAAAATGTAATTTGTGAAGCTTCAAAATAATTCAAATTGACAAAGTAATCTTTAGAAAAAGGAACAAAGCTGGAGGCATCATGGTACTTGACATCAGTATACACTACAAAACTATAATAATCAAAACGCTATAGTACTGGCATAAAAAAAATGATGAGGCAGGAAAGATAGACCAACAGGACGGAATAAAAAGCCCAGAACAAAATTTATATTTTTAAAGTGTGCTTATTTTTAACAAAAATGGCGAGAACACACAATGAGGAAAGAATAGTCTCTTCAATAAATGGTGTTAGGTAAACTGTATATCAACAGACAGAAGAATGAAATTAGGCCTTCATCTCATATCACACACAAAAGCCAACTCAAAATTAAGTACAGACTTAAATGTGAGAACCAAAACTAGAAAATTATAAGAAGAAAATACAGAGGAAATGCTGCATGGCATTGGTCTAGGCAATGAGTTTTTTGGATATGACAAAAAAGCATAGGCAAAAAAAGAAAAAAATAGACAAATGAGATTACATCAAACTAATAGCTTTTATACAGCAAAGGAAACAGTCAAAAACATGGAGACACAATCTAGGGAACAGGAGAAGTTTTGCAAGCCATACATCTGTTAAGGGATTAATATTCAAAATATATAGAGAACTCAACTTAATAGCAAGAAAACAAATAAGCTGATTTTAAACTGAGCAGAGGAACTTAAGCATTTCACAGAAGAAGACGTACAAGTGGTCAAGTTTGTGAAAACATATCATAACCAATCATCAGGGAAGTGTAAATTAAAACCTCAAAGAGATATTACTTCACACTTGTTAGATTTAGTGAGTACTGAAGGTCAAAATCTTCTTCAGGCACCTGTGGAGACTGTGTTAAGGCTTTCCCATCACTCTCTGGGGTTTCAGATTCAAAAGCTTCAGATTCACTTGTGGTAATAAAAATTGTTGGCATTCTTAGGGCAGAGTCAAACAAGTTCACCCATTCCTCCATGGGTTGAATAAAGATCAGCTAAAGGAATAAAAATTATTTCAAGTGATTTATTTAATTTTCAATTTTCTCACTGGAATACTATATGGAAAAATACTTTGAAGTTGCTTCTTTCTAAAGATGTTACTGTACCTATTGCCAGAAAAAGAGAGAAAAATAGATAATCCTCTCACTGGGAAGACAGAGTAACACAGAAATTCATTATGTGTTGTGCTTTTATCTGTCTTTCAGTTAAAGGTCTAGAAATTAATAGTTGATATTTTATTATATAGGTCTTTGTCCCATGAATGGAGGGAGATTATGTGTCCTTTCCTGTAAAAAAAAAAAGGAATAAAAATGTTACGTTGTGTCTTTCAATGTAAGACTCAATTTTTTATAAACCTTGCTTTGATTCATCTTGTTTTTGCTCATTTTTCAAGATAAAAAAATTGCTTGTTTTTTTATTCACATTTACACAACTCACATTTCTACAACATTCATCAACCTTGTCATAAATATAAGCCATGTACGTTTGGTTTCTTAGTACTTCTTATTTCATTTGAAATTAGATATAATGCTGTGGAGTATTGATAGAAAAAATTTAAGAATTTAAATTCTTCTAACTGCATGAGAATTAAAAAACTAGCAAATATGAGTTGAAGTTATTAGTGTATGCAGCAGCAGAGGTGATGCTGATCAGACTTCCAATTTCACACTACTATAGTACATTCTTTGGTAAATTTAATGGAAGAAAGAACAAACTGACCAGAAGCAATCTAATGCAGTCAAACAAATGCCTATTTAATCAATGCTGGTTTCTTAAAAGATGCTAATAACAATGCCACGTGTTAAGTTTTTGTAGAGTCAGGAGGTAACATGATTATGTTCCTGTGGGTCACCACATGTTGTCCTTGCCATCATCATTGTTTCCTGCAGAAAGAAAATGCCTAAGGGTTACCACAGGCTGATAGACATAGTATGCCAAATTACACACTGTGTCACACCATCTGCAACAACAGATTCTTAGAGGTTTTCTATAGCACTGCAGAAAAGAAAGTCTTATGATTTTGAGTACTTTAGAGAAGACAGGTATTTTCTGATTTACTCTCTGGAATTGTTTTTATGGAACTGATGATAAAAGTACATATGACAGGGTGTGAATGCCAATGAAATCCTAATTAGGGGAACTATCTAAATGCCCAGCCCTGAAGAACTCACTAAGTTTAACAGAAGGACATCTGGATTCAGCTAGTGGCATTTGTTCTATTCTCATTCTTAATTAGCATCAAGGAGTTTAATTAGAAGTTTGGCATATGAGAATCATAGGGATGTAACAGCTAGAATAAACCAAAGATGTCTCTGGTCCAGCTGCTTCATTTTTTTTTCAATAAGATGGGGAAAATGTGGGGAAATGGGGAGACTATTAGGGCCTGGAAAGTACAGAGCTCAAATGAAAACATAGATGTTTTTAGGCCTGCTCAAAAATACAGACACATAGAGAATATTCATTAAACATAATCATCTTTTTTAAAAGAATTGTCCACTTCCTACAAATTCTGGTGATGAATAATATGCTGAGCAAAGAAATAACATGAATAACATAGATCCTCATTAGTGTGCTATTTTTTTCTGTCTTCTCAGAGCCCCTCCATAAAATATGGTTCAACACAGTCAACTGATCATTGCTTTTTTTATTCATTCAATAAATATTTTTGAGAAACATCTATGCACCAGAAACCTATACTGGGTAGGAAATAAAATGTGCAGGATGTAAGAAAAAATAGAAATCTCATGTAGCAGATTAATAACATTGATAGAGAATGGCTAAATATGTTACTACATATTGTACTAAAAATTGTATATCAATAAAACTGAGATCTCTGCTATTAATTCAAGCTTTTCTGAGCAACTGCTTACATGACCATCAATATACACTGAGGAAAAGTGATCAGTTGGAAATCAGGAATTCTATATACTAGTCTTAGTTTTGCTAGTACCTTAGCTGAGTGAAAAGGGACAAATCTAATATCAGTTTGTTTGTTTGTTTAAGCATTGGCTAAGCTATATAATTTTAAAGGATTTGTATATCCAATATTTACTAATTTAATACACTTGATGTGTTTGTACCTAAATATATTAGGGTAGCAAGGTTATATAAAAATATAAGGCTTTAAAGAGAGACCCCTTGTCATAGCTTATTAAGATTTTTAGATTCAACTTCTGGCTTAACTACAGACACACCTGCTGGTTTTTTTTGTTTGTTTGTTTTTCTTCTTTCCATCCCTTCCTCCCTCCCTTTTTTCTTCCTTCCTTCTTCCTTTCTTTCCTTCTTTTTTCTTTCTTTTTTTCTATTTTTTTTCTTTCTTTCTTCCCTTTTTCCTGAGAGGGAATCTCTCACTGTCTTCCAGGCTGGAATATAGTGCCACAATCTCGGCTTACTGCAACTTCTGTCTCCCAGGTTCAAGCCATTCTCCTGCCCCAGCCTCCCAAGTAGGTGGGACTACAGGCACTCTCAAAGTACTAGGATTACAGGCATGAGCCAGTATGCCAGGCCCACCTGTTTTTATTGCACTTAACTTTCTTCTGTGTTTCAGATATTGAGTTTTTTACAAATTGAAGGTTTGTGGCAACCCTGTGTCAAGCAAATCTATTAACACCATTTTCCCAAGACCATGTGCTCACTTCACATCTCTGTATCACATTTTGGTAATTATCACAATATTTCAAACTTTGCATTATTTTTATATCTGTTGTGGTGATCTGTTATCAGTGATCTTTGATGTTACTGTTATAATTATTTGGGGATATTACAAACAATGCTCATATAAGGTGAACTTGGTGGAGAAATCCATGTATTCAGACTGCTCCACCACATAGCAAATTCCCCATCTCTCTTTATAGACACAATCCATTAAAATTTTGTAAGTTAACTACCATACAGTGTCCTCATATGAAGTGTTCATATGAAAGGAAGAGTCACAATCATTTACTTTAAATCAAAAGCTAGAAATGAGTATGCATAGTGAGAAGGGCATATTTAAAACAAAACAGGCCAAAAGCTAAGACTCTTGCACCAGTTAGCCAAGATCTGAATGCAATAAAAATGTTGTTGAAGGAAATTGAAAGTACAACTCCAGTGAATACATGAATGATGGTGAGTGCAATAGCCGTATTGCTGATACAAAGAAAGTTTGAGTCATCTGGATAGAAGATAAAACCAGTCACAATATTCCCTTAAGCCAAAGCCTAGTCTAGAGCTGGGCTCCCAATTCTTCAAATCTATGAAGACTGAGAAAGGTGAGGAAGCAGCAGAAGAAAAGTCTGAAGCTGGAAGTGGTTGGTTTATGAGATTTAGTCAAGGAGATTGTCTCCATAACATAAATGTTGAAAGTGAAGCAGCAAATGCTAATGGAGAAGCTGCAGCAAGTATTTTAGGTGATCTAGCTAAGATAGTGATGAATGTGAGTACTCTAAGCAACACATTTTTCCATGTAGAGAAAACACCCTTCTATTGTAAGAATATGCCATTTAAGATTTTAATTGTGGAGATGACAGAAGATGGCAGGGTAGGAGCAGCTCAGGATTGCAGCTCTCAGTGAAGGCGCAGAAGGTGAGTCCAGGCTGCATTTCCAGATGGATATTTATTACCCACAGAATGGGGAAATTCCCAGGTTCAGGAGAGACAGGAGACACGGGTGCAGCTGTGTTGGCTGGCGCTGCCATTTTGGCCAGTGCTGCAGCGCAGCGACACTCCACACAAGGCGCACAGTCCTGGGAGCCCAGTTAAACCAGGAATCTGAGATTTGGGAGGGCAGATTAGCATATCCATCTGATTGAATGGGACTTGGACGCTGAACCAGATCAGGTGATTCCTGGGACACATCATTTGATCCAGCGCAGTGGGTTGCTGCATGGGAAATCACACAGATCCTGGTGCCCTAACAGCAGGAGATTGAAATACCTGGGAGAGAGTCAACCAATCAACTTAGAAAAAAAAAAGGGCTCTGAGGCAGCAAGCCAGGTGATCAGGCTCGGTGGGTCCCACCCCCACAGGGACAAGCAGGGCTGTGGTTTGATATGCCTGCCCAGGGTTGAGAGTTTCACTGCAGACAACGCTGAGCCCACGAGGGTGCAGCTCAGTTGGGGAGGGGCATCTGCCATTGCCAAAGTGTTCTGCCCCTATGGAGCTATACCCCCATTGCTGACGCAGCCTGCCATTGCCAAGGCAACCCACCATAACAGAGATTCTGCCAATACAGAGGCAACAGAGTGGAGCCCACAACAGCAGGGCAGAGCTCACGGCAATACGGCAAAGCTCACAGCAACAGGGCAGAGCCCAGGACAGCAGGATGAAACCCAGGACAGCAGGGCGGAGCCCAAAGCAGCAGGGCAGAGACTAGGCAGGCAAATAGTGACTAGACTGCCTCCTAGCTGGGCAGGACAGCAGAACAGATACCCATAAAGAAAGCCCTAACTCCCCGAGACAGAGCATCTGAGGAAAAAAAAGGGATTTTATGAGTTCTGCTGCAGCAGAACGAAACATACCAGACTAACAGCCCTGAATAAACAAAGGAGCTCACAGCTCAGCACTCAAGCTCCAATAAAGTATGGACCATCTCCTCAAGCAGCTCCCTGACCCCTGTATATCCAAAGAGTCACCTCATAAAGGACTGATCAGACTGACATTTGGTGGGCATCATTCTGGGACAAAGACAGCAGAATAAGAAACTGGTAGCAACTCTCACTGTTCTGCAGCTGCTACAGGTGTACCCGAGACAAGAAGGGCCTGGAGTGGCCCTCAGCAGTCATACAGTAGAGGGGATAGACTGTTAGAAGGAAAATTAAGCAACAGATATACTTCATCATCAACAATCTGGGCGTCCACTCAGAGACCCAATCAAAAAGTCAGCAACTACTCAGATGACAGGTGGATACACTCAAAAAGATGGGAAGAAACCAGCACAAAAAGGAGGAAGACACCCAAAACCAAAACACCTCACTTCTTACAAAAGACCAAAACTACTCACCAACAAGGGAACAAAGCTGGACAGAGAATGAGGGTGATGAAATGATGGAATCAGACTTCAGAAGGTGGATAATTGGAAACTTCTGTGAGCAAAAAGAACATGTTCTAAATCAGTGCAAAGAAACTAAGAACCTTGAAAAAAGATTTGAAAAAAGATTCGAGGAAATGATAACAAGAATGGACAACTTAGAGA
>CM052650.1:31097610-31121224 GCA_028533165.1 Leontopithecus rosalia | reverse complement strand
AACAGATGGAGAAACATTCCATGTTCATGGTTAGGAAGAATCAATATCGTGAAAATGGCTATACTGCCCAAAGTAATTTACAGAATCAATGCTATCCCCATCAAGCTACCATTGACTTTCTTCACAGAACTGGAAAAAACCACCATGAACTTCATATGGAACCAAAAGAGAGCCCGCATAGCCAAGTCAATTCTAAGCAAAAACAATGCAGCAGGAGGCATCACACTACCGAACTTCAAACTATACTACAAGGCTACAGTAATCAAAACAGCATGGTACTGGTACCAAAACAGAGATATAGATCAATGGAACAGAACAGAGGCACTGGAGGCAACACAACATATCTACAACCATACATCTTCAATAAACCTGACAAAAACAAGCAATGGGGAAAGGATTCCCTATTTAATAAGTGGTGTTGGGAAAACTGGCTAGCCATATGTAGAAAACAGAAACTGGACCCCTTCCTGACAATGTACATGAAAATTAACTCCAGATGGATTAAAGACTCAAACATAAGACCAGGCACCATAAAAACCCTAGAAGAAAATCTAGGCAAAACCATCCAGCACATAGGAGTAGGCAAGGACTTCATGACCGAAACACCAAAAGCATTGGCAACAAAAGCCAAAATAGACAAATGGGACCTAATCAAACTCCACAGCTTCTGCACGCCAAAAGAAACAGTCACTAGAGTGAATCGGCAACCAACAGAATGGGAAAAAAATTTTTCAGTTTACCCATCTGACAAAGGGCTGATATCCAGAATTTACAAATAACTCAAACAAATTTACAAGAAAAAAACAAACAAGCCCATTCAAAAATCGGCAAAGGATATGTACAGACACTTTTCAAAATAAGACATACATGAGGACAACAAACGTATGAAAAAATGCACATCATCACTGGCCATTAGAGAGATGCAAATCAAAACCACATTGAGATACCATCTCACGCCAGTAAGAATGGTGATCATTAAAAAATCTGGAGACAACAGATGCTGGGGAGGATGCAGAGGAATAGGAACACTTTTACACTGTTGTTGAGAGTGTAAACTAGTTCAACCATTGTGGAAGACAGTGTGGCAATTCCTCAAGGACCTAGAAATAGAAATTCCATTTGACCCAGCAATCCCGTTACTGGGTATATATCCAAAGGACTATAAATCCTTTTACTATAAGGACACATGCACACGAATGTTCATTGCAGCACTGTTTACAATAGCAAAGACCTGGAACCAACCCAAATGCCCATCCATGATAGATTGGACTCGGAAAATGTGGTACATATACATCACGGAATATTATGCAGCAATCCAAAACAATGAGTTTGTGTACTTTGCAGGGACATGGATGAATCTGGAGAACATCATTCTCAGCAAACTGACACAAGAACAGAAAATGAAATATTGCATATCCTTGCTCATAGGTGGGTGATGAAAAATGAGAACACATGGACACAGGGAAGGGAGTACTACACACTGGGTTCAACTGAGGGGAATAGGGGAGGGACAGCGGGGGTGGGGTGGGGGAGGGATAGCCTGGGGAGAAATGCCAAATGTGGGAGAAGGGGAAGAAGGCAGCAAAACACACTGCCATGTGTGTACCTATACAACTATCTTGTACGTTCTGCACATATACCCCAAAACCTAAAATGCAATTAAAAAAAGAATTTTAATTGCTAGAGAGAAGCCAAAGACTGGTTTCAAAGTTTTCATGGATAGGCTGGCTTTCTTTCTAGGGACTAAGACACCTGGTAAACTTAACACCAGTGATTATTGAGCATTCTGACACTCCTCAGGCCTGTAAGATTCACTCTCAATCTACTTGGCCTATACTCTATAAATAGAAGAGCAAAGCCTGGATAACAGTACACCTACTTAGAGCACACCTTATTGAATATTTTTAATTCACTGTTGAGAACCACATCTGAGAAATAAAAGGTTATTTTCAAAATATTACTATTCATTGGCAATGTACCTGATTACGCAAAAGCTCTGACAGAGATGTGCGAGGAGATTAATTCAATTATCATGCCTACTAACACAACATTCACTGTAGTGTTAGTGAATCCATGGTCTAACATTCACATGTGTAGACCATGAATCAAAAAGTAATTTCAAATTTCAAGTCTTATCACTTAAGAAACACATTTTGTAAGGCTATAGCTGTCATGAATAGTGATTTCCCTGATAGATGTGGGCAAAGTAAATTGAAAACCTTCTGGAAAGGATTCAACTTTCTAGATGCCATTAAGAACATTTGTAATTAGTAGGAAAAAAATCAAAATACTAACATTAACAAGAGTTTGGAAAAATTTGATTCCAACTCTTAAACATAACTTTGAAGGGTTCAAGACCTAAATGAAGGAAGTAATGTGATGAAAACAGTGAAAGAACTAGTGGGAAGTGATTGGATTATAAGGGTGGTTCATGAGATAGTGAGGTGAGTTCTCATGAGATCTGATGGTTTTATAAGTGTCTGGCAGTTCCTCCACTCATTTCTCCTTTCTTTCCCCTTGTGAAAAAGGTGCATCCCTTTTGCCTTTCACCATGATTGTGAGATTTCTGAGATTTTATCATTATGTTGAACTGTGAGTCAATTAAACCCCTTCCCTTTATAAATTACCCAGTCTTGAGAAGTTCTTCATAGCAGTGTGAAAATGGATTAATGCAACATTAAATGCATGATACACCATGACCAAGTGACATTATTCCCAGAGTTCAAGAATGGTCCTAAATATACAAACTAATTAAGGTAATATACCACATTAACAATAAAAAATTAAAAATCACATTATCATCTCAAAAAATTGACAAAGTTCAATAAATTTTAAATAATAAAAACTCTCAAAAACATAGGTAACTTACCTAAACATAGTAAAGGCAAAAATATAATAAATATCCAGCTAATATTATACCCTGTGAAAAAAATAAAGTTATCTAAATCATAAAGGAAGAAGTAAAATTTATCTGTTAGAGGATGACATTATTTTTATGTATAAGACCCTAAAGGTAGCACAAAAAAAATTGTTAGAACTAAAAATAAAGTTAGTAAAATTATAGGATTCAAAATAAACCTACAAAAACTAGTTGTAATCAACAAACTACATAGGAAATTAAAAAAAGAATTTCACTTATAATACAATAAAAATATTTAGTATATTAGTCTATTTTCATACTATTATAAAGAACTGCTGGAGACTGAGTAATTTAGAAATAAAAAAGGTTTAATTTGCTCACAGTTTAGCATGAGTAGGGAGGCCTTAGGAAACATAATCATGACAGAAGGCAAAGAATAAGCAAGCATTTTCTTCAGAACGTGGCACCAGAGAGAAAGAGAGGGAACACACAGGGAAAACTGCCACTTTTACGCCATCAGATCTGATGAAAACTTCCTCACTATCAGGAGAACAGCATTGAGGAATCCACACCCATTTTTGAGTTACCTCCACCTAGTCTCTCCCATGACATATGGGGATTATGGTGATTAGAATTCAACATAAGATTTGGATGGGGACACAAACCAAACCATATAATTTAGAAATCAACTTAAGGAGGTAAAATACTTGTTCACTGAAAATTTTAAAAAATTGATAAAAAACTTAAAGGCACAAATTATTGCAAAGACAACTTGTGTTAATGGACTGGAAGATTTAATATTGTTAAAATGTCTATATTATCAAAAAGAATCTACAGATTTGATGCAACTGCAATCCAAATCTCAATGCCACTTTTTACAAAAATTCCAAAATTCATTTGGAATCACAAAAGACTCTTAATAGTTAAATAATTCCTTAGAAGATAAAAACTGCAGGCACTAGACTTCTTGATTTCAAATATGCTACAAAGCTACAGTATTCAAACAGTATAATTCTGGCATAAAAACAGGTACAGAACAATGGAAGAAAATAGATCAGAAATAATCCCACTAGTGTACAGTTCACAGATCTTCAACAAGAATGCCAGGAATACAGAATAAGAAAGGGATAATTTCTTCAGTAAGTGGTATGAGAAAACTTCACATAACAAAGAATAAAATTAGGCCCTTGTAATCCAACATAAACAAAAATCATCTCAAAATAAATTAAAGACAAATATAAGACATGCAGTTGTAAAATATCTTAGAATAAAACATAGGAAGTAAATGCCTGTGATATTGGTTTTGTCTATAATTTCTTAAATATGATACCAAAAGCATAAGCAACAAAAGCAAAAATGGATGAGTGGGATTAAATTAAACTACAAAGCTTCTACACAGCAAAGAATAACAATCAACAGAGAAAAATGTAACCGTGTATCTGATAAGGAGTTATATCCTAAAAATATGAAGAGCTCCTACAACTCAATAGCAAAAAGCCAATTAACCTGATTTTTTAATGGGAATATTCCTTGAATAGACATATTTCTGAAGATGATATAAAAATAGCCAACAGATGTATGAAATGATGTTCAATATCAATAATAGTCAAGGACTTGCAAATCAAACAACAGTGAGATATCACCTCACACTTGCTAGAATGGCTTTCAACAAAAATTGAATTAAATTAAAGATATCAAGTCTTGGCAAGGATGCAAAGAAATTGAAATTCAGTATGCTGATTCTTCAAAACATTACAAATAGAACTATCAAATGATCATATGATCCAGAAATTCTGCTTCTGTTTATATATCCAGAAGAATTAAATCAGTATGTCAAAGAGATTTCTGCATGCCTATGTACAATGCAGTAATATATATATATATAATATATATATAATATATATATAATATATATATAATATATATATAATATATATATATATACCCCAGAACCTAAAGTGCAATTTAAAATTATATATATATATAATTTTATATATAAATTTTATATAAAATTTATATATAAATATATAAAATTTAATATATAAAATTATATATATATATATATATATATATATATATATATATATATAAAATTTTAAATTGCACTTTAGGTTCTGGGGTACCTGTGCAGAACATGCAGGATTGTTGTATAGGTACATACATGGCAATGTGGTTTGCTGCCTCCATCCCCCATCAGCTATATCTGGCATTTCTCCCCATGTTATCCCTCCCCAACTTCCCTACCCACACTGTCCCTCCCCTAGTCCCCCCCGAACAGTCCCCAGTGTGTCATGCTCCCCTCCCTGTGTCCATGTGTTCTTATTGTTTAACATCAGCCTGAGTGAGAACATGTGGTGTTTGGTTTTCTGTTCCTCTTTCAGTTTGCTGAGAATGATGGTTTCCAGATTCATCCAAGTCCCTACAAATGACACAAACTCATCATTTTTTATGGCTTCATAGTATTCCATGGTGTATATATGCCACATTTTCCTTGTCCAGGCTATCATCCATGGGCATTTGGGTTGGTTCCATGGCTTTTCTATTGTAAAAAGTGCCACAATAAACATACATGTGCATGTATCTTTAGAATAGAATGATTTATAATCCTTTGGATATATATCCAGTAATGGGTCAAATGGAATTTCTATTTTTAGGTCCTTGAGGATTCACCACACTGTCTTCCAAAATGGTTGAACTAATTTACACTCCCACCAACAGTGTAAAAGTGTTCCTATTTCTTCACATCCTCTCCAGCATCTGTTGCCTCCAGATTTTTTAATGACTGCCATTCTAACTGGTATGAGATAGTATCTCAATGTGGTTTTGATTTGCATTTCTCTAGTGACCAGTGATGATGAGTGTTTTTCCATATGCTTGTTGTCCTCATATGTCTTCTTTTGAAGAGTGTCAGTTCATGTTCTTTTCCCACTTTTACATGGGTTCGCTTGTTTGTTTCTTGTAAATCTGTTTTAGTTCGTAGTAGATTCTAGATATTAGCCCTTTGTCAGATAGACTGATGTGAATTTTTTTTCCCATTCTGTTTGTTGCCAGTTCACTCTGATTGTTTCTTTTGCTGAACAGAAGTTCTGGAATTTAATTAGATCCCATTTGTCTATTTTGGCTTTTGTTGCCAGTGCTTTTGGTGTTTTAGTCATGAAGTCCTTGCCTATGCCTATGTCCTGAATGGTTTTGCCTAGGCTTTCTTCTAGGGTTTTTGTGTTGTTAGGTCTTTTGTTTAAGGCTTTAATCCATTTGGAATTAATTTTAGTGTAAGGTATCAGGAAGGAGTCCAGTTTCTGCTTGTTTTTGTCAGGTTTGTCAAAAATCATATGGTTGTACATGTGTGGTATTGCCTCTAAGGCCTCTACTCTGTTCCATTGATCTGTATCTGTTTTGGTAGCAGTACCATGCTGTTTTGATTACTGTAGCCTTGTAGTATACTTTGAAGACTGGTAGCATGATGTCTCCAGGTTTGTTCTTTTTGCTTAGGATTGTCTTGGCTCTGCAGACTCAATTTTGGTTTCATATGAAGTTTAAGGTGTTATTTCCAGTTCTGTGAAAAGGGTCATCAGTAGCTTGATGGGGATAGCATTGAATCTATAAATTACTTTGGGCAGTATGGCCACTTTCACAATATTGATTCTTCCTAACCTTGACCATGTAATGTGTTTCCATCTGTTTGTGTTTTCTCTTATTCCCTTGAGCAGTGGTTTGTCGTTCTCCTTAAAGAGGTCCTTTACATCCTTTGTTAGTTGTATTCCTAGGTATTTAATTCTCTTTGTAGCAATTGTGAATGACAGGTTGTTCTTGATTTGGCCCTCTTTTAGTTTGTTGTTGGTGTTTAGGAATGACTGTGATTTTGGCACATGGATTTTGTATCTGGAGACTTTGCTAAACTTGGTTATCAGTTTAAGGAATTTTGGGGCTGAGACTATAGGGTCTTCTAAATATACAATCATATTGTCTACAAATAAAGACAACTTGACTTCCTCCTTTCCTAATCAAATACACTTCATTTGTTTTTTTTGCATGATTTCTCTAGCTAGAACTTCCAATACTGTATTGAATAGGAGTGGTGAGAGAGGGCATCCTTGTCTAGTGCCAGATTTCAAAGGAAATGCTTCCAGTTTTTGCCCATTAAGTATGATATTTGCTCAGGGTTTGTCATAAATAGCTTTTATTACCTTGAGATACCTTCCATTTTTACCTAGTTTATTGAGAGTTTTTAGCATAAAACATTGTTGAATTTTGCCTAAGGCCCTCTGCATCTATAGACATAATCATGTGTTTTTTGTCTTTGGTTCTGTGTATGTGTTAGATTATGTTTATAGACTTGTGATTGAACCAGCCTTGCATCCCGAGATGAAGCCTACTTGATCATTATGGATAAGCTTTCTGATGTGCCGTAGCAATTGGTTTGCCAGTAGTTTATTGAAGATTTTTGCATTAATGTTCATCGTGAATATTGGCCTGAAGGTTTCTTTTTTGCTGAGTCTCTGCTGGGTTTTGGTATCAGGATGATGTTGCTCTCATAAAATGATTTTGGAAGGATTCCCTCTTTTTGTATCGTTTGGAACAGTTTCATAAAGAGTGGTCCCAGCTCCTCTTTGTACGTCTGGTGGAATTCGGCTGTGAACCCATCTGGACCCGAGTTTTTTTTTTTTGGTTGGTAGGCTGTTATTTGGGGCCTCAACTTCAGCCCTTGTTATTGGTCTATTCAGGGTTTCAGTTTCTTCCTTGTTGAGGCTTGGAAAGGTGCTAGTGTCCAGGAATTTATCATTTTTTTCCAGGTTTACTGATTTATGTGCACAGGGTTGTTTGTAGTAATCTCTGATGGTAATTTGTATTTCTGTGGAATTAGTGGTGACATCCCCTTTATCATTTTTTATTGTATCTATTTGATTCTTCTCTCTTTTTCTTTTTATTAATCTGGCTAATGGTCTATCTATTTTATTGATCTTTTTAAAGAATGAGCTCCTGGATTTATTGATTTTTTGAAGGGTTTTTGATGTCTCTATCTTCTTCCATTCTGCTCTGATCTTAATTATTCTTTCTTCTGCAGGTTTTTGAGTTTTTTTGATCTTGCTCCTCTAGCTCTTTCAATTTCGATGATAGAATGTCGATTTTAGATCTTCTCTTGCTTCTCATGTGGGCATTTATTGTTATAAATTTTCCTCTAAACACTGCCTTAAATGTGTCCCAAAGATTCCAGTATGTTCTGTCTTCATTCTGGTTGGTTTCAAATAACATCTTTATTTCTGCATTCATTTCATTGTTTATCCAATCAACATTCAAGAGCTAGTTGTTCAGTTTTCATGAAGTTGTGAGGTTCTGAGTTACTTTATTAATCCTGAGATCTAATTTGATTACACTGTGGTCTGAGAGACTGTTTGTTATGATTTCCATTCTTTTGCACTTGCTGAGGAGTGATTTACTTCCAATCACATTGGAGTGATTTACTTCCAATTACTTTCATAATTGGAAGTAAATCACTCCAATGTGATTGGAAGTAAATACTCTTCAGAATATTATTCAGGAATACTTTCCCAGCCTAGCAAAGCAGGACAATATTCAACCCCAGGTAATCAGAGAACACCACAAAGATATTCCTCAAGAAGAGCAACCCCAAGGCACATAATTGTCAGATTCACCAGGGTTGAAATGAAGGAGAAAATACTAAGGGCAGCCAGAGAAAGGTTGGCTTACCCACAAAGGGAAGCCTATTAGACTTACAGCAAATCTCTCAGAAGAAACCCTACAAGCCAGAAGAAAGTGGGGGCCAATATTGAATACCCTTAAAGAAAAGAACTTTTAACCCATAATTTCATATTCTGCCAAACTAAGCTTCACAATTGAAGGAAAAATAAATTTTTTTATGAACAAGAAAGTACTCAGAGATTTTATTACCACCAGGCCTGCTTTGCAAAAGCTTCTGAAAGAAGCATTATACATAAAAGGAAAACCAGTATTAGCCTTTCTAAAAATATACCAAAAAGTAAAGCGCATCAACATAAAGAAGAATTTTTATAAACGAATGGATAAAATAGCCAGTTAACATAAAATGGCAGTAACCCTAAATTTAAGTCGACTAAATCCCCCAATCAAAAGATACAGCCAGAACCTAATGGTATGCTGCACCCAGACCCATTTCACATCCAAAGATACACAAAGACTTAAAACAAAAGGATCGAGAAATACTTACCAACCAAATGGAGAGCAAAACTAACTAAATAAATAAAAAGCAGGAGTTGCAATGCTCGCATCTGATAAAATAGATTTCAAAGCAACAAAAGTATAGTGGTAAAAGGATCAATGCAACAATAAGAGCTAACGATCCTAACACTCAGATACATAAGACCCATAAAGAGATGTAGACTCAACGAGACAGAAAATTGATAAGTACATCCATGACTCGAACTTGGATCCGGAATAAGTAAACTTAATAAATATTTATAGAGCTCTCCACTTTAAATACACAAAATATTGATCAGCCATTATTAATACCCATTTTTAGAATAAAGCAATACTTCCGTTCTCTCTCCCTCTTTTTCTTCCTCTTCCTTCCTCTCCTTCACTCCTTTTTTCTCTTTCTTTTCTTCTTTCCTTTCAGAAAAAAAGGATGGGACAAATAAAGCGTATACTCCCTCTTCTCCTCTTGCTTGGAAGATCATTTAACATTAGGAGATGAAGTGACTTTGCACTATTTGCTAAACCTTTTGGGGAAAAAAAGGAAGTTAATCAAACAGTGTAGGTGTGATGTGGTTCTGAGAAGAATGTAATTCTGTGGATTTGGGGTGGAGAGTTCTATAGCTGTCTGTTAGGTGCTTGGTCTAGGTCAGAGTTTACCTCCTAGATACCCTTGTTAATTTTCTGTCTGGTTGATCTCTCTAATATTGACAGTGGTGGGTTAAAGTCTCCCACTATTACTGTGTGGGAATCTAAGTTTCTTTGTAGGTTGTTAAGAACTTGCTTTATGTATCTGGTCCCTCCTGTATTGGGTGCGTGCATATTTACTTTTTCCCTTTCTTATTGGCTGATGTTACTCTCACTTGATGTGGTTAAACCATTTTAGAGGTAGAGAAGACAGACAGTTTGAATACTTATAAACTTGTTTTTATTTAGTATATGTAGGACTTAGTGATCCTCTGTTGCTATTTTCTTCTATAAATAGGGTTTCATGACTTACTGCTTAACAAATAACTATCTACTATGATATGTTGGACATTTCAGGAAATGGTAATTTGCCTTGCTACACAGTAAGAGGGCTATGAAGACAATATTTTTTTAACCTCAGATAAGTGCATAGTGTCTTTGCAGTGCCAACATAAGGGAGATCTTGGCCAATGGAAAGTAAAGTTACCCATTCAAAAGGCTTGGCTAAGGTGATTTGGTAGTTCTTAACAGTTCTCCAAAGCATCTTGAATAGGAGTATTAAGATAAATGTAAATCTGCAATGGCTGAAAAGAGTTTTGAGCTTTTTTACTCATGATAAAACCTTATAGACATAGAAAAAAAAGTCCCTGTTGATCATTAGCTCTTCTTGTTGCATTGATCTATTTACCCTTATGTAATGACCTTCTTTGTCTCTTTTGATCTTTGTTGGTTTAAAGTCTATTTTATCACAGACTAGGATTGCAACTCCTGCTTTTTTTTTTTTTTGAGACAGAGTTTCGCTCTTGTTACCCAGGCTGGAGTGCAATGGCCCGATCTCGGCTCACCGCAACCTCCGCCTCCTGGGTTCAGGCAATTCTCCTGCCTCAGCCTCCCGAGTAGCTGGGATTACAGGCACGCGCCACCGGGCCCAGCTAATTTTTTGTATCTTTAGTAGAGACGGGTTTTCACTATGTTGACCAGGATGGTCTCGATCTGTTGACCTTGTGATCCACCCGCCTCGGCCTCCCAAAGTGCTGGGATTACAGGCTTGAGCCACTGCGCCCGGCCAACTCCTGCTTTTTTATGCTCTCCATTTACTTGGTAAATCTTCCTCCATCCCTTTATTTTGAGCCTTTGTGTATCTTTGCATGTGAGATGGATTTCCTGGATACAGCACACTGACGGGTTTTGACTTTTTATCCAATATTCCAGATTGAGTCTTTTGATTGGAGCATTTAGCCCATTTACATTGAAGTTTAATATTGTTATGTGTGAATTTGATCCTGCCATTTTTGATGCTAGCTGGTTGTTTTGCCCATTAATGATGCAGTTTCTTCATTGTGTCAATGTTCTTCACTGTTTGGTAACTTTTTGGAGTGACTGGTATTGGTTGTTCTTTTCTATGTTTAGTGCTTCCTTCAGGAGCTCTTGTAAGTCAGGCCTGGTGGTGATGAAATCTCTCAGCAATCACTTCTTCCTGAAGGATTTTATTTCTCCTTCTCTTATGTAGCTTAGTTTGGCTGGGTATGAGATTCTATGGTGAATGTTCTTATCTTTAAGGATGTTGAATATTGATGTCCACTCTCTTCTGGCTTGTAGGGTTTCTTCTGCGAGATCCACTGTATGTCTGATGGGCTTCCCTTTGTGGCTAACCTGAGCTTTCTCTCTGGCTTCTATTAGCATTTTTTCCTTCATTTCAGCCCTGGTGAATCTGATGACTATGTGCCTTGGGGTTGCTCTTCTTGAGGAATATCTTTGTGGTGTTCTCTGTATTTCCTAGACTTGAATGTTGGCCTGCTTTGCTAGGTTCGGAGAACTTTGGAAGTTCTCCTGGATAATATCTTGAAGAGTATTTTCCAGCTTGGATTCATTCCCTCCATCATACTGAGATACACCTGTCAAACATTGATTAGATCTTTTCACATAATCCCATATTTCTCAGAGGTTTTGTTCATTTATTTTTCTCTTTTTTCTCTAATCTTGCCTTCACATTTTATTTCACTGAGTTGATCTTCAATCTCTGATGTCCTTTCTTCTGCTTGGTCGATTTGGATATTGAAACTTGCGTATGCTTCATGAAGCTCTCGTATTGTGTATTTTGTCTCTATAAAGTCATTTATATTCTTCTCTAAGCTGTTTATTTTCATTAGCATTTCATCACACCTTTTTTCAACATTCTTAGTTTCTTTGCCTTGGGTTAGACCATGTTATTTTAGCTCAAAGAAGTTTGTTATTACCCACCTTCTGAAGCCTGTTTCTGTCAATTCATCAGACTTATTCTCCATCCAGCTTTGTTCCCTTGCTGGTGAGGAGTTGTGATCCCTTGGAGGAAGAGAGGCATTCTGGTTTTGGGTGTTTTCATTCTTTTTGCACTGGTTTCTTCTCATCTTTTCGGATTTATCTACCTGTGGTTTTGTGCTTGGTAGGGTGCCTGAGTGGATGCCCTTTTTGTTGATGTTGAAGTTATTTCTTTCTGTTTTTTTTTTTTTTTTGAGATGGAGTTCTGCTCTTGTTACCCAGGCTGGAGTGCAATGGTGCAATCTCGGCTCACTGCAACCTCCGCCTCCTGGGTTCAGGCAATTCTCCTGCCTCAGCCTCCTGAGTAGCTGGGATTACAGGCAAGTGCCACTCTGCCCAGCTAATTTTTTTGTATTTTTAGTAGAGATGGGGTTTCACTATATTGACCAGGATGGTCTTGATCTGTTGACCTCGTGATCCACCCGCCTCAGCCTCCCAAAGTGCTGGGATTACAGGCTTGAGCCACCACGCCCAACCTTTTTTATTTGTTTTTTAGCTGTCCTTCTAACAGTCAGGCCCCTCTGCTGTAGGACTGCTGGAGGTCCACTCCAGATTCTGCTTACCTGGGGATCAGGTGTGGTGGCTGCAGAACAGTAAGAGTTGCTGCCAGTTTCTTTTTCTGTTATCTTTGTCTCAGAAGGATACCTGCCAGGTATCAGCCTGAGCTCTCCTTTATGAGGTGTCTCTTTGGATATACAGGGGTCAGGGAGCTGCTTGAGGAGTCTGTCCCTTATAGGAGCTCAAGTGCTGTGCTAGGAGCTCCGTTGTTCCATTCCAAGCTGCTGGGGCAGGTATGTTTAAGTCTGCTGCAGCCAAGTTCCTAACCACTTTTTTCCCCAGTTGCTTCATCCTTGGAAGGTGGGGCTTTATTTATAAGTTCCTGACATGCTGCTACCTTTTTTTCAGAGATGCCTTGCCCAGGAAGGAGGCAGCCTAGTCACAGTCTACCAGAATAGGCATTACTGAGCTGCCAGGGACTCTGCCCTGCTGCTGTGTGAACTTCCTGGCAGTTTTTATTTACAGAGGTATAGTTAGACCTGCCTCAGTAATGGTGGTCTGCCTCAGTAATGTCGGACTGTCTAGGTAATGGCAGATTGAAGGTAATGGCAGACTACCTCAGTAATGTTAGACTGCCTTGGTAATGGCGGACTGCCTCACAAATGGCGGACACCCTTCCCCCCCACAGATCTGCACTGTCCAGATGCACTTGCTGGGACACTCTCAATCCAGAGCATTTTAGATGACTGGTCTTTGTGGAGGTGGGGCCAGTGAAGCCAACTCATCTGGCTCCCTGCTTCAGCCCCCCCTTTTTTTTCAGTTGAATAGGTGGTTCTATCTGCCAGGTGTTCCAGGTGCCAGATGAAACAGCCATGCTGTTTGTGTGAGTTTTTGTGCAGAGACCCACTGTGCTGGCTGAAACAGCCATGATGGAAACTCATGGCACTTTTCAACCTGGGAATCCCCTGGTATGGGCAATGAAAACTCAATTGGAAATGCAGTGATCACTTACCCTCTGAGTTTTTTTCACTGGGAACGGCACTCCTGAACTGTTCCTATTTGGCTATCTGGGATCCTCTCCCATTGCAGTATTATTCATAACAATGAAGACATAGAAGTAACCCTCTCAAATGAATGAATGAACAAGAAAAATGTGATATACATGCAAATGAATGTCATTCATTCTAAAAAAGTAAAGAAATCCTGCCATATGCAACAACATGGATGAAACTGAAGACAGCATACTAAGTGAAATAAGTCAATCATAGAAATACTGCATGATTCCACTTATGTAAGGTATCAAAAATAGTCAAACTCATAGAAACAAAGTGTGAAGTACTGATTGCCTGAAGTGGAGGGGAGGGGAAAATGTGAAGTTGCTAGTTAATGTGTATAAAATTTCAGTTAATTAAGATGAGCAATTTCTAGAGATCTACTGTACAACATTATGACAATACTTAACAATATTGCATTGCATGCTTAAACATTTAAGAGAGTAAACAATTAGAAAAAAAGATTTTTAATTTTATTTTAGTATGAAACAACATGAATTATATATCAGAAATTAGATAAATTAACTTATCCTTGTTTTGGCTGATATTATTTGTATATAATATCTATAAAGATTATTACATTTCTCTATAAAACAAACAAAAAAGGTAAAAATATTATGTATTGAGAACACATAGAAACTTGGAATTGCATCAGATGACTTAATTATTGCTAGCCTCATGTTGTCTTTTCCATTTTTATCAAAAATCTTTTATAAATTTTTGTTTTATTTAGAAAATGCATAATCAAATAAAAGATTGTATAGGATAAGTAAAACCTGTTAATCATTTTGATCCTTTTTATCTGCTTCTAAAATATGACAATATTTACAAAAGAAACACTTGCAAAAAAAATCTTCTTCTGTCTCATCCTAAGGGGAATGTTTAAATAGATCATGACGTTTCATGGTGAGAAGGAGCAAGCTATATTGTGGCCCAGATAATTTTTTAAAAGTTCTGTTGGCAGCAGCAGCTATAGAAATGCTTCTTCACAATCATGAAAGGTAACATAAAATAATTTTGCCTCACATATGAGGCGTTTTACCTTGTTTGATGGAGACAAATCTGACCCAAGAATTAATCAAACCATAACCAGTTTTGAATGAATCAGACTCTAACACTCCTGAAAAGATTCCCTGCAATCATCTTAGCTAAAGAAAAAGAGAAAGGAGCTCAGAACACTGGCGGGCAACAGGAGCAAAATAAAAATTATTAACACTAATCAAGTCATCAACACATCTTACCTTGACTAATTCAGAAGCTACAAATATATCCCAGTCTCTACTATTGTCCACTTAAAAACATTTGTCAAAATATCTGTCGGAGTAATCTGTTCAAAATGAAAATTAGAATATACACCTATTCTACTTTTACATTTCCGGTGACTGTTTATAAAATCTAAAGTATTGAACCTAATTCATAATATAAAGGTCCACATGATCTGGTGTCAGCTTAACACCATAAGTTTGTCTCTTTCTACTCTCTTTCTTACATACTGTGCTGAGAAGGCCACACTGGCATTTTTAGTGTCCTTGTATTCATCATACTCTTTTTGCATCATAGCTTTTCTTGCTTGAGGGCTTTTGCAATTTTTTTCCTGTGCTTTCAATGGTCTTTCTTCCAGCTTTCTTTGATGACTTCTTTAGCATATCTCAACTCAAATGTCTCATCTTTAGAGAAACATTCCCTGACAAATATATCTAAACTATTTTTAGACACCTTTATGCCATTTTATCATGTTAATGCTAAATGTTAGCACTTTCTGAAGGGTTATTTATTAATTTATTATTTGTATTTGTCACCTTTGCAGTGATAACTGATAATCTAAAGTCACAGTGGCTTATGACAATAAAGGTTTATTTCTCTGTTGCATTACAGGTATGCTACCAGAAGCTGCAGTTACGGTCCTACGGCTCTATGGCAATCTGTGTTTAAGCCATAGCTCTTTTCTGTGAGTTATTTCAATTTAAGCATCAAGTTGAAATTTTATTCTTATGCAGATATGTATATCCTTTTAACAGAGCGAGGGAGAGACTTGTGACACTATTGCAAACTTCTGCTTGGACATGGTTCACATATTATCCACTCATATTCCATTGTTTAGAACAAGCCCCATTACTAAAACCAGAATGAGATCAGGAGATATCTATCTATATTTCTATATCTATATCTTTATCTATGTCTGTATCTATATATGTACATCTATGTCTCTGATGGTATACAGGGTCACGTCCCATGGAAAAAGATGGAAATGTATAATCATCTTTTTAAAAATGAGAAAAATGAAAATGTACAAACAATCATAGAATCTATCACATGATGTTTTAGCCACTTGAGTATAAATTTTATTAAACCGGGGCCTTTTCTCTATTGTACTTTGCTCTAACTCTACAACCTAGTAGAGTCTGGCGTACATATTTGTTTAATCAATACACATATGGAAAGTAAATAATGACTGAATATGTGAATATTTCCTGTGTTTCCATCATCCTGCAGTCCATAAATCTGTCTTCCCATTGCCAATTAGACAAAAATATATGGTGGCTTCATTGGCAGATAATTTTTACTCCCAAGTGGAGGGTGAAAATGAGTATGGGAGCAGATTCCAGGAGGGGAAATTCAGCTAACCTTGCTGCTGTTGTTGCCAATGTATTGTACATTAAATGGAAAATATAATGTGCTAAGTAAGCCATCATGAATAAATAAGGCATTAAATATCTACCATATGCAATATTTAGTTTTAGTAACCAATCTGGCGTATAATGATTGCCATGCATTATCAAGTTCTTATAATGTGTTAGATACCATGCTAAGCAATTTTCCTGTGCTGTGTCTTATATAATATTTATATCACTTGTTTGAGATGTATCATTCTCATCCAAGAGGAAAACAAATCAAGTAAGGCAAGTGCACACAACAGACAATAATAAGAAGCAGAGCTGAGATTTGAACATAGATATCTTAATTTAAAATGAACCATTGTTTAGTAATGTTGTCTGTTTAATCATTTTAACCATGATTCTCAGTAAACTGTCACAAGAACAGAAAACTAAACACTGCATGTTTTCACTCATAGGCAGGTGATGAACAATGAGAACACTTGGGCACAGGAAAGGAAACAACACTCACTGGGCTAGGTGGGGGGGGGGGTGGAGAAGGGAGGGGAAGGGAAGAATGCCTGATGTAGGTGATGGGTGGGAGTAGGGGTTGGAGACAGCAAACCATCATGGCATGTATGTACCTGTGTAACAATCCTTCAGGATCCAGGATGTGCACATGTGTCTCACAGCCCAAGTACAGTTAAAAAAAATGGCTTACAAGGTAAAAAGAAAATGATTTTTTTAACAATGATGTGATTTTTCTGAAAGAGAGATGAACAACTATATAAAATTGACAGGAATTAAGAATTCATTTCTGATACTTCTCTATTACATCCAGTTGTACTTATGAACACAGTGCGTGCTTACATACTTATACTTAAAACACTCTACCTTGTGCTAACTCATCCTCTGTCCTTTGTCAAACTTTGGGGCTTCAAGAAAAATCCTGCTGTCTCTAACATATACATACTTGATTACATGCAAACATAACAAAAATAAATACAACAAGAAAAAGGAAAAAGAAAAAGGAAAGACTAACATACAATGACTTGAAATATTCAAATCTCATTTCAGTGTAGGTAAAGCAAATAAAAATCCTGAATGATTTTATTTGCTACCTTGAAATAGGATATATCAGGTTCAAAAAAGATTTAATATTTAAAATTTATTTAAAAAAAGATAAAAAAATTCTTCTTTGGATAAGGTGTAAAAGAGTTTCTGTTCAAACCAGGTTGTCAGCATGTTTCTTTTTACACTTGAATACAGAGAGACAGACATACAACTTTTCTTGTGATGTATACGTGGTTTGCCTCTATTAATATTTAATGCACCCATCTGATTGCCCATTTCAACAACTTCTTTGTCATGTGGTTTAACTGGAAAGTGGAGTTTCTTTTTATATCTCTCTCTTTCGTTAAAATTTTATTGCAAGTAAATGTTTTGCCCACTGCAATAATGACGATGTCTTGAAAAGAAATCATGGGGATGTGAATTATTGGGCTTATGATCAGTAATGGTGGTGGCTCACTTTTTCTTGAACTCTTCAGAATCTATTTAAAAATTTTGATGGTTGTCTCTATGGAGAAAAAAATGCACAATGCAAATAGGTATTGGCATAGTGACTCCCTTAGAATTTGCTAAGTATAAATGACAAATGACATGGCAAATCTTTGCTTATCTGAATATTAAAGAATGTTATTTTGCATTTTTCCACCTATTTTTATTCACAGATGTTTGTAAGGAAATTCACACAAAATTATTTCAAAAGAATGTTAGTATTGATCTTTTAAAAACAATGCCAGTTTTTTTCTAAATTGGCTTTATTCACATATGCTCAGACAAATAACAAAGAAATGGAGAAACATTTCTGAGTTCCTGTTACAGACTGGGTATTTTGTATATCCTACATCATTTAATCTTCTAAAAGAATCCTCCTGAGTAGGTATTTTTAGCTTCATTTTGTGTAGATGAGAAAAATTTGGCTCACAGAAGTTATGTTATGGGAATACAATTACACTAGTCTAATCAAGGCTCCACATTTCCTGTTGACAAGTATTTCAGTGGCCTTAGGAGAAATGAGTCGGCAACTGTTTTTAGCCCGTGCTCCAAATCATCTGTGTCATAGCAACATAGAGTAGTCTAAGGTGAGCTCAGATAGCAAAAGTGCATCTTTTTGATGTTGCAAAGAAAATAAATTTTCTAATCTCTTGGTTGTAGTGAGAATGTATTGGCTCTTTTTTTACCAAAGAAGTATAGCTCATAAATATGACAGAGAAACAAATCAGTTAATAAAAAAAGAATTGTCATTTCAAAGGGTTCAAATAAATTGAAAATATTTTAGAAAAAGTTCTGAGAAAATGTAACAGCAGTAATAGAAGTGCTCGTTAGCTTTTCAGAGCCTTCGTTATTTTTGTCAATCTTAATAGATGATAAAGTGAGAAAGAAGAGTAGAAGAGTAGACTACCAAAAAAAAAGAGTAAGTAGTATTTTCTTTCCATAATGTAATGTTTTAGTGAAATACTGTGATAGCTTCTGTAAGGCTTGGGGTAGAAAGAGAGTATGAGCAAGACTTTGAAATGATGTCATACCAGGATTGCTCAAGTGGTATGTAACATACCACTTGTATGTTACATATATTGTATGTTACATGTATTGTAACATACCACTTTTGGCCTGTAAACAGGCCAAATAGACAAACTTATAAAATGCCAACTTATTTTAATGCCAAAGCCCTGGCATGTAAATGTGCTATATACAGAAGCAAGAAGAGAGTTTCTGCATTGCTTATCACTGAGGTAAAAGAGGATCCTTTTGCTTAAGACATCCAAGTGGAACATGTACCTCTTGTATCCTCAGAGCTGTAGTAGGTGAGAAAGGTAAAAGTGGTTTTGTTTTTTTTTTTTTTTTTTTTTTTTTGTAAGGTTCCAAGGCATTCCAAGTAAGAGACAGCACTATGAATATTACATTATATCTTGGCTTTTGTGTTTTTAGCACAGGGCTATTTCTACCATATTAACATTAAACTTTAGAATGTGAGTCTCCACAGGGTTACCATACTAGAATATTATACATGATTATCTCCTACGCAATAATCTTAATATGCCATTCTTTTTGTTCGAGAACTGCTTTTATACCTTTAATGATAATCATTTCAAACTAAGTCATCTATTTTTTATCACTTCATTCATTTGCCTTGCTTCAGTCATACACAAGTTCATTTCCATTGAAGTTCACTTTAAATACCACTATTATTACTTAATTCATTGGACACTTTCAACCCATGACAGGAGACAAGAAAAGTACATGAATAATTAATCTGTAAGATAACGTGTTATAAGTGCAGATGAGAGAAAGAAATTAAATGTTATCTGAGTGTGAAAATAGTTTCTTTGCCAAAAGAAGTGATTAGGAATGGCATCAACTAGAAAACAGTATTTGTATTGCACTTAAGAAAAAATAATGCATATAGTGCCAGCATTGCAAGCAGAAGGCTTACAGAAAAAAAAAATAGAAAAATGTACAGATCAACCATGTATTCTACCTTGGTCTGAATTAAGAGAACAGAAAGAAATAAAGGGCAAGAATTAAAGTTGCTTGTGACTTCAATCTCCAATTATATCTCTAAAACATTAGCTCTTATTGTATAGGATTTAAAACAGAAAAGTACTGTATTTCTGGATTTTTGTAAGGTCTTTGAGTCTAGAAGTTTATTGGTTAATTCTTTTATTCAGCAACAACAACAAAATTATAGGTTCTTGTTATTTAAGGAAACATACCAAAAAGATATGGTTCTTGATATGAAGGAGATCACAGGTTAGAAAATGGAGAGATGTAAACAATTCTAAATATTATACTAATGTTTCCTAGAAATAATATAAATACAAAATGCATGAGAATTTGGAGGGCCATGTGATACAACTAAAGATAAGCAAGATGGAGTCAAGTGGACAAATGGTCAGATAAGAAAAGTAGGAGACCCATTATGAATTTAAATAATAAGAACCTGTGATCAGGCTATTGCAAAAGAAAATGAAATGAAAATATATCTATAAAAACTTATGTGGGAGGTCAATTGGCATTAGCATTTTCTGTCAAAGAATATGATGTGCCAAAAGTAATCCTGAGTAATTCAAATTTAGGTAGGTCTAAATATACCTTGCTTTTGGAAATGTCAACTTCATTTTTCATAATTGCATAGACCTAGACAGGTAGAAGTCACTTGGAATTATAGATTTATATCTAGGAATGAAAAAAAACAGATCAAGAGAAATATTTTTAGTTATCTAGAGTTGTTATCTGAGTATGGTGGAGTATGTAGATTATACTTCCAAGAAATAAACTACAGAAAGATAAATAAAGATGATCAAGGATAAGCTCAAGCCAATACATGTCAAGAGAACAAGAAAAAGATTTAACAGAGGAGAGAGATGTGTAAAGTGAAATGACAGTATTAATTGTTGATTGAAGTAAATTTTCAAAAAGAAAACTTTAAGAAAAAGGTGATATGTAATTATCAGAGTAAAGTTATGCAGAGAGGCCACTCAAGGTAGAGATGTGAAAAAGATTTGGATATTAACTGATTTTTGAAAATGTTGAGAAAAGAAGTGCAATGAAGTGAAAGAATATCCTATTGCAAGAGGTTCAGAATAAGTCTATGGTGAGGTTGTAAGATTAAGATACATAGGTTTCTTTGAAAAATAGGATAGTGAAATAAAAGAGTGGTATAGGCAAAAAGATTTAGACTAATCACAAGTCTAAACTGTAGGGAAAGTACTTTTCTAACAGGAAGATTAATAATTGGAGAAAGTGTGTCTTTTGAAGTATAGAAGATATCTGAGTATATTTGTCATTGATATGTAAGGAACCAGTTCTGAGGGAAACATAAAGACAGAAAGGATATAAGAAAGAAAGTAAAAGGCTTAGATTTTAAGGAAAGGCTCTGGATAACTGTCATGGGCAATGCATTTTCACCTTAGTGAGACAGAGATAAAAATCATTGCTATAAAGAAGTGAGAAGACAGTTAAAAATTTATAATTGGGACTTTAAAAGGACTTAATTGTCCAGTTGTGTTACTTTCTTGGAGAATAGAGGTTACATTGGAAAGAGTGTTTATAGCATGTAGGATGAAGAATAAGGTAGAGAAAATAGGGAATCTACTGAGATGGATTTGAGAGACAGTACATTGACTTATTAAATGAAAATAGGTATTATTACATAAATATTTTTAGAACAGGGCAGTTCTGAATGATAAAAAGGTGCAAGATATAAGTATACAAATGAGAAAATCCCATAAAATTAAGGCAATCACCTTATTGAGATGGTTGAGAAATTAGGATAAAGACTATCCATAAATAAGGTCTTTCAGAGTGGTTGAGATTAGCAGTAAACTAAGAAAAAAAATGAAATGTGAATCTTGTGATTAAATTATTTTATAAATGCTAGTCTGTGTTCTTAAATAGGTGTTTTATATAATTTAGTGTGCTTCTTAATCACTGTAGAAAATTGTTAAAACCTCTTAAATATATGGTCGTTAGGTTCTAGGGAGAACTTGACCACTTAATATTTAACTAGAATTCTCCAAGGAATCTCGATGGACTGAAAATGAAAATCACCATACTTGATTAAGTATATAAGTGCTTGGGAATAAATGATGAAGGAGGAAATGTTGAAATGAAGTATATGTCATAGACAAAAAGTTTTAAAGAGTTTAGAAAGCACATTTCAGATACATTTTAAAATCAAGGAAAAAAATATTTACATATGCCATTTGATGATCCATAAATAGTTTCAACTTTGGATTTTGAGTGGCCCTGGAGCCAGTCTTCCTATGTGTGATTACCTGCAATATGACTGTCAGCTGTGCTGTCCATCAAGTCCCACTGCAACGTTACTTTCTCAGGGACAAGGAATATTTCTTTGGTGTCTACAAATTCTTAGCCAATGGCAGAATCTTCATAAATATTAGCTTAATAGAACTAAAACCTCTCATAGTGACTCCAACCAGAAAATAAAGGCCAGTTGTTCTAGTTGAATGGTCATTAATGGTGGAGATATTTAATTTGCTTATATCTTAAATTTTATTTTAGTGAGAAAATTAATATTTCAAATTGGTAGCTATTTGTAGAGATGTAGACAGCATGTCGATTAACATGAACTTTCTGGTTTAGGGAAAGTATCCAGAATAGCCCTTTAGTTCATACATATACAAAAAAAAATCCACTTATGATTCTTGAGTAACTTAACTTGATACTTGTAAAATATGTTAAATTGAGATATTGATTATTAAGAGTTTTTTGTAAAAATATAGTTGCCTCATGGGGGAAGAATGCATATGTTTTAGAGGAAGATTATAATTAATATTAAAAATAATTGTATAGATTAAGCAATGAGGATGACATATGTTAAACATTTCAGGAGGTATCAAATCCCTGATCCTTAAGTCTAAGACACTACTTTAAAGTCATGGTAGTAGGCTACAGGAGAAGGAGAAAGATATAGGAGGAGAGGTGGGAGCAGAGAGTATAGAATCAGACAGATAGTCCTGAAACCAGAAATGGCCAATTAAGAGGCAACAATGTCTGGCTTTTAATTTTATACCTTTCTTTTCTGAGCTGTAAGTTACCTATGCATCCTCAAGCAGTTTTGTGCTCTCACTAGTTTAGAAATTAAAGGAAAAGGCTATGTCCATTTTCACAGGCAAAACATGTAGAAAGAACCCATGAAGGCATGCCTGGAGCTAAAGGAGATAGCCAGAAATTATGAAGAGCAGTTTGAAACAAACATTCAGAGGAAGACATGACAAGAAATAATTGAGACTGCAGGCATTTTCTAGGAATTCTCAGAAATCTTCAGAGAGATGAATTTTTGTGCAACAGATTGGAAACTTTAAATTATATAATTTAGATATTAAAGGATAGGATATGCAGAAACATTGGCACAAAGGATATACATTTTTTGGGAGCATCAGTGAAAACTGCCTCTTTTAATATGCTGCTACATATACAATTTATGGACAGAAACACAAACCCTATACACTTTAAGAACACAAGCAATATTTTCAATGTGAAATTTCATCTGACAGTTTTTTTCATCTTCTGTTTTCATCTGACTCCAGTGGTTGACTTATTAGAGACAATCTTACATAACCTGACTTCTCTTTCCACTCAAACTCTTTTGTGGATTACCTAGAAGGATACCACCAGAATGGCCAAATGGCATGATGACCAAAACAGATTAAATTATACATGAATAACACATTTCTATTTTATTTTATTTTTATTTTTTTTAATTTTTTTTTTTTAATTTTTATTGCATTTTAGGTTTTGGGGTACATGTGCAGAACATGCAAGATAGTTGCATAGGTACACACGTGGCAGTGTGTTTTGCTGCCTTCTGCCCCCTCACCCACATTTGGTATTTCTCCCCATGCCATCCC
>CM052650.1:31078346-31097110 GCA_028533165.1 Leontopithecus rosalia | reverse complement strand
AAAGTGTTCCTATTTCTCTGCATCCTCTCCAGCATCTGTTGTCTCCAGATTTTTTAATGAACGCCATTCTAACTGGCGTGAGATGGTATCTCAATGTGGTTTTGATTTGCATCTCTCTAATGACCAGTGATGATGAGCATTTTTTCATATGTTTGTTGGCCTCTTGTATGTCTTCTTTTGTAAAGTGTCTGTTCATTTCTATTTTAAACATTTTTTAATTGGGATAATGTGCCTCCACAGGAAGTTACTAAAATACACTTACTATATTACTAATTAATTCTGAAAAATGTGTTAGCATGTGATTGTCAAGTTTCTGTAATTTAAATAAACTTCTAGATAATGTGCTAATGCAGAGAAAATCTCAGGAGATAATCTTAAGGATTGAATAATATTACACAGTTAAAATGTTATATGTAAGTATGTAGCTATAATCATATGTATGGTTGCATGGATTGATAGATCAATCTATCTTTGTATATGCATGGATCTGTATGTGTGTAACAATGTGTACATTAATCAAGTCTATAAATTATTTGAGTGGAAAATTTTCTATTAGACATTGTATTCAGTACATACTTAGAATTTTGTTAATAATGATATTATAGAAAACACTGGGAGCACTTGGAAAGTTATACATATTTGGGTTTTTTTTATTTGTAGTTCAGTCTATAACCATAAAAAATAAGCTTAATATGTAAAGTTTTTCTTCCTAGAGTTTCCGTATGAGAATTAGTAGTGCCTTGATTATTTCTTCAACATTTTCTAAACTTTCAAGACACTGTCACCTTTGTGTTACTAAGACAATTCTGGCTCTACTCCTTCTCTTTCTCTCTCTGTTTCCTTCCCTTCTCATCCTTTTCTTTATCTTACCTTTTCTTGACATTTTTTGAAAAGACTTTAAAAAAAATCTTGAATGATTTGCAGAATCTGGTGCATATTTCATTATACACACACGCATATACCGCAGGATACAAGGTCTCACAATAGGCCGTCTCCAAGCTGAGGAGCAAGGAAGCCAGTCCAAGTCCCAGAGCTAAAGAACTTGAAGTCTGATGTTTGAGGGAAGGAAGCATCCAGCTTTGGAGAAAGATGTAGCTTGGGAAGCTAACCCAGTCTAGCCTTTTCACGTTGTTTCTGCCTGCTTTGTATTCTAGCCTTGTTGGAAGCTGATTACATGTTGCCTACTTAGATTAAAGGTGGGTCTGCCTTTCCCAGTTCACTGACTCAAATGTTAACCTCCTTTGGCAACACCCCCACAGACACACCCAGAATCAATACTTTGCATCCTTCAACCCAATCAAGTTGACACTCAGTATTAACCATCACACTGAGTATTAAAAATTTTGAATAAATGTCATAATAGCATATTCCCAATTTAGCAATTAAATTAATTGTTAAATAATTTGTGCATAATTCTGATAATTTTCATCTCAAACATCATTATAAGGGGTATTAAGTAAATTATATTTCAACTATATGATGGGGAGATATAGTCTATCAAAATAATAGTTATATATATAAAAATATATGTAAATTATATATATAATTATATATAATATATATTATATATTATATATAATATATATAATATATAATATATATTATATATAAAAATTATATATAAAAATATATAATTTATATAAAAATTATATATAAAATATATATAATTTATATATATTATATTAAAATATATATTATATATAAATTATATATATAATATATTAAAATTATATATATGTCTAAATTACATATATATAATTTATATATATATAAATATATCCTCTCCTATATTTTAACTGGGTATTTCAGGGGACAATGGAGTCATACACCATTTAGCATCTATTAATTTATTTATTAATTATTTCAAATAGCACTAATGTAATGCTGATTATGTGCTGGAGTTTGTATTGCATTTAAGGAAAATCAAAGCCAAATTTCTACTTTATTTTATGGGAAATTCAATGATCCAGGAATGAAATATAAGTTACAGCACATAAGCAGTAATTTTCTTTTAAATCTCTGTCTCTCACTTTTGCCAAGATTGTCAAAAATTTTATATTCTGACCATCTGAGCTGTAACTTTCATGGTGCCCATTGTCAACAGCAAAAGTTTAAGCCCACGCATTCTCACTGTAGAAAACACATTCCTCACCATTTTGCTCTATTGGAATGTTATACAAGTTGTTTATCTGCAAGAATAAATTTAACTAGCTAGTTATATCTATACTACATCTTATATTGTTATTTCATTTCTCCATGTGAATGTATCATATGATTATTTTATTTTTTTATTTCAACAAGAAAACTGTTGATGCCTAACATTCTCCTAAATAGTCATAAGCACTGGTAAAATCTGTAAGGTCATTTTATTTCAATCATATACCTGTTTATTTGTGTATAGTAAGAAATCACAGTAAATGCCTACAATTTTTATTCAGATAATTTTCCTTTAAAGTATCACTTCAGTCACTAAACCTGTTATAACTATTATTTTGATAGACTATATCTCCCCATCATATAGTTGAAATATAATTTACTTAATATCCCTTATAATGGTGTTTGAGATGAAAATTATCAGAATTTTGCACAAATTACTTAACAATTAATTTAATTGCTAAATTGGGAATATGCTATTATGACATTTATTCAAAATTTTTAAAATGTGAATTACTGAGTTAAGCTAAATCCCAATGAAAACAAATAATGTATTATTCACTCCTTATAGATAATGTTTTTCATATACATCTTTGATTACACAATAATTTAGTGTGTTGTTTTTAACACTTTCAGCATTATAATGCTGATATAAATTGATATAAAGACAAGTTGTGAGCTTAGTGTAGTATATTCAACATGTCTCTAGTTTGGGGTTAACTGTGAAAAGTAAATCCCAAAGTTCTATCCATTTTGGTTATGCATAAAGAAGGTGAAATAATAAAAGGTAAATGGCCTCTTTACTTCTCGGTACTTCTGCTGTCTTTTCTGTCAAGTGGGTATGATAATAATGATAATAATTTTCACTTTCAAAACCATGTAAGTTTTGACATTGCTCATTACTTATAAGCTAACTCTTTGTCCTGTCATTGTATCATTTATCCTGTGTGTTAGTCTATTTGTGTTGCTATAAAGAAATACCTGAGACTGCATAATTTATAAAAAGAAAAGAGGTTTAATTTGGTCCAGGGTTGTGCAGGCAGTGCAAGTATGAAACCAGCATCTGCTCAGCTTCTGGTGAGGCCTCAGGACACTTATAATCATGGTGGAATGCAAAATGGAAACCAGTATATCATATGGCAAGAGAGGAAGCAAGATAGAGTGAGGGAAGGTCTCAGATGCTTTTTTAACAATTACACTTTGTGTTGACTACCACAAAGGGAGCATCAAATAATTTATGAGGAGTTCATTCCCATGACCCAAACACCTCCTGCCTTCAGCATTGGCAATTACATTTCAACATGAGATTTGTAAGGGACAAGATTTCCAAGTCAGAGACTAACAATTATTTGTTATGCATAAAAATAACAGTAGCCAGATTATCACCATTTTTGTGTTTGTTTCCTGAACCTTGATTTTTCACACAGCTATGCAAAGAGCCACATGACCCTAATACACCAAGGAATATATTGCAGGAGACAAATCTTGATATTAGGTAACATGAATATTTTATAATGGGCTATTAGCATGCCAACTTCTTTAGCTTTGGAAGGAGTCATTATCTATATTAAACTGGACAGTAAACATATGTAAACCCTGCCCTATAAAAAGACACTATCTCTGTCTTCCAAGGCTGTGCTCTGCATAAATATACTTGAAAGATAATTCAGAACGAAGGGCAGTTCTTCAGTCGCAAGATAGACAAACATGACAGACACATAATGACCTGTCTCCCAAGGTTTATCTTATAGGTTTTCTATAAGAATTGAGTTTACATATGCCTGTGTGAGTATTTACATATAGCTTTAGTATAGTTACTATCATATTAAGAATACAATGAATATTATTATAGTTATCATTATCCGATTCATTGAATAAGTGTTTCAGGAGTGCATTCAAAGGAATTTTAAACTTTGTTTTCAATCAAATAACCACATAAAAAGTTAACTTAGAACTAATTAGGATGACCAGTTTTGAGTATATATTTCAAAGGTAATGATCTAGTCTTTGATGAACTGGAAGACTTTCCCTGAGGAAGCCATGTTTAATTTGATATCAAAAACCTAAACAGAACAAGGCAATCAGATTTGAGAATGGTGAATATTCCAAGCACCAAGAATAAGAGTTTCTGTATTTGGAAGGAGCAAAGTGGTATCAACAATAAAAGTAAACAGATGTGGCTTGAGTGTCGAAGCCTCTAAAAGAGGTCAAGTGAAAGGCTGGAGATATGGATTAACCTTGATTAGGCAGTGCTTTATGAACATGTCAGTATTTTGATATTAATTATTTGGGAAAACTAGTGGTATAAGCAAGAGAAAGCATACTTCTGCTTCCATGCCAAATCAACCAGGATTGCAACTCAGTTCTTTTTAAATACTTAATCACTATTCACCTTCATTCTTCACAGAAAACTGAGTGCATAATAAACTGTGGCTTCTTCTCTCCCCTGAAGACTCAATGAAGTTGAAGTAAATATGTTCTTCACGAATAATGTAAACACAATTTTCAGACAAATTTAAGCCTAAGAATACTGGAGGAAAAAGAACTGCAAAGTGCTGATTCCTTTTTAGAATTACACATGAATATTGTTTTTAAATACAAATTACAATGCTTTCTACTTGAAAATATTGAATTACTTGCAAAATAAAAGAAAACAATAAAGGGTCTATTTTGGTGAAGTACACCCAAGATGCAAATGAGTTTTTAAACTGAGTTCCCACTTTTTAAACTTTAATTAAGCAGTAAAGAACCATACAGATTGCAAGAAAACTGAATGAATAGGTTCAGGAATAGGGTTCGAGCTTTGAAGCAATTGTTAACTGTAGCAATTGCTGAGCAGGCTAAATTTTCTATTTGTTTTAATGTCTCTAGAGGCCAAGGAAGTTTTATTATATGAATTTCAGTCTGTAGAGACTTAATTCTCTAGAGTAATATTGCGGAGGGAGTATAGAAGAGGACTTTGTACTTTTACTAAATAAATGGACATCCATAATTTGAATGTAGAGAAAGAGGGTCATATATAATCCCTGTATGGTAAAATATGGGAACTTTTATATACTATATGGCATCCTGAGGGCACAGGATATTTTACTAGTATATTATAATCTAAGAGTACAGAAATAAAATAAATTATTATTATTCATATTTTAAACCTTTCACCTTGCAAGTACTTCATGACAACCAGCCAATAGTTTTCTGAAATGCTGCCACCATTTCGAAGACCATCAAGAGTGCTATGAAGATTATAGAAGGACAATAAATAGCTATAAATCCATGATGAGATCCTAAAAGAACTATTAATGACATGTTTTTGGGGTAACCATCCACTCACAATAAAAAAATGTAGTGGTGCTGATGCTTCTAGACAAATACACACAACCACAAGGGAACTAGTTTAATATAAATTAATAAGTCAGCAAAGGAAAATGGAAGGAAATTAGCCATATTATAAGAAAACCAAGCTAACAGTTTTGAAAAGCTTTCTAGACTTCACCCATATTTAAGATACATTATATATATGTATATACATTTTATCCATGATGCTTTTGTTACAATTCTTTGTAGAATGACCACAAGCTTGACAATGTGTAGGTGAACTATCAAGTAATATCCTGTGGTAGGTATGCTACTGACTTTTTAAAAAAACACTTGTTAAAAATTATGTCCTCTGACCACATATATGTCAATAAACCAAATATAGTAGAGCTATAAAGTATTAATTAACAGTGTTGGTTGCAACTAATAAAATGGACACAGGTAGGGGAGCACTACACACTGGGGTCTATTGGGGGAAATAGGGGAGGGACAGTGGGGGGGAGCTGGGGAGGGATAGCATATGGGGAGAAATGCCGGATGTGGGTGAAGGGGAGGAAGACAGCAAATCACACTGCCACGTTTGTATCTATGCAACTATCTTGCAATTTCTGCACATGTACCCCAAAACCTAAAATGCAATAAAAAAAAGAAAAGAAAAAAATCCTAAATTAATGCTAAAGAAATACAAAAATAAATAAATAAAATAAAATAAAATATCAGATATTTATGGGGTGCTAATATTAGGCTGGTTCCTGGAAGTATACAAATATAAATGTAACAATATGTATATTTAAGAAAGATACTAATAGGAAGATAACATACATATGCAAATAACTATGAAATCTAGTGATTAAAGTGATACATCTTCAGGATGCTTCATTTACTTGTGTTAGCCTCATTTTCCTCATTGGTTCAAAAATCTGAATTGTTCCTATTAGCATATTATTAATAATAAGGTAACTTTTAATATCTGTCTTATTAAATTTATCAAGCTATAGCTTGATATCAAACAAAATTTACTTTCTTGTTCTATTTAAGGCATTTCAAATTATGTTTCAATGTATCATGCAGTAGCCCCTCTCCTTTATCCAGCTAGAGCATCTCTCTCTCAAATGTCTCCAAAACCTTCCAAAATTTCACTTTCAATTGCCATGCCTGTTATAGAAAGCAGACTTAAGATAACCCATAGAATTTCCACAGCCTTGTATATTGCCCTTCCCTTGACCTGGGGAATAGGTCCTGTAAATAGGATGCTATATCACTATTGCTATTAAGTTACTTTCTCATCAGTTGACTTTGAGTGGATAAAAAGAAAGATCATCTGGAAGGACCAGACCAGGTGAGTCTTTGAAAGACACACTGTGTATAAGGCCATACCTCCCTGGATGGACGCCTGATCTTGTCTGAAAGAGGCATTAGGTCCTTTCTGAAGTCAGACAAATCCAAAGCATGAGAGGGGCAATGGGAGCACTCATGCCACAAACAACTGCAGGCCGCCTCCAGAGGCTGAGGGGGCTTCAAGGCCAACAGCGAGCAAAACAACAGGGCCTTCAGTCCTACAACCATAAAAACCTGAAAACTCAACAACCAAATGAACTTAAATGAGAACCCTGAACTCTAGAAAAGAACATGGTCATGCTGAAACCTGGATTAAAACTTTGTAAGACTCAGACAGAGAATCTAGTTCAAATATGTACAGGCTTCAGACCAATACAAACTATGAAATAATAAACTTCTTTTGCTTTTAGATGCTAAGGCTATGTTAATTTGTTATGTAACAAAAAGTTATCTAAAACACTTCCTATCACTAAACCATCAGCAGACCTTCAAGACTATTTGGTAGCTATTTCTTTTTAGCTCATTCCTATTTCTTGATTTGTCACCTACTCAATCTCCAAGCCAATTTTTCTGTGCATATCAATCCTTCTTAGTTGAGTTAGTGGCCTGCTAGCCATTCTTCTCAGGGGCTACAACTTGGTTAACTTGTCTAATGTTTTTATGACCTTCCAGAACCTCCTCCCTCAAGAATAAATCAAGCTGTCATTTTTTACCATCTTAGCCCTGTCAGAATGACCATTATTAAACAGTCAATTTCTAATAACAGATGTTGTTGTAGATGCAGTGAAAAAGGAATTCTTATACACTGTTGATGGGGATTAAATTAATATAATTTCTAGGAAAAACAGTATGGAAATTTCTCAAATAACTAAAAGTAGACCAACTATTTGATCCAGCATCCCACTGCTGGGTATCTACCAAGAGAAAATAAGTCATTATATCAGAAGGACACTAACATTTGTATGCTTATTACAGCACAATTCACAATTGCAACAATAAGGAATCAATCTAACTGCCCTTCAGTCAATGAGTGAATAAAGAGAATGTAATACACACACACACACACACAGAGAGAGCAAGAGAGAGAGAAACACACATACACCACGGAATACTACTCATTCGTTTTTTTTTTTTTTTAAAGAGGGAACATCTTTAATGGAACTGGAGGCCATTATTCTAAGTGAAGTGTCTCAGGAACAGAAAACCAAATACAATGTGTACTTATTAGTAGAAGCTACACTATGGATATGCAGAGGAATAACAAATGATATAATCAACATTGGAGACTCAGAATGGGGGAGGATGGGTGAGGAGTGGGGAATGAAATATTACCAGTTGGGTACAATGTACACAAAAGCCCAGATTTTCCCACTGTGTAATTTATCAATTAATCAATGTAACCAGAAACCACCTGTACCCCTAAAACTATCAGAATTAAAATAAAAGCTCTTATCTCTGCTAGGGGTCTAAAGGTTCATCATGGAAGAAAATGTGTATGTGTAATTTTGTGTTTTTGTTGTGCTTTTGTCATATGGCTTATGATCCTACATCCCTACTTAAATCCGCTATGAAGTCTCGTCTTTTACATTTTGCAAGCTCCTTTCTTCAGTATTACTCTCTCAGGGACTTATTTATGCTTCATTTAAGTGTGAATATTGTTTTTATTGTGACTATTTTTGTTACAGTGATGAATCTAGATCCACATTTTTCTGATTTCTCTTTAGATAATCTAAATTCAGAAGTTTTTAAAATAAAAAACAAAAGAGGGAAGAAAAGATGTAGGAAATTTCTATCTCTTCTCTTTTTCTCAAAGTTTAAAAGGTTTAATCCACACTCCTCCCTCTAACACAGTTCATTTGCCTGCTGCCTAGTTCTCTCTCAGACCATACCACCCAAATCTCTGATTCTCCAAAACCAAGATTCTACTCCAATTTTTTGAACCTTAGCCAAGGGCTCTTTTCTTCTCCCTTAGGCATCTCATAGCTTTTGTTATCTTGAGGAATCTACCTTAGTTTACTAAATCTTTTCCTTTCTTCTTAGTTTTTCGGATCTTCTCTCTTTCTGTTCAATTTTAGATTCTGTGCTCCAAAATTAAAGCAATCTGTCTGATGTTCTTCTGGAAAAGAAAGTGGAACACTGTGGGGACAAGTTTCTTGAGCAAAACAATGCTGTGGTTTTCTTGTTCATATCCAGAAAAGAGAAGTATAGGCTGGTAATAACCTACTGATAGAGATATTTTATTTTGCCCTTTCCTATCTTAGAAAATTTACTGAAGTATTTATGATTAATATTTGCATTTGTAAGTAAAACATACTTAACCTAATAGACAATGTACAACTCAAAGGATTCAAGTTTTCAGGTTTTTGTTTTTGTTTTGTTTTGTTTTGAGATGGAGTCTCATTGTGTCACCCAGGCCATAGTGCAGTGGCATGATCTTGGCTTATTGCAACCTCCACTCCTGGATTCAAGCAGTTCTCCTGCCTCAGCCTCATGAATACAGGAGCTGAGAATACAGGCATGCACCACCACTCCCAGCTAATTTTTGTATTTTTAGTAAAGACGAGGTTTCATCATGTTGGTCAGGCTGGTCTTGAACTCTGGACCTTGTGATCCACCCACTTTGGCCTTCCAAAGTGCTGAGATTACAGGCATGAACCACTGTGCCTGACAAGGATTCAGGTTTTGAATCAACGCCTCTGTGATACTTTTTCAACATGGTAGAGCTCTTGGTAATGCTTTACATACAGTGAAACAGCATGTGTGTATTTTCTTCTCAATTACATTGATGTCATGTACTGCTCAGAAGCATGAGTATAAGTATCATGCCTTTTAGTATATTTATAGAGAGCAAGTCACCAGAATGGACCAGAGAGAAACTGACTTTGTTTGCAGACACATTCAAGTAACCACATTTCACAAAAGCTTCCCCAAAAGTCTTATACTACCTGAGACTTTCCTAACCGGAACTTGGTCTTAGTTGTGATGTTCCAGTTTGAATTCTACATGCAATCTCCTGCTGATAGATACTAATTAGAATTTAGAATTCATACAAAGCAGGAAATAAAGGAAAACAAATGCAAAACAAAATAATATCCATGGGCAGAGTGTTAAGAAAAGCATTCCAAAGGCACTTATTTTTTCTACTTTCTTTGAACGTGTTTAGCTAGTAAAACTGCCTTTGCAAATATTAACCAAAAATGAAGACAGTGAGAGGAATGTAGGATGACTGACTCCAAAGGCACAGGCTTGCTTTCCTCACTCATTACTGGGTATAGACCAAGCTAACTATGGGAGGAATTTAGTTTATACTTTAATGAAAGAATAATAGCCCTTTCTAAAACTAAACCATCTTTGTAAAATTAGTGAAAGACCACGAAGTAGGATTACAAAAGGCGCATACATTCTGCCAAGATGTAGGCATAGTTTCTACAATCCCTTACTGCTCAAGAGTCATGTGGCCAAAGGTCACAGTATGTGTGACTTACCCTATTTTTCCAATAGGTGACATGACAATTTTATAACCTATTAGTCTTTTGGGATATTTTTCATACTTTTGCATTTTGTCAAGTGTCAAGTGGCTGACCCTACCTGAATGCGTAACTTATGACTCAACCAGCACCATGTAGCCCCAGCCAGAGACAGACTTAGCCCAAGAGGACCATTTTCCACACTCTCGTGATTCAATCTGCAACCAGTCAGCAGTACCCATTCCCTGGTCCCCTGCCCTCTAAACTGTCTTTGAAAAGCCCTAACTTCTGAGCCTTTGGGAAGACTTATGTAAGAGATAACTCCAGTTCTTCTTCATGGTTGGCCTCAAATTAATTAAACACTTTTTTTTTCTGCAATACTGCAGTCTCCATTAATTGGTTTTATCTATACAGTGGACAAGAAGAAAGCATCAACTGATTACATCAGCAAACACTTAGATATCAAAGTCTGTCTTAGTAATAAAACAAATATTTGCAGAAAACAAGATGATAACATACATATTATCTGTCTAAAAAAGAAAAAAAATGAAATATCAAAACATTGCACTGATTACACAAAAGCCATTCAATCTAAATATGAAATTATGTTTTACTTTGTTTAAGATGCTGATGAAAAGAAGCAAACGCTGTAAAATATTTAAAGAAGTTGGTTCTGAGCCAAATATAAGTGACCATGACCCAAGGTACAGTCTCCAGGGGTCCTGAGAACATGTGCCCAAGGTGGTTGGGTTACAGCTTTTTTTTCATACATTTTAGAAAGACATAGGACATTAAAACAGGACAAATGAAAGTGGTGACTTACAGGTCATAGATGGATTGAAAGACTTTCCAACTGGCAATTGGTTGAAAGAGTTGTTATTATTTAAAGACCTGGAATCAATAGAAAGGAGTGTTTAGTTTAAGATTAAGGGAGATATCTCTGTGGAGATAAGGATTCTTATTTTGCAGATGAAGTATCAAAGGTGACCACCCATAGAGGCAATCAATGGCAAATGTTCTTTATACAGATATTTAAAGGGTGCTAGACCCTCAGCTAATCTCTTCAGGATCAGAAAAAGACCTGAAAAGAAAACCGGATTCCCCGCAGAATGTAAATGTCCCCAACAAGAAACAGTTTGGCAGGGCCATTTAAAAATATGTCACAAAATACATTTTGTAGTAAAATATTTTAGGGCCTGCTATCTAGGTTTCTTTGAAATCCTCTTGGCTGAAAGAGGGTGTTCACTTGGTCAGTTTGGGGGGTTAGAATTTTATTTTTGGTTTATAAATACGTTGATTTCCATATGTATTTGTGTATGAACATATCTGCATACATTCACATATATGTATATGCATGTTATATGTACATATAGGTATTATTATATGTATAATGTGTGAGTTAGTGCATTAGCTGTCTATGCAAATTACACACAGGATGGCAGAATACTGTGTGTAAAACAAGTAAGCCTGCTGGGTTTAATCATCACAAACAAGAAGTCTCTTTCAATCTGCTACTAACAGCATTTTTGTATCTTTTATTAGTGAATTCATAAAGACTTCTTTGAATTTTTAAGATCCATTGCTGCTGCTTTTCTTATAAGTGTTGGTACAGCAATATTCTGACTGACCTAAATTCTCTGTATTATTTTAATATTGTGCAATTCCCCTTTTTACTACTGAAAGAATGGACCTGGGCAAGGGAGTTGTAAGATTAGTCATTGCTATTTCTACCTAGAAGTGCATTTAAATATATGCTTTTCCAAAGCATCCCATTCTGGGAAACACCTCTTATGTTGAATCCAATAAATCTACTAGCTTGCTTTCCTCCTGCATTAAACAATGTAGTCCACTATTTGCTATTGTACTGGGACGCTCTAATCATCTCCCTTCACTGGAGGCTGCAGCTTTTCTCAGAACTGATGGCCCTTCAAGAAGTGTGTTATCTGTGTATGTGACCAGAGTAAAAAGAGGCAGACTTTCAGGTTTTTTATACAAGTGATTCATCTATGTAAAATGTATCAGCCAAAATTTTCATTTCTGAACTCCATTCTCACTTTTTTCATGGCTTAAAGTTACTGCTTAATAGATTTATTATTTTATTTCTGGTGTACTGATGGTTTAGGAGTAATGACTGGTGGATACTTATGTGTGTGAGTATGTGTGTGAAATGAAAGTTATTATTCAGTGTTTTCAGCATTATCCACAGATCAAAAGCAAGTGTGTTTGCAGCAGCGATTGTCATTTCTACCGTCTGTGTATCTTTGTTTGACAGCCTCTTCAGTTTGAGTTGTATTCATTCTTTTATTCAAAAGGTACCTTTGTTGTATCATTTGGCCATATATATAGTGTATTTTAATTTGTAAATATTATAATGCTATCTCTCACACACACAGTTGCATCATCATGGTCCCTGGCCTACAGTTCTCCAAGTTTTACTCAGTAGTGAGTCTCTTAAGGAGTAACTAGATAGTTGGCAGGCCTCTGTATAAGTGCACTTAAATATATGAAAACTTTCCATATAAATAGTTTTGGTTTTAATAGCCAGAAAATCCCAGGTATATTTCCACTGCAATATATTTATTAGACCTTGAGAAAGTTACTTACATCAACTTGCCATGCATCTCTCATATGTAACATGAGCAATAATAATGAGTGACTATCTTTCAGTTTCAGTTATAATATCATAAAGAGAAAATATCCAGCAGAAAGTTACAAATCAAAAGTATAAGGCCTCTAGCAAGAAGCTAGAAGATACATGAGAGAGACTTTACAATTACAGTGAGAAGTCCTCTTGACTGTGTTGGGAGACACCTCTTTTCAGTTAAGACACTGATTCCATTTGTACCAGAGAAACTTTTCACAAATATATAGTTAATAAGCAGTCATAGAAGGTAGAGATAATGCCTCTCTCTGTAGCAAATAACATATTTGTTTACTGTCCAGTATAATAATGATAGTATTGCCCTCAGGAAAAAAATACGCAGGCTTACTGTTCATTACAAAATATTTTCCTTACCTAAACTTAGGTCTCCTCCACTGTAACACAACCTTACATAAGCAGATGTCACATGGCTCTCATTTGTCACCCTATAGATATTAGAGCTTGATGAACAAACATAAATGTTGATACTCTTGGCTGCTGCTACTTTCGTAAGAAACTGACCTTTGTCTCTGAGCCCAGAATCTCAAAACTTCTACCAACATCTATGAAACTGTAGCAGGCCTACTAAATAGCATGTAAGCTATTTAGGTTAAATCTCCAAACTTAAAGATTTTGGCAGAGTGTGACAAAAAGTCTAAGTTCAACATAATATCTCTTTGAATTAGAACAAATGACTTAAACTAATCAGGTATTAAGTTTTTCACATTGTGGATAAGGAATTGACTTAATGCTTTCTAAATTATATCAAGATTTAGAAACTATGATACAAGAAATAAAATCCTTGACAAATGAGGGAAGACATAAAAAGAGATAGAGTTAGACTTATTGAACTTTCTTTTTAATGGAATAGTTGAAATATCATTTAGTAGATATGTGATTAATTAAATGTTTAGATAAATTTTTAAATGTCATATTGTCATCATTAGAGCTAAAGGTTTTTGATTTAATATTTCATTCAGTTTATCATAAAAACAACTCTGAGACTCAATTCTATCAATCCTGCTAACATTTATTCACAGAGTGCCATATAGGAGGCAGAAAAATTGTACCATGTATTTGATCAATTCCAAAATCTCTTTCATTTTGTATTATAATGGCATTTTAAATGAAAAGTACATTAAAAAATTGTCAAAATATTTTATTAGCAGTATTCAGCTCAAATATGGTCATGTTTAGGAATGCAGACTACTCAGAGTAAAAGACAAAAGAAAAGCAGGAAATAGACACAAAAACTGATGACACAAATAAAAATATATGGCAAACATGATATATTAAACTATCAACAATAAAATAAATATATATTATTTGAGCACTATAGTTATTTGACAGAGATGACAATATTTTATAAGTATTTTTATATTTAAATAATTTTTTAAAACTTTAAATATTTGATACTATTTATCAAATATTATTATTTCTGTCAAGGGGTTTTATATTTTAAAATCCTTGAAATATAGAGATAAAAGAGATTAACTGTAAAAGGCTGATTAAAATAAACAGCAGAAGAACACATATTCTTTTCAAATGCACACAGAAATTTTGCCAAGGTAGGCCATATTTTGACTCTTATTATAGGTCTCAATACAATTAAAAGATTCAAAAAATATAAACTTGTGGGTAGCACCTCTCGTAGGCACCAAGGAAGGAGAACTGTCCAGACCCCAGGCACAATTAGTGCCTGAAGAATATCTTAGTTTATAGTGTTATTACTAAGCTATTTCCTTTATATAATCCTTTATATACACTCCTATATTAGTTTATACAATTAGTGCCTGAAGTATAACTTACTGTTTACATGTATCTAGCTTATATAATCATACTTAATACTTACATCTAACATACTTAGTTCTATATAATCTTTCTATATAATTATATAGGTATTGTAGTCAGAGCTGTACTGACATATTTAGTGCTGATTTAAATAATCCATCCATATAACCATATAGTAGTTTGTAGTAGGAGGAATGCCTAGGGCAGTCACAAAGCAGAAGCAGTACATGGGAAAACAGCCAGACCAGGACAAAAACCAAAGACTCAGGCAGTGGTGTACCTGCCTGAAAGGGCACACGCTATATGGCAGGCTTGGAGCAAGAGCCTCTCCTTGCTCCAAGATAAAGGATTTGTAGTATCTTGAATCCAGTTCCCATGGAAAGTAGGTCTCAGGACTGAGATCCTGGAAATTACTGAGGGAGAAGAACCCCTCTGGTATGACCAGTCATGGCAGCTGTATACCATGTCAGTCTTTTCTTGCTTCTGTGCTAGCTCAAGTCATCCTCCCATAAATATCTGAAGAGAAGAGCACAAATCTGTCAGCTCCCACTGCATTGTGTTACAGTATCCTTCCATTAGAAATCCTTTGAAGTCTCCAGTCCCTAGAGAAGAAGTGTTGTACACGACATCTGTTGCACACAGCCCACCTCTTTGCCTCATTGACCTAATGGGGACAGATCCCTTTTCTGTAGTAGTAAAGCACATGGCATGTCCCCCTACTGTGCATGACCCACCTTTCTGCCCACGTGACATAAGGGGGTGGCCCCCTCACTTGTGACTCACATGATTATGTATGCCCTATCACTAAGCCTATAGATAATGACGTCACTTACAACCCTTTGCCCTGACTGTACCTAATAAATACAGACTCTTCTGCACGTTTGAGGTCTCGCCTGTCTCTGCTCATAGGTGGTGTGGCCCCTAAGTCCAAATGCTCTTCTTAAGTTCTTCGGTGTTCTGTCTCTTTACTTCTTGGATTCTGCACTTCAGCACAGCATAAGGGACACCCCATGACCCTGTGGGGCCCAACAGCCCTACATAAAGCATATTGTCTGATCACAGTATATTAATTTTCTATAAATTGATTTGTGGATGCAATGTGACCCAACAAAAATCCCAAAAGTCTCTATAGATACTGAAAACTAAATTGATTCTAAAATATTTATAAAAGTACATAGGAGCTAGAGTAGCCAAAAGAAACTTAAAAGAGGAGATTAAAGATAGAAAACCTATGATCCTTGATTTCAAGACTTATTAAGCTATGACAATAAGGAAAATTTGATATTGGAGTAAAGATAATAAAAATGATAAATGGAGCAAAATAAAGAGCCCAGGTATATACTCACATACATATGATAAACTGACTTTGAAAAAATATATTAAAACAATTCAATGGAAAATAAATACCTTCTTCAAAAGTGATGCTAGAACCTTTGAATAGTTCAGATTGAAAAAAACGAACTTCAACTCTTATCTCACATTGTATAAAATATTAACTCAAAATGTATATCTAAATATAACAGCTAGGATAATCAAACTCAAAATAGCAAGCTTCTAAAAGAAAACCTAAAAGTATTCTCGAGGAGAAAATCTTATTGACTGTAGTTTGACAAAGATTTCTTAGATACCAAATATACAAACTCTTGAAGTAATAGTAATAAAATGGATTTTCTACAATATGAACATTTATTTTCTTACCAGCACTGTTAAATAAATGAAAATAACAAAGTGCAGATTTGAAGAAACCATGTGAAAAACAAATACCTGACCAAGATTTTGCATTTAGACAACAGACTCCTCTTACAATGTGATAAGTCCAATAGACTAACTTAAAATGAGCAATTAATTTCAACGAATAACTTTATCAAAAAAATCTAAAGAGTCAGCAAACTATCAGGAAAAGGTGTTTAACATTATGCCTTAATAGAAAATATAAATTAAAGCCACAATGGGTTTGCACTTCATGCTTAATTTATAAAATTAAGAAGAAAGCTTATCAAGTGTTAATAAAAATGTGTAACAACTGAAAATCTCAAACACATATAGTAGGAATACAAGTGGTACAACCACTTTGTATAACTCTTTGGCAGTTTCTTAAAAAGTTAAACATGAACTGTCATATGAACTACCCATTTCACTAATAGATATTTACCCAAGAGAAATAAAATATCCATATAATGACTTTTACATGAATGTTTATAGCAGCCTAACTTGTAATAGCCTCAAAATAAAAAAAAAATCACAATATCTATCAATAGGTGAAGAGATACAAATTATTGGTATATGAATACAACAAAACACTACTGAACAATAAGAAATGTCATGTACATCATTTGTGGATAAGTCTCAAAATAACGATATAGTGTAAAAAATAATGTCATATTTTTGTTTATGTTTTTTATGTCATATAAAAATAATGGTATGTCATATCAAAATAATGATATGGCATAAAAAAGAATAAAAAATACAGATGACTTAACTCTATTTTTATAAAATTGTAGTAAATTCAAACTTGCTTACCGTGACAGAAAATAGGTCAATCATCACCTTAGGATTAGCAGGTGTGGGAGGGATTGGAAGGCACTTGGAAAGGCTGCAGGAAGTAATTACAAAATGGTACCAGCACACTTTTGCAGTGCTACATATGCTCATGGTATATGTAATTATACACTCTTTTGTGAAGTTCTTATATGCCAATTACACCTTAATAAAGCTGGATGCAAAGAGGAAGAAAATATTCTATATATGATATCTCGTGAGAATCAAGTATATCTTATTCATAAAAGAATTGACTACAGGGCTATGTAGATTCTTCTACCCTGCTCATCCAAGGGGAAAGTATTTCTAAAATTAGTTTTGTAAATTAACATTTTCTAGTATTGTCCAGACATCAAGACAGCTGAAAAAAATTAAAAAATTTTAGAATCATCTCTTAGGTATAGACCTCAGATTAGAAGTTTTTAATAGGTAGCTGACTGACTGCTGGACAAGTATTTCTCTTAAAAAAAATAATCACCCCTACATTATAGCATTAGAGATTAAAAATTTGTGTGGATGCTCTCTCATTTCTGTTATTGCCTAGGTATTCTAAACTAAATTATAAAACAAGATCCCTCATTACATAACTTTAATTTACCTTAGTCTTGTTTTCTTCTGCTCAATAAAAAGTAATGATATTTAAACCACTGTGCAGATCAAAAGAGATAATTTATTGAAAGCATAAATTCATAGTAAGTATTCAATGCTTATTATTATTTCATAGAGTCTAAACTGCTATACTATAGCAAAGAAAATCAGCTCATGAAATGTTATCTTTCTGCAATTCCCAGTTCTGGCAGTTTCCACTGTTGCCCAGGGATTACTTCTATGGCCTCAATGAGGGCAATTTATAATGAGGAATTTATGAAAATTTTTTTTTCTCATTCTCTTTTTTTTCTGATATAGAAGAGAATGCTGCCTCTATTATGCTCAAAAGAAACCAACCATTTATTTTTATAGTACAGTGGTTTCAACTTGACTGAATATTAGAATCAAATGGGAAATTTTTAGAATGCCTATAACTGGGCTCCATCTCAAAACTTAGCATTTCTGAGGGTGTGGCCCCTGCATCAATATTTTGAAGAGCATTCTGAGAACATTTAATGTTTAATGATGGTTGAGAATGACCAAGTAATTTTTGTTAAGAGCTTGGTGCCTCCTTCAGAAGCTCCTGTAAAGCAGGCCTGGTGGTAATATAATCTCTGAGTTCTTGCTTGTTCATAAACGATTTTATTTTTCCTTCAGTTGTGAAGCTTATGAAATTGGATATGAAATTCTGGGCTGAAGGTTCTGTTTGTTGAGGATGTGGAATATTGGCCCACACTCTCTTCTGGCTTGTAGAGTTTCTGCTGAGAGATCTGCTGTAAGTCTGATAGGCTTGCCTTTGTGGGTAATCTGACCTTTCTCTCTGGCTGCCCTTAGTATTTTCTCCTTCGTTTCAACCCTGGTGAATCTAACGATTATGTGCCTTGGGGTTGCTCTTCTTGAGGAATATCTTTGTGGTGTTCTCTGTATTACCT
>CM052650.1:31028183-31077846 GCA_028533165.1 Leontopithecus rosalia | reverse complement strand
TTTGTCTGAAAGTGTGGCATCCTCTAGTTCTATGAGCTTTAACTGCGAGCTGCAATCTGGAGATGTTAGCGATCAGCCATCTTAGCATTACACGTAGAAAGAAACAACCAGTATTAGCCTTTCTAAAAATATACCAAAAAGTAAAGAGCACCAACATAAAGAAGAATTTACATCAACGAATGGATAAAACAGCCAGTTAACAACAAATGGCAGTAACCCTAAATTTAAATTGACTAAATTCCCCATTCAAAAGACACAGCCAAAACCCAAGGGCATGTTATATCCAGACCCGTTTCACATGCAAGGATACGCAAAGTCTCAAAACAAAGGGATGGAGAAAGATTTACCAACCATAGGCAGAGCAAAAATAAATAAATAAATAAATAAATAAAAAGCAGGAGATGCAACTGTCGTATTGAGTAAAATAGATTTTAAAGCCACAAAGATATAATGGTAAAAGGATCAATGCAACAACAAGAGCTAACGATCCTAACACCCAGATACATAGAGACTTAGGTTCAATGAGTCAGAAAATTAACAAGGATATCAAGGACTCGAACTCAGATCCGGAACAAGTAAACCTAATAAATATATAAAGAGCTCTCCACTTCAAATACACAAAATACACATTTTTGTCCATACCACATCACACCTACTCATAGGTTTAAATGAAACATTGATTGGTCATTATTAATACCCATTTTTTTTTCAGAATAAAGCAATATTTTCATTCACCCTCCCTCTTTCTCTTCCTCTTTCTTCTTTTCCTTTACTCATTTTTTTCTTTCTTTCCTTCTCAAAAAAAAAAGAGCTTGGTGCTTACTATAGAGAGGAACACACACAGACACACACACACACACACACACACACACACACACACAATGTGAATAAAGTCAGAAAGTCAGATAAAATGTTAGACTAGTTTTTTGTGACTTTTAGAATCATTGTTTTTCCCTGCTAATAAGCTTGCATTTTCCTGACATGTTCTGCTTATTGACTCTCTGTAATTTTTCTACATTTTCTAAAGAGTTAACTACAGGCATAATAGATTAGATAAGTTTTTGACAGTGTACCTTAAACTATTTATTAAATCTATTAAACCATACTTACTGTGTGTACATCAAACCCAAAACTAAAATTAAATCAAAAGGAGTCAATCCTGGGGACTGGTAACAGATGCTAGCCATTCTACTTAATTGTCTGACAGCATATGTAGAGATAGACAATCTCCAAGGCAACTGAGACATAAAACTACATAAAGATTTGATTTTATGTTTGCTATGCTTTGAATGCTTGTTCCCTAAAAATTTATATGTTGAAATCATAATCCCAATGAAATGGTATAATAAGGGAGGCCTTGGAGATATGATTAGGTGATGAGGTTTGAGCCCCTCTTGAATAGGATTAGTGCCCTTATAAAAGAAGCCCCAAGGAGCTACCACGTTCTTTATATAAATCAGAAAAGGGGACTTCATCAGACACTGAATCTGCTAGCACCTTGATCTTGGACTTCCTAGTGTCTAGAACTGTTAGAAACAAATTTCTATGTTTTACAAACTACCCAGTTTATGGTATTTTGAAATAGCAGCCAAAATGGACTAAGACAGTGTTAATTGGGGTCAACATCTTGAATTGCACAGTGAAGAAGAAAAAACTAAAAAAAAAAATAGGAAGTTGTTCTAAAGGATTTACCAATCTAGGTAAATTTACCATTTACCAGTCTAGGTTAATGTAAGATGTGATGGTAATAATTTGTAGAAATTACTTTTGTAATTTCTTAAATTTAAAGGCCAGATCAGCAGGACATGTTGGCTCAGGCCTGTAGTCCAAGCATTTTGGGAGGCAAGGTTGGGCAGATTGCTTGAGCCCAAAAGTTTAAGCACCATGGTGAAATCCCATCTCTGTAAAAAATACAAAAATTAGTTGAGGGTAGTGGCTTTTGCCTGTAGTCTCAGCTGCATGGGAGGCTGAGGTTAGGAGAATCGTTTGAGCCTAGGAGGTCAAGGCAGCAGTGAGAAGCACTGTGATTATTCTCTATAAAGGAGTAAAAGCAAGCAAATTGCTAAATTTTAAAATTTCCTTTGTCCAATTAACAGCCAACACATAAGAAAAAGATAAGGTCCTGTAGAAACAATGCAGAATTGCAAAGAGAAGATTGTATTGTGATGTTGAATACTTCATTGTGAGAAGTATGTTTTACTCTTCTAAATCCAACCTCATAGACATCATCTTCATGAGAGATTATCCCCATAATTTCAGTAATAAATTTGTCTATAATATTTTCTACTTTGTCATTGTGGGAATAGTCTGATGTATATCTTATTCTTTTAACACCATAGTGAGAAACCCACTGACCAACTCAGGCATTGTGTCTTGTATTTATTTTTTGGAGGGGGTCACAAACTACTCAAAAACTTAGTTTCTTAAAGTTGACAATCATTTATTGAGCTTGAATCTAAAAGTTAATTTGAGTTAGGCTCAGTCAAGTGATTTTTCTGATGTTCTCATCTATTTATATGTGGTCAGCTTCTGATCAGCTTGGTAGATCTGTTACAAGAGGTTAGATGACAGCTGGACCAGCAGGAGCCACCAGGCTCAGCCTTCCTTATTTACCTGTCTAATCCAGGCTCATTCATGTGATGACATAATGTCCCCAAAACAGCAAGTAGAGATAAGTCACAGTGTACAAATGCTTTTTAAATCTAAGTATGCTTTGCAGTTGACAATTCCCCATGAACATGACCAGTAAGGATTCAATGAGTAGAGAAAGAAACTCAAGAAAGGGATAATTGTGATCATTTTTGCAATCTCTAATATTTCTCCTTCTGGAAATAGTTATTTACAATTATTTGCCATGCCAAATATATTTGCCACTCACCCTAGACTCTCAAATTCTCATTCATGATTGGAATCCAGGTTCATATAATGCACTCATGTCCTGATACAGCTTATCTTCATCCAAGAAAACTTGTTTTCCACTCTGAATAGGTTAATAGCTCTCCCATTTCTTATACCTCCATGCTGCCTTTTTATTTATTTATTTTCCATTGACTAGAGTACACTTTTAGTATTTATTTTACTGTCTTATTTTATTCTAGAATGAATACAAGGGCAGGATCAGTATTTCATATATTTCTGCATATCCAATATTGAGGGTAATGTTCTATAGACATTTTAAAATGAAAGAATGCATGAATAAGTAAATGTAAACAATTGATACCCTAATAATTCAAAGAGCCATTCCTTATAAAATTTACAGTAAGCTATGTTTTGCAAGAATAATTTCCAACATTCAGCCTTAGAGAATAAAAAAAGCCGAATACTCAAAATGATGATATTCAAATCGATCTCTACTTAGTTTTTTCAGTATGCCATTTTCAACTTCGTTTTGTACAGCTTAGTAATTCAGAAATTATTTTTAAGTTTGCAGACAGAAGAAGAAATAATTGATTATTTTAGAATTAATCAAAGTCCTACCTGTAACTTTTTCTAATTTCCAAAGATTTTATTAACTCAATGTTATTGTTCAGGTCGTTTTTGGCCATCTGTCCTCACATAAGTTCTAAAAACAAATGCTAATTGATAATACAGTAAAGATTTTTAGCTTTGTCTCCCTGCCATTTTAAACCAGAAGGCTCAGGAACACTGAACTTAATTTGAAAATATTAAAAGAGATTCAAAATTTAAAAACAACCCTGGGTATTTTTAATGTAAAGCATTGGTGGACATCTCTTTGTGTTTCAGTGCATGTTTGCAACTAAAGTTGACCCTTAAACAACATGGGTTTAAACTGGGTGTGTTCATTTATATGCAGAATTTTGTCAATAAATATATTGGGAATTTTTTTGGAGATTTATGGCAATAAAAATCTCACATACAAACAATGCATGAGTGTACAAAATACATGTAGATACTATTCTATTTTATCATTTTGTACCATAAATCTATTATTAGAAATGCCCACAAATCTATTACTAAAATGTTAAAATTTATTACAACTTATGCACACATACATTTACACACCTTACACGGTGCCGATCACAAAGAAATAAAAGCAAACACAATGATTCAGTATTAAGTTATAATTGCATGAATTACCTGTATCATATACCACACTACTACAATAATTTCATAACCACTTCCTGTTGCTGTTGCAGTGAGCTCAAATATCATGAAAATCTGCTTTAAAACTGTAGGACACTCGTCATCACTACATGAACAGTCCTTTCTCCAGTAAATTGTGTGTCACAGTGAAAAGTTATCTCTCACAGTTCCCACACATTTATTACAGTGTTTAGTGCAATATTGTAAACCTTGAGAAACACCATGAGACCCATGTGATGTACCACTAGTAATGCTGAAAGTGCTCCCAAGAAGCAGAGAAATGTCATGACATTATAAGAAAAGTTGAATTGCTTGGTATGTACTGTAGATTGAGGTCTGCAGATGCAGTTGCCTGTCATTTCCCATAAATGAATCCAGCCTAAGGATGATTAGAAAAAAGGAAAGAAAATTTGTGAAGCCCATGCTGCAGTTATTTCAACAGGTGTGAAAATCTTGCACTTTTTGCAAAACAGAAAATGTTTGTTAATCAACTGTTTATATTATTGGTAAGGCTCTGGTCAAGAGTAGGCTGTTAGTTAAGTTTTGAGGGAGTCAAAAGTTATATGAGAGTTTTCAACAGCAGGTAAGGGGTCAGCACTCCTAACCCACATGCTGTTTGAGAGTCAACTGAATTATCACTATGTTTATCCTATTTTTATTAGAGCATCGCTATAAGTGGGCACATTTATACCCCTGCATTTCTGCATCACTTTATTATGTTGGTATTTCTATGGCCATTTATAGGATATCACATATTTATATCTATAATGGAACTATTAGGGTATTTATCTATATATTATTTATTCATGCACTTGTTTATTGAGTATTAAAAGATTTGTCAAAAGATTGTGGATGATTTCAAAATATAACACTCTTAATAGGGGCACTTAAATTATATGTCTGTAGCATACTTTGTATTATGTGACTATTTGTGGGCAGAACTTATAGCTGGATTTACCTATGGACCCATTTCTGTATATCTGCCTTTACAGAAATTCTTTGGCTTATGTGCCAGTTCTGGCTATCAGAATATTTTCAATAATTTTATTTATTTTTAATGTGTTAATATAGCTGATAAAAAACAAATTTTAGAACTCACAAGATTTGTGTTCTAATTGTTTCTTTATAATTTTCTCAGCAGCCTTGAGTGAGCTATATACAAAATGTCAGTGAAGTGACACTTCACATAAAATAGTTGTTACAATGGTCTTTAAACACATATACATATCTATAGAGAACCAGCTTGCCTGGGAGACCCCCATAGGTATTGAGAGGCAGACACCCAGATAGCACAACAGAGTGGATCTATCCTGGGGACCAACAGCCTGAGAAACTGTGGGTCTGACAGCTCTCCAGGACTGAAGGCACAGAACAGAGATTCATCCACATATTTATTTGCTCTTTGATAGGTGATTCTTATTAATACACAGGTGTTCTACATATACACCTAACTCAGGAATCTATCAAGTAAGCAGCTGTTACCTGCCCACCACTAATTACAAACTGAAAGGTATCCTCCACAAAGAAGCCATGGGGGCAGGGTACACTTAATGTTTCTCAACATCTTTCCCCTTCTTTGTTTCACAAGTACAGATCCATCTTGGTGAACTATTTCTCAGAGGCTTCTGAATCCATACTTGCAAAACACAAAGAAAAACAAAACAGAGCAATAATGTAATTGCAATAGCAATAATAGATCCTCCAAGTGTTTGCATCCAAATTTTAGGGCTGCCAATCTATCAGCAGCTTCCTCAAGCACCTCTGAACCTGACTACCTAGTCTTACGTTTCTTCCTTAAGGAGTTGGGCTTGAAAAATATTTTTGGAAATAGGGAAGAGGTCGTTCTTCTGTAACTACTTTCTGTTAAAAAGTGGCATTGAGGGCCCTCTAGGTCCCTCCTCCTTGCTTGCTGTCTAAAGGCCTTTCCAGGTGCCATTTTATTCTCTCCCAATTATGTTCAGTATCATTATACTATTTAGAGTTACTAAAGATAATCTACAACTCTCCTACCACCAAAAGATATGGAGGGGAGCTTAACACAGCTCTGACTCTAAAGAGTTTTAATTTCTTGTAAACTTCTAATGAATAAGGACTAGGGCCTGATTCTCTATTATATTTTCCTTACCAGACTTGTTTTGGTTTTAGGGCCATAGGTATTTTTCAAAGTTCTTTTTATCCAGCTCTTAATATTGGCCATACTATTTTTTGTCATGGTCCTACTAATCCCCCATTTCTCCAGACAATAGAGCTGTTGATCTCAGTATGTATAAAGTCCAAATAATTGTAGTTCTTTATTGATCATCTTAATTTTATGTTACTACAAGAGGACTGACCAGTGTAATCATTGCTAAGTATCCCCTTAGGGGACAAATAATCAATAATAACTCCACAGTAACTGTTGTGCAGCACCTCAGCCTCTGTCACAACACAAACTTCCTAGATTAATGTTCTTAACTTAGGGGACCACAACTGCAAATTGTCATGCCTCCAAATCTCCCTCTTTTCTCACTTATTGAATTCTGGCTTGAGTGAAATCAGTTACCATAATTCTAGGAAAACAAGTGCCTGAAGTGGTTACTGTAGTTCTAGGAATAGAAACAGTTACAGCAGCAGAGTTCAAAATATACGGAGGACCTGGCCATACCTCAACAAGATACTGAGGAGGGGCTGATGGACACACCTTTTCCTTGATTGACTTTTCATCTTTTTGCCTTATGATTTCATTACATACTTCACCATACTCCTTCTCCTGAATATTCACCTGAATATTCTCCAGAATTCCTTTTCCTCTTCTTGGGTCCAAAATAGCTCCAGGGCAAAACCTACCAAAGCCCAAACAGACCACACCAAATAAGCTCCATGTTTGCTTTCTCTTTGATCCATGTTACCCCAATATGGTCAAGCTCCCCCACTTGCCCCTGGGAGATTCCTTCAGACATTCTCAGGCTAATCCCAAGCTCTCCCAGGTAACCCTAGGAGGTTTTTTTCTCTAACATTCTCGGCCTAACTCTGAGTTCTCTCTAACTCACCTGGGAGTCTCCCCTGGGTGAGTTATATAAGGAGGCAGCTTTAGCATGAATTTGATTCAACAGTTCGATTACTATGCTATAATAACTGCTTACTGGAGTATGTGACATTAAAAATATGGATTACATGAAATGAAGGAACTTAAGTGGATGACAGTTCTTGGCATGTAGATGGCATTAAATAAATTTTAATAACTCCATTTCTATATAAAGAGTAGAGTAAGAAAGAGAAGGCATCTATCTTTCAAGTGAGAGTATCAATACCACTACAAATAAAAGCCTGTTATGGAATACTGGAAATAATACTGTAGTATTTTACAAATATCCATCTTTAAAATTAAGTAAAGAGAAATGAAAGTTTAAAATAATTTGGAATCAAAAAACATTTACCATATGCCATTAGTATATTAATTACAGTATAAACTTTTATGATTACATTAATTTTCTTCTATTAAAAATCCAGAACTGAATACTGAAAAGTAATGTATCATTCATGGATACTTGGAGGTATCATTCCTTTGTAATTCTGGAAGACAACACAAAGAAAATTAATACTGTAATTGTATTAATTATCTATCTCTCATTATCTATAACCACCATCAAACATTGTTTCTTCTAAGACACTCTGTCACTATTATATGTAATTTTTTTTAGATTTTTAAATATTTGACCCCTTCGCACTTAGCTAACAAAGTTCTTATCTCTCCTTACTTGTCAATTTTAACCTCAACCAGTAGAAGTAAGCACCATAGACACTCAAAATATCTATATCAGTGAATTGGCAGGAAACATTTCCTAAATCTCACTAAGAAATCTATGCATCAAAACAACTAATAAGAATATATATATATATATACACACACATATATATACATAAATATATATATACACATATATATATATATGAAAAAGGTACAGAACAAATAAGCATATAGGATTTGTTGATATAAGACACATGCATATGGGATTACTTCAAAATTGATAGCAAACCTTGACCTTCACCTGCTTCCTCGTTCATTTTAAAAAGCATTTGAAAGTGGAGAGAAAGGTCAGGTTACCTACAAAGGGAAGTCCATCAAACTAACAGTGAATCTCTCTGCAAAAACCCCACAAGCAAGTTAGAATGGTGATCATTAAAATGTCTGGAAACAACAGAGCCTGGTAAGAATGCATAGAAATAGGACTGCTTTTACACTGTTGATGGGAGTGTAAATTAGTTCAACCAGTGTGGAAGACAGTGTGGCAGTTCCTCAAGGATCTATAACCTGAAGTACCCATTTGACCCAGCAATCCCATTACTGGTTATATACTCAAAAGAATTATAAACCTTCCTACTATAAAGACACATGCACCCATATGTTTATTGCAGCACTGTTTACATAGCAAAGACTAAGAACTAACCCAAATGTCTATCAGTGATAGACTGGATAAAGAAAATGTGGCACATATACATCATGGAATACTATGCAGCCACAAAAAAGAATGAGCATATGTCCTTTGCAGGGACATGGATGAAGCCTGAAGCCGTCAGTCTCAGCAAACAAACACAGGAACAGTAAACCCAACAGTGCATGTTCTCACTCATAAGTGGGAGTTGAACAATGAGAGCACATGGACACAGTGAGGGAAACATCACACACCAGGGCCTATCAGGAGGTAGGGAGCAAGGGGAGGGAGAGCATTAGGACACATACTTAATGCATTCAAGGCTTAAAACCTAGCTGACAGGTTGATACCTGCAGCAAACCACAATGTCAAATAAATACCTATGTAACAAACTTGCACATTCAGCACATGTATTCCAGAATTTAAAGTAAAATAAAATAAATGAATATTAATACGTTTAAAAAACAGAAAACTAGAATTAGAAATGGAACTTGAAAATTGGACTGAATTGCTGCAATTTCATAATAAAATTTGAATGGATAAAAAAAAGAAGAAAAATTACCTTCTAAGTATTTATTTTTCTTAATTTATACTCTCATTTTTTTCAGGGTATATTTCACTTATTCAACTAGATGTTTTAGAAATCAGTGAATTTACAATATGGTCTAACTATAATGCATCTCTAACACTACCTGTCTTATTGTTGAATTTCCTTTAATATGCCATCACAACAAATGACTTTTATTTAGCATAGTAGGCTGTGGGGGTCGCCCCTGCGAGAGGGTAACAACTTGGCCTCCACCATTAGGAGAGCTTGACTCCTTACACATTTTCCCTGGCTGGAGGCTGTCGAGCTATGAGTGAGAGGAAATTAAGAAGAGAATGAAAGAGGAAATTGAGAATGATTAAGCAGGGCACTATCCTCAGCCTTCTTGGCCGATGAGATAATGGCCAGGTGAAAGCTGAAGTGAGTTAATTGGGTATTGTGTTCCCCTTTCTGGCTCCTGATCTAAGACTTTGTTTACCAGGCATTGTTTCAGCCTAGCGACCTCCCATGCGGTCCTTGTTGCTTGCAGATGCACGGTTTACTGCTGAGCTTGTGACTTCTAGTTAATTAAAGATTGTTATCCAAGTTACTGATTGTTCTAACAATATGGATAATCAGCATCACCTATTTCCCATTGATCTTTTAATTTAGTATTTGTTCCCTTTGACAGTTCCTCAGAATCATCCCCAAGGAATTTTCTGTTCCTTTTATTGTTTGAGTAATGATCTGCATTGAGGTAATGATGTTAAAGAAAACAGTATATAAGGAAACCTACTGCACAAATAAAATCACTGTACGGGCATAGCCCATCCAGTCCTCCAGACCCCTCCTCTCTCTGTCTCCTTTCTTTCCGTGCATGCCCTCTTCCAGGTTTGGGACCCTCTTGCTGGACGAGATTCCCGGGCTCGCGTTCAGTTCACAACAGTAGGCAATATTCCTAATGGTGTAAAGAAGAAATAAAGAACAAGGAAAAAGAAAATTGGATTTTCTCTTATCTAAGATATTTTGTTTAATAGTTTAGAAAGTTTTTCTGGATAAATGATGCAGATAAAAATGTACTATTCTCTTTCATTGTAAGGAAAGTGACTAGATAACAAAATAGTCTCTTCATATGCTTAACTTTACTCTGTAGGCACTGTGAAATATTCCAGGTTGTCTTCAGTTGAAATGCTGAGACTGAACCCCTAGAAATTCCACATCTCCTTTTATACACTAATAAAATAAGTGAGGCAGTGGCTACTATGAATGCTTTACACAAAGACACTTGTATCTGGGGACAAAACAGGAGACTGTCTTTCTAAAGAGTAATAAAAAGTGCTAAAAACCATAAACAAATGTGTATTCATTTTCTACTTTAATCATATTGACTCAAAAAATGCAAACTAATGAATTGTATTTTGTGATATAAATATGACTTTTAAAAGAAATGTAAATACTGAGATGAAATGGATGCTATTTTTTTGTTTTGTTTCGTTTTTTTAAATCTCAGCCTTTATTATTAAAATCAGCCACATATTGCTCTCCTTATATATCGCTATTCTTATGTCTTGAGGCCCATTGTTATTTTTTTATGCCATTCACTTATATGTAGCTCATCCAAACGTTTACTTTATTAACAATTCCCAACCACGAGAATACCATTCCCCAAGCCACTCCAAAGAAACTTCTCATCACTTGGGTAAATGATTGCCAAATTGCTCACCTTATAGCTTCTCTCAATAGACTTCCAAGTACAAATCTACCTCCGCATGTTAGGTAGAAAAACCATAACCCTGGGGACTATTAACTTGTTGCTATATCTCTTCCATGATTAGGTGACCTTAAAAATAGGAAGGGAATCTAGGCGAGCTTAATATAATCATGCAAGCTCTTAAAGAGCAGAAGTTTCTGGCAAGTTGCAGAAGTCAAAAACCTTCCAAGCATGAGGTAGATTTGAACAATCTTTGGTTTCTTTGAAGAGTGTGATGGGACAAGGAGCAGCCTGTAGATGTTATGAATAGCCCCAGCTAACCCAGCAAGAAAAAAACAATTGCTCCATGCTACAACCACAAGGAACTAAATTTGTCAAGGAATCTGAATGGGTGCGTGTGGAAGCAGATTATTCTTCAATATTTACCATTAAGAGCCCAGGCAGGCTGACAACTTAATAAAAATTAAGATTGCCATACCCTGGGCAAAGAACCCAATTGAACCCATCTAAATTTCTGTCCTACATAACTGAATAGTAAATGGTGTTGAAGTTGCTAGATTTTGGTAATTTTTGTTGCTTAGCAATGAAAAACTCATGATTAATAAGCTAGTTATTTTTTAAAAAATTTGGAGCAGATTCTATTTTCCAAATGAAACATGTAGAAAGTGTGCAAAAGTTGTATCAGGATTTCTCAGATTAAAAACATAGTTATCCCTACACATCAATACAGACCCTCACTTTATCCTATGTGGTCCCAACACCGAACCCCAGGAATCTTTAGAATACTTTAACAAGAGAATTTGTATAATTTGAGTCTTGAATATTAGAACCAAATATTATAAGAGTTTTTTTTAGAAAGATTCTCACTCTTGTTACCCAAAGATTATAAGAATTTTTTTTTAGAAAGATTCTCACTCTTGTTACCCAGTGCAATGGTGCTATCTAGGCTCACTGCAACCCCTGCCTCCACAAGTGATTCTCTTTCCTCAGTCTCCTGAGTAGCTTGGGATTACAGGCACCCACCACCACATGCTGCTATTTTTTATATTTTTAGTAGACACAGGTTTCACCATGTTGACCAGGCTGGTCTTGAACACTTGACCTCAGGTGATCCACCTGCCTCAGCCTCCCAAAGTGCTGGGAATACAGGAGTGAGCCACCGTGCCCATCCTCTAAGGAGTTTCCCATGTAAAGTTTATTCTGTTTAATCCTGGTTTAGGATACAAGTGACTCTTAATTAGCTACTTGGATCAAAGTCTAGACACAGTTTTTAACTATATCTTAACTAATAGCTCCTACAGCCAAATTCTGTCAGTACCTACTAGCACTTCTCATTGTAAACAGAAAATATCCTACTGCCAGCTCTAATCTGAACAAAAACATAAGAGTAAGCATGTGATGGCATATATCCCACACTATAATGATTTCTTGCCAAGCTGAAGAGCAGGCAAAAATACAATCTTCCCACACAATTCCTGAAAAACATGGACATTTCCATGAGTGGATTTCATCACTAAAATGAAAAAAAAAGATACTTAACAATTATGTTGTAGCAGATGAATCAACTGTTTGTAAAAAAAGATTCTCAAGAAAACAAATAGAAGTCCTGAGAAAGTAGTCAATTCTCAAATGTAACACTCTCTTTAGTTTAAAAACCAGAGCATGCCTTTTAGTTGGTACTCAAAGGAATGCCTGAGTAGGGTAATTTATTTTTACAATGATTAGTGGGCTAGTTATTAGCATTTGACATTTATTGGCAAATATTCCCTAAGCTGAATTTGTACGTGTAGAATTTCTCTTTCCATGCCTAGCACATTTCTCTATTTTATTTTCACTGGAAGGTGTTTGTTGAGCTTCTCAAACAGAAGTTTCAGGTAATAGATAATCAACTGAATAAATTCTGGGAGATATTTTCCCGGTATGATAGAGCATTGCTGCATAGCAAAACAGTACAGGACTTGCTTTGGCATAAATACTGTTGGCACCTACTTGAAAATGTTCTACTTTGTAAGCATTTCTAGCAGAGTTTCAAGCATCTATTAGTCATCTTATTTGGATATTTTAAATAATAATTACACCACACAGGTAGCACTCTTAAATATATGATCTCTTAACAATGGTGAAAGTAAAAAAAAGAAAAACCACATTTTTATTTCGTTTGTTCAGGAAGAAATTATGAAAAAATGTGTAAATGAGCAAACGGACTAAAGTGTGTCTTACCTAGTGCACTCTTCTGGATTATTTGATTTTAAACAAAGCTGTATCTTTTATTATTTTGAAATTTTTACAACTCTTTTATTTTTAATATATTCTATTGCACTTTATGTTCTGGGGTACATGTGCAGAACATGCAGGATTATTGCATAGGTACCTACATGGTAATGTGGTTTGCTGCCTCCATCTCCATTACCTATACCTGGTGTTTCTCCGTATGTTATCCCCCCAACTCTCTACCCCCTACTTTCCCTCCCCTAGTCCCCCTCAAAAGACCCCAGTGTGTGATGCTCCCCTCCTTACATCCATGTGTTTTCAATGTTCAACACCCACCTATGAGTGAGAACATGTGGTGTTTGATTTTTCTGTTCTTGTGTCAGTTTGCTGAAAATGATGGTTTCCAGGTTCATCCCTGTTTCTACAAAGGACACGAACTCATCATTTTTTATGGTTGCATAGTATTCCATGGTAAATATGTGACACATTTTTCTCGTCCATTCTATTATCAATGGGCATTTGGGTTGGATTCAGGTCTTTGCTTTGAAAACAGTGCTGCTATGAACACATGCGTGTGCATGTGTCTTTATACTAGAATGATTTGTAATCCTTTGGATATATACCCAGTAATGGAATTGCTGGGTCAAATGGAATTTCTATTTCTTGGTCATCAAAGAGTTGCCACACTGTCTTCCACAATGGTTGAACTAATTTACACTCCCACCAACAGTGTAAAACTGTTTCTGTTTCTCCACATCCTCTCCAGCATCTGTTGTCTCCAGATTCTTTAATGGTCACCATTCTAACTGGTGTGAGATGGTGTCTCAATGTGGTTTTGATTTGCATTTCGCCAATGACCAGTGATGATGAGCATTTTTTCATATGTTTCTTGGTGTCATATACGTCTTCTTTTGAAAAGTGTGTATTTATATACATTGCCCACTTTTGAATGGGTTTGTTTTTTCTCTTGTAAATCTGTTTTAGTTCTTTGCAGACTGAATATTAGCTCTTTGTCAGATGGGTAGATTGCAAATTTTTTTTTACCATTCTGTTGGTTGCCAGTTGACTCTGATGATTGTTTCTTATGCTGTGAAGAAGCTCTCGAGTTTAATTAGATCTCATTTGTCTATTTTGGCTTTTATTGCCAATGCTTTTGGTGTTTTAGTCATGAAGTCCTTGTCTATGCCTATGTCCTAAATGGTTTTGCCTAGGTTTTCTTCTTGGGTTTATGGTGTTAGGTCTTACGTTTAAATCTTTAATCCATCTGGAGTTAATTTTAGTGTAAAGTGTCAGGAAGGGGTCCAGTTTCTGCTTTCTGCACATGGCTAGCCAGTTTTCCCAACACCATTTATTAAACAGGGACTCCTTTTACCATTGCTTGTTTTTATTATGTTTGTCAAAGCTCAGATGGTTGTAGATGGGTGGCATTGCCTCTGAGTCCTCTGTTCTGTTCCATTGGTCTATATCTCTGTTTTAGTACCATTGTCATGCGGTTTTGATTACTGTAGCCTTGTAGTATAATTTGAAGTCAGGTAGCATGATTCCTCCAGCTTTGTTCTTTTTGCTTAGAATTGACTAGGCTATGTGGGCTCTCTTTTGGTTCCATATGAAGCTTAAGGTGGTTTTTTCCAGTTCTGTGCAGAAAGTCATTAGTAGCTTGATGGGGATAGCATTGAATCTATAAATTACTTTGGGCAGTATAGCCATTTCACAATATTGATTCTTCCTAACCATGAGCATGGAGTGTTTCTCCATTTGTTTGTATCCTCTCTTATTTCCTTGAGCAGTGGTTTGCAGTTCTTGAAGAGGTCCTTCACATCCTTTGTCAGATGTATACCTAGGTATTGTATTCTCTTTGTAGCAATTGTGAATGGCAGTTTGTTCTTTATTTGGCTTTCTGTTAGTCTGTTATTGGTGTATAGGAATGCTTGTGATTTCTAGACCATGATTTTTTTTTTTATCCTGAGACTTTGCTGAAGTTGCTTATCAGTTTCAGGAGATTTGGGGCAGAGATGATGGGGTCTTCTAAATACACAATCATGTAATCTGCAAATAGAGATAATTTGACTTCCTCGTTTCTTAATTGCATACACTTTATTTATTTTCTTGACTGATTGCTCTGGCTAGAACTTCCAATACTATATTGAATAGCAGTGGTGAGAGAGGGCATCCTTGTTTAGTGCCAGATTTCAAAGAGAATGCCTCCAGTTTTTGCCCATTCAGCATGATATTCACTGTGGGTTTGTCTTAAATAGCTTTTATTATCTTGAGATAAGTTCAATTGATACCAATTTATTGAGAGTTTTTAGGATAAAGTGCTATTGAATTTTGTCAAAGGCCTTCTCTGCATCTATGGAGATAATCAAGTGGTTTTTGTCTTTGGTTATGTTTATGCGGTGGATTATGTTTATAGATTTATGTATGTTGAACCATCCTTGTATTCCCAGGAGGAAGTCTACTTGACCATGATGGATAACCTTTTTGATGTGCTGTTACAATCGGTTTACCAGTATTTTATTGAAGATTTTTGCATCTATGTTAATCTTGGATATTGGCCTGAAGTTTTCTTTTACTCTTGAGTTGTTCGTGGGTTTGGTATCAGGATGATGTTGGTCTCATAAAATGAATTTGAGAAGGATTACCTCTTTTTGTATTGTTTGGAATAGTTTCAGAAGGAATGGTACCAGTTCCTCTTTGTATGTCTTGTAGAATTTGGCTCTGAACCCATCTGGACCTGGACCTTTTTTGGTTGGTAGGCTATTAATTGCTGCCTCAACTTCAGCCCTTGTTATTGGTCAATTCAGGGTTTTGACTTCTTCCTGGTTTAGGGGTGGGAGGGTGTAACTGTCCAGAAATTTATCAATTTCTTCCAGGTTTACTGCTTTATGTGCATAGAGTTGTTTGTAGTAATCTCCAATGGTAGTTTACATTTCTGTGGAATCTGTGCTCATACCTCTTTATCCATTTTTACTGCATCTCTGAGATTCTTCTCTCCTTTCTTTTTTATTAGTCTGGCTAGCAGTCTATCTATTTTGTTGATCTTTTCAAAAAAACAGCTCCTGGATTTATAGATTTTTTGAAGGTTTCATTGTGTCTCTATCTCCTTCAGTTCTACTCTGATCTTAGTTATTTCTTGTCTTCTGCTAGCTTTTGAATGTTTTTGATCTTGCTCCTCTACCTTAATCAATTTCAATGATAGGGTGTCAATTTTCAATCTTTCCTTGCTTCTTATGTGGGCACTTATTGCTGTATATTTTCCTCTAGAGAGTGCTTTAAATGTGTCCCAGATATTCTGATATGTTGTGTCATATTTGTATTAGTTGTTTGCATGTTTACTTTCTCCCTGGGATATAATCTCTTTTTAACCAAGGATCTTCTTTGTACCTCTATTTTGAGAAATAAAACCAGTTCCCAACATAGGATAGCCACTCAATAAAATAATATCTGTTTAATAAATATACAAACTTTAAAAAGTATTCAGAGAGTCTTTGGTGTAAAGTACCAGTTCCTCCTCACTCTTGGAAACCAATCAGTAGAATGAATTCCTTTTATGTTGAATCTGGTATCTCATTTGGTCTGCATTTTATCTGCTTGTCTGTGGCTTTGATGTGATGATTCCAGAAAAGACATGTTGTTGAACTGGTGGCTATGTTTGGGGAAAACAAAAGCCTAGATTTCTAAGATAAACTTTCTGTCACAGAGGTAGTAGAGACAGTACACATGATAGTCAGACTTTGAAGTCAGTCTAGGTTTGATTTCCAGTTATGCTAGCTGTGTGACTTAAATTATGCAACCTCTATGTTGCCTATTTTGTAGCATTGTTAAAATTATATTCGTTAAGATGTGCATATATTCATGTCTACACATACACCTATGTGTATATAGAGATATCTAGAAATACACATAAATATAAAAATAGACACCAAACATAAACTTAAACCAGGTTTGGGCATTGTATAAAGTTTTTGTTACTAATATCAATCATAGTTTTAATATTTTTATTGAAAGCATCTGGTAACTTAGAGCTTTTGTACTTTATTTGGCAAATAGTTTTCTGGTTCCCATGGTTTTGTTAGCCTTCACTAGTCTGCAATGAAATGTTAATTTATTTTAAAGACCATGTATTCATTTTTTTCTATTTTCAATTAATAAAAGAAAACATTCATACACAGAGGAGATGTAATTTATCTGCTTTGAGAAAATTTTAAAGAAACTAGAAGGTATATAAAAATCAAACCCTAAATAATGATAAAAATAGATGTATCCTCTGTAAAAATGTGGAATAAACTACTGAATCATTCATGGTTATCCATATTCAGAGAAATTCATGAATATATTCAAGTACATGTATTCACTTATTTGTGGATTAATTTTCAATTTATTTCATTCTTCAATATAATCTATGATATATACCTGCTTTATTTATTATTTAAGGAAAGTTGTGCTTTTATTTTCTATTTATTTCACTAGCTCAAATCAAGATGATTCAAATAATCAGTCACTCAAGAAAAAGCAACTTTTGCAATTGAAGGTAAATTGTGCTTTAAATAAGCTAAAAAAGTATTTATGCTTAAGTCAGTCATTAATAATAAGACTGGCCTTTTATCCAGCTCTACTTTTAAACCAGAAACAGCAGTACATGTAAAATAAAAAAGATAATTCCATGTGAATATATTACAGTGTCTTGGGAAGTACAGTTCAAAATATACACTAAGGAATAATGAACATTTTCTTATCTGTCTAAAAGTTACATGAATCACAATAAAGACTAACACAGTCCTGAACAATGTGTGAACAACACCAGTACATGGATTTGCACCTTGTTTCACTTGGAGATTCAAGAGCTAATGGAAATTCTTTTTCATTAAAATTATAGCTAAGTATAAGCTACCAAGATTTCTTAAAACTTAGTAAGTAGCCCCAATCTCAAAGCATAAACTAAAGAAATAAAAGGTGCTATTTTGTTTATTTTCTTTATGAACACATAAGCTCCTTTAGCTCAAATGGGTCTAACTAGACTCAAAAAAAATTACACACACACACACACACACACACACACACGCACACACACAAAAATATTTAATTAATTAATACATTTAATACATATCTGTATTTATATGAAAAACATTTGTCAATTCAGAAATTCTAACATGGATGGTAAACAAGCCACATATCAATTAATTTCTTTGCTAAAAATTATTGTTTTACTATATAAACCTACCCATTTGTTAATTAAAATATCAGGCTTCCTTCATAAGTTATTTGGAATTTAAAACTGCTTAGAAAATATGACCAATCGTTATTTTTAAAATTTAGCTTTAAAGAGCTGAGCAGCATTTTTCATTAGTTTACTGTTTGTGTTTATAAATTTTATCTTAATAAAATACAATAATAACGAATTCGCTATATAATGAAACACAGCACATAGAAGTAATATCTACCATTCAATAAGTTCTTTTGACAAGAGACACCAGAAAACCTCAGAACAGCAAATAAATTTTCTTAAGAAAAATGATTCGAAAATTTAAACATTTAAACATAAGACCTAACACCATAAAAACCCTAGAAGAAGATCTAGGCAATACCATTCAGGACATAGGCATAGGCAAGGACTTCATGACTAAAACACTAAAAGCACTGGCAACAAAAGCCAAAATAGACAGTTGGGATCTAATTATATTAAGAGCTTCTATACAGTAAAAGAAACTATCATTAGAGTGAACTGGCAACCAACAGAATGGGAAAAAATTTTTGCAAGCTACCCATCTGACAAAGGGCTAATATCCAGAATCTACAAAGAACTAAAGCAGATTTACAAGAAAAAAAAAAACCATCCACAAGTGGGCAAAGGATATGAACTGACACTTTTCAAAAGAAGAGATATATGATGCCAACAAACATATAAAAAAAAATACTCATCATCACTGGTCATTAGAGAAATGCAAAGTAAAACCATATTGAGACACCATTTCACACCAGTTAGAATGGTGATCATTAAAACATCTGGAGACAACAGATGCTGGAGAGGATGTGGAGAAATAAGAACACATTACACTATTGGTGGGGTTACAAATTAGTTCAACCATTGTAGAAGACAGTGTGATGATTGGTCAAGGATCTAGAAATAGAAATTCCATTTGACCCAGCAATCCCATTACTGGGTGTATACCCAAAGGATTATAAATCATTCTATTGTAAAGACAATGCACACATATGCTCATTGTGGCACTGTTTATAATAACAAAGACCTGGAACCAACCCAAATGTCCATCAATGATAGACTGGACAAAGAACATGTGGCACATATACACCATGGAATACTGTGCAGCGATAAAAAAACATGAGTTCACGTCCTTTGTAGGGACATGAATGATTCTGGAAACCATCATTCTCAGCAAACTGACACAAGAACAGAAAACCGAACACCAGAGGTTCTCCCATTTGAGGTGAACATTGAGAACACTTGGACACAGAGAGGGGAACATCAAACACTGGGGTCTGTTGAGGGGTGGGGTTCTATGGGAGGGATAACAGGGGTTGGGGAGGTTGGGGAGGGATAACACTGAAAGAATTGCCTGAGGTACGTGACGGGGGGATAAAGGCAGCAAACCACCATGGCAGGTGTGTACCTACGCAACAATCCTGCAAGAGCTGCATGTGCACTCCAGAGCTTAAAGTATAATTTAAAAAAAAAAAAAGAATGTTGTTTCCTAAAGTGTAAATTGGGACTTTTTACAAGTAATCTGGAGACTGTCTCTTGCATTGGACTCATCTCTTTCCTCCTTCTAGTTACATTTTTTCTCCCCTCTTCTTTTTATCAAGTCATTTTAAATGTGCATGTACTTCGAAAAATGAAGCGTACAAAATCCTCTGCACTTCTTTTTCATTACTTATCCTGTTTTCCAACATCTCATGGAGATTTGGAAAGAAGGAAATGCTACTTTTATCCAGGGTCCTGAAGTCATCAAGCCATCATGTTACTAAAATTTTATTTTTACACAAAATTTAATAATGGTGTAGAAAGAATTTCAATTTCAGGTTTTTGTTTTTGTTTTTTTTTGAGACAGAGTTTCGCTCTTGTTACCCAGGCTGGAGTGCAATGGCGCGATCTCGGCTCACCGCAACTTCCACCTCCTGGGTTCAGGCAATTCTCCTGCCTCAACCTCCTGAGTAGCAGGGATTACAGGCATGTGCCACCATGACCAGCTAATTTTTTGTATTTTGAGTAGAGACAGGGTTTCACCATGTTGACCAGGATGGTCTCAATCTCTTGACCTAGTGATCCACCTGCCTCTGCCTCCCAAAGTGCTGGGATTACAGGCGTGAGCCACTGCACCCGGCCCAATTTCAGGTTTTAACAAGAAGACAGAATATACAATTACTCACTGTTATTTGGAATTTTTCAGCTTAAAAATTTCAGAGGCATTTTGAGACTTATATTTCCTCTCCATGGAAGATCTATTGAAAAACAAAATATTCTCATATGCTTGAAAATATGTAAGTTTAATTCCAACTGATGCAGCAAATGTATTAATGATTTCTTAAGCTTTCTACAATTCTTATGGCTCCAACATTTCATCTATGTACACAGAGTTGATGTTACTCTCAATGTCATTTGTACTAAAAGCATTTTTAAAAAATCATTCTTAATGTGGTGCTTGGTATTTCAATGTGAAAATTGTTGGAAAGATTTAAAAAATAAAAACACTTAAGGAATAGTCACTACTATATGAAAGAGGTTTACTGTCACCATGGAATCAGTCTTTCATTGTGTAACAATGGCTTTGTACAAGTCAATTAGCCTCCCTTGTTCTTATATTTTTAATTTACAAAATGAGGGAAAAATTCTTAATAATACTACAGGTGTTTCATAATGATTGTATGATATTTAGTGTTTAAAAATTATCAAAATATAACTTATTGTGATTAATATTGATAAATTCTGATACTATATTTGCAATGACCTCTCCTCCATTGTCTTTCTGTCTTCCATTAGTGGATCTCCTAAACTAAATGTGTATCATGAATTCATCCTTGACACTTCCCTTTCTCTCACACTCCACATCCAATCCAGGGGACCAAATGTTCACATTATTTTGGACATCCAGTAGGTTTCTTCCACCCTATGACCACTCCTAAAATTTAGAACTAAGTCATCATTATTTATTTACTAGATTATGGAAAATGCTTGACAACTGTTCAGCCTGTTTCAGCCCTAACTTCCGTCAGTCTATTTTCAAACCCATACCCAGAGCTATCCTTTTAAAACACAAATCAAATCATGACCTCTACTTAAAATGTTGCAGTAGATGTTATTTTCATGCAGATGGAAGACAAAGTTATTACTACTGTGATCTGTAAAATTTTATCCACATGTTGTCTCTCTGAACTGTCTCTCATGGCTGACTGCACTCCAGCTGGCCCTCAAACAAGCCAGTTCTGATTTTGCTCCTGGGATTGTACACTTGTGATTTCTGTTTTCCAGTTTGTTCTTCCCCATAATATATACATCACTTGATTCACTGCTTCACATTTTTCTCAAATGTTCATTTTTTAATGAAGACTTAGCAATCTCAATTCTTGCACCACCCTTGTAACTATTACATTTTGCATTCTTTTCTTTCTCCATAGCAAGTAATATCTAATATATTGTAGCCTTTTAGTATTTGTTTACTGAAAGTAAAGTTCTTCAATGGAGGGATTGATTTGTGTGTGATGTGTGTTTTATTCACAACTGTATCTCCAATGGGTGGAATAGTTTAGTAAATATTTGTTAAATGAATAAATAAATGTCTCAAAAAATGGTGCATTTTTTTTTCTGTCGAGATTCCTGTGTTAGTTTCCTAACAGATAATTGCTGCTGTAAGCAATCATCACAAACCTGGTGGCTTCACATCACACAAATCTTAAGAGTTATATAGGCCAGAAGCCTAACACAGGTTTTATTGTGCTAATATCAAGGTGTCAGCAGGTCTGCATTTCTTTCTGGTATCTCAAGGAGAAAATTCATCTCCTTGCCTTTTCCAAACGTCTAGAAGCCACTCACATTCCATGCCTTGTGGCATATATCTTCAAAGCTAGCAATGTTACATCTCCCTGACTATTCTTCTGTAGTTACATCTCCTTCTGACTTTGACATCCCCTTCCTCCCTCTCTCACTTTTAAGGACCATTACAATTACATTATGCCCACCTGGATGATCCAAGATACTAGCTTTATTTCAAGGTCAGCTAACTGGCAAATGTAATTTAATGGAAACCTTTAATTCTCCCTTCTCACTTGCCTTAAGATAATCACAGGTTCTTGTAATTAAAATATGCATCTCTTTGGGTGGCCATTATTCTTTCTACCACGGTTCTCCTCTATGTGTTCTCTTGAATCTTTCTCCTCCTTCTTCAAAGCCTTGATTCAGCTCTCACCTTTCCTGTGACTGCTGTGCTAATATGACCAGTGACTTTCCAACAGACACACGTAAAGGACACTCTTTCATCCTTATGTTGTCTTATGCATCTGCAATGTATGAAGTCTAGAGCTCAAGCACTTTTTTAACTTCCTTACAGAAGCTGTCTGCCATCTTGCTTTCTTTGAAAGCAAATATTCCCTGGTTTGTTCTTAACCACTTGTCAATTATGACAACAATATTGTCATTCTTATTTTTATATTGTTCATATGTCTTCCATTTAAATGTTGGAGTTTCTCTATTGTTCTAAACTTGAAATCTTGCTATGTGATTCTGTGATCACTGGGCGTCTACTTTTGTATCTATAACTTAATAATAAACATCTCTGATAGGTAATAGAATTGTTTCCAATTGATTTAGAATATCTTCACAAATATTTTAGAATATCTAAATGGCCTTATATATATATGACAATTTGTTATTCATCCCCAAATCTTTTTTTTTGCATGTATCACCTCTCCTTAATGACATCAAGATATTCCAATCACTCATATCCTCTGCATCTTCCTCTCTCTTTATTTATCTATAGAAGATATAATTTATAACACTTAGACATAACCTGGATGTTTTACTCTTGTGTTATTTCTTTCTGCTGATTTATTCAAGTTTTCATCATTTCTCTCATAACATAGGTTTCATTACCTTCAGTTTTCCTTACTTTATATTTAAAGTACATACATGGTTTTCTATGTTGGGCAGGTCTACGTAAACCTACCCCCAAGGTCCAAGGAAGGTGAGAAACCAAAGAAACAGGCTGACATACCTGGTTTCTCAGAAAGAACTATTTATGAACAGAAGCTGTGTTTGTATCTGGTGCAAACAGAGATGGTGGATCCCTGTCCATTATCCCATAGACCAGAGCTTACATGCCTTAGGAAAGAAAAGTATAGGACAATTGTAGGGAAAGGCAAGAATGCTACATAAACCTGTCTAAGAACAGAATTTAGGGTCAAGATTGTTTTGATGTAAGGGTAGGATTTACAGTAAGTACATCCATTTATATAAGAAACAGTAGATAAAGTAGAAATTTTAGAGGCATTCCTGGAACTGGGGTCAAATAGAAGTCAACATGGTGGATTACCATCATGACAGAGATGCTTTAGCCTCCACACATGACTGCAATAATGTTTCTAGATTATAGCTCTAATCACATTACTGAACTATTTAACAGCTAGAGGAGAAAGGCCTAATTATTTTTGTGTGATGTATGAAGCTCTCATAGCCCAGCTTTGTTTTTCTTGCCTTTACTTCAGCTCCTCCATCTTGCTATGTTCTTGCTCCTGTTCTGTGCACTACATGAAGTTCACAAATATGCACCATTGTTTTAAAGATTATTCCATTTTCTCTAATGTTTTTTTTAAAATGAGTTCAAATATCATATCTACGGAAAAATTTCCTGACCTCTCTGTGAAAATGTGTTTAATTTCTCTTGTGAGTTCCTCAGCTGCTTTGTTCATTCTTCTATTATATTACTCTAGTAATTTGTTTATGTTTCCACCTCTAGACCATCAGTCTTGTGAGGAAATGGGCTACTATTTTTGAATCTTGAACATTTAGTAAGATAATTAATGCCAAATATTGGCTTGATGAATATTTGCTGAATTCATTATTTTTTTCTACATAATAATAGAAATAAAGAACTGATAACTGGTCTTGTAAAATGGTGGACAAGGATTATAATATTTTATAAACAATCAATCATCTTTCTTCAATTCCCATGGTCTATGGACCAAGTACCAATCATCTAACTTAAAGACACCAACCTTATCAAATCCATCCTTTTTTTATTACATTTTAGGTTTTGGGGTACATGTGCAGAACATGCAAGATAGTTGCATAGGTACACACGTGGCAGTGTGTTTTGCTGCCTTCCTCCCCTTCACCCACATTTGGCATTTCTCCCCAGGCTATCCCTCCCCAGCTCCCCACCCCGCTGTCCCTCCCCTATTTCCCCCAATAGACCCCAGTGTGTAGTACTCCCTTCCCTGTGTCCATGTGTTCTCATTTTTCATCACCGGCCTATGAGCAAGAATATGTGGTATTTCATTTTCTGTTCTTGTGTCAGTTTGCTGAGAATGATGTTCTTCAGTTTCATCCTTTTTTTTAACCTGTTACATATTAAGGTGAAAATTTTTATAATTTTGCTAATCAACAGCTATGGTTTTCAACTTAGAGTGACTTATCTCTTGTAATATTTGGTTGTTGGGATTCACTTGGGGTGGCTGGCAAAATATTATGGAAAACATTATCAAAAGTTATAGACTGTAATCTCAAACCTTTTGGAAGGTGGAAAGGTTTTATTGGGGCAGGCTGAAGGCAGCTGCTCATTTACATTAGCATAGGAAAGAGAGAAGATAGGAGGCTTCCCCAGTTTAAGTCTGTTTACCCCTTAACCCTTTGCCTCTCCTCTTTTTACTAATATAAATTTTGTGCTGGGTGGTCCTTTCAGCGGGAGATCAATGGAGGATCACCGGTTAATAGTGTTTATTCTGGACCCTGAACCTAAAGCTTTTATCTTTCATAAAACTACTCTTTTAACCATGTTAATTATCCACAAGTGTGTTAACTTAGAAACTCTGTTGTAAAATATGACTGAATAAATGTAACGATGGAGAAGGAGTCTTGGTCACTGGTGCATTTCACCCTCTGAAAGCAGCCTACGACTATCCCTAGACCACTTGAATCACTGTAATAGTGTGAGAGAGCTTTAATTCATCCATCATTGAGTAGGGGTCTGCAGGCCAGACTTCTGCAGGTGGTGGTTGACGTCTCTTTTGGTAATGTCTGGAGACATTTTTGTTTGTGACAACTAGGGAGATACTACTAACATCTAGTGGGTAGAGATTAGGGATACTGTTAAACATTGTGCAATGGAAAGGACAAGCCTCCACAACACTTATCCAGCCCAAAATGCCAATAGTGCAACTGTTGAGAAACTCTGTTGTTCAGTGTTTTACATCTCCCTCAAGGCAATATCTATATCTAAATCTAAATCAAATAATAAACTTGCTTTGGAATAAATATCTGTATCTATATTTATTTATTTCCTCATTCTGTGCTTTTTTATATAGTTTCAGAAATAAACTACAATTTTCTGACTCATAGACAGATTTTGAACAATGAGAACACATGGACACAGGGAGGGGAGCATCACCAACTGGGGTCAGTTGCGGGGGACTAGGGGAGGGACAGTGGGGAGCAGGGAATTGGAGAGGGATAACATGGGGAGAAATGCCAGATATAGGTGATGGGAATGGAGCAGCAAACCACATTACCTATGTAACAATCCTGCAGATTCTTCACAAGTACCCCAGAACCTCAAGTACAATAATATATATATATATATATATATATATATATATATATATATATATATATATTCAATTTTCTTAAAGGACAAAACATAGCTTTGTGTGAATGCTACGGTTTTCATTTCTTAAATTTATACTACCTACTTATGCTTATGTGTTTTTAAATTTTAGTGTATTACTGTTTATAAGGACAAAACATTATTTAAAAAAATTAATTTGGAAAATATCATCCAAGATGAGTTCACTTATTTCAAAAGAGAAAAAAGACACATTATGCCTTAAAGTATCTTTCAGAGATGTTATTATAACATCACATGAATGAAAATTAATTAATGCTTTGTTCCTGCACTAGACTTCCTTTTGTAAGCTGTAAGTAGAGATCATTTCTTTTGCTAAACATATAATAAGAAAAATTAAACATAGCCTTATTCCAAGTTTAGGAACAATAGAATGACAAAATAGAAAGCTCTTCAGTTTCTATACCAGCATGTGTCTTTTCTTCCCCAAAGCTTCCTGGATATATTACTGAAGGTGAAACACTCAATGCAGAAATACTATGCTGAATTTTAATAAAAAGTTAAGAAATGCCAAACAAAGAGAAACATTAGGCTTTGCCTTATTTTTCCATGATTTATGAAGCTTATTTATAAAAGAGCTTGCAGATTTCCTGTAGCCTACGGAAGAAAACAGACACTCCAGTTTGATGTATCCTGAAACCATATTGACCATTTATAGTATAACATAACATTCAGATTAATTTGTTCATTTAAGATCACTTACTGTGTATAATATTTTGCTGATGAACAATGAGATAAATCCAATCTCTACTTTTATAAAATCACATATGGGAAAGAGACAAGTTATCGGGCAACATATACTATGGGAACTGCTAAAGAAACACACTGAAAGATGTGGCAGATGCTATAGAAATCCTTCCCAATAGCCATTATCTACTTATTCCTTGCTATTAGAGCTGGCTTCTGTTCAGGAGCTGATAACATATGCACTCAGGGAAACTGTTTTTCTTTCCAGTTCCTGGAAGAAATCTTGATTAGGCAAAACCCATAAGAACCATCCTTTCCTCTTGCAGTGATTGGCTCAGGCATGGTCGTGTGATATAACTGTGGATGATGAGACAAAATGTAAAGCTAGATTTTAGGAATCTGGAAGAATATTTTCTTTCTGATATAAAAAGGAGAATGTGAGGAAAACTGCCTCCTTCCCAGCTGCCAAGAGGGTTTGTTTTGTGAGAACATTGAAAGTGGAACTTCCATGCCTCGGCCTTTTTTATCATGAGGGCTGCTGCCTTAGCTTGAAAGCCAAAATGCTGAGGATGGTGGAGAATGATGAAGCATCTTGGCCCTTGATGAGCTGGTACTGCCTTACACAATATTTCTTTAATCAACTCTTCTTTTCAAAGCTGACTGTAATTGTATCTTCTATTTCTAACAGCTGAAAGTGTTATAGCTCATAAAAACACCTAAGTGCAGTCTGGAGAGATCAGGTAAGTCCTCCCAAAATAAATAAATATAATCAGCCTGCACCATCAAACTACTTGGAGATACTTCCTTAGTTTCTGTTTCTCTATGCCCACAGCCAATAGCACCAATCCAGTGATAAAAACTGAATAAGGGAGGAACATATACTGGGGTCAGAGTGCAATGTGAAAACTCATGGAATTCTTTTCAGAGACCCTATAATATTACAATATTTGGAACCCAAGAGAAAAATAAAACAGAATTATTAAATAACCACTACCACATGTATAATTATAAACTTAAACATCATTCAAAATAATTAGAAATGCTTAGGGACATAACATTTCTTAAGCTAGATAACAAAAATGACTGCCTCACAAAAGTTGTAAACAGAATTATCAAGAGACCTGTAGCTACTGCCTAAAATGCCTCCGAAATTGACCGTACAGGTTTGTTTCTGAAAACCCTCCTAGCAATGAGGTGCAGGACACAGTAAGATGAAGGAGTGGGTGTGGAATGATGGAGAGATTTACATGTATTCTCACTGACTCTGATTACAAACATTGCTCCAACTATTCAGACATTACTTCCGTCATGCTAACAAGGGCTATTTTCTATTGCCTTTGTATAGAAGTATATGACATCTGAGAGCAAAAAACTTCATGTAAATTTCCTTTACTTATTGTCCTTCAGGTTATGGGGTACATGTGCATATCATGCAGGATTGTTGCATAGGTACATACATGTCAAAGTGGTTTGCTGCCACCATCCCCCCGTCACCTATATCTGGCATTTCTCCCCATGTTATCCCTCCCCAACTTCCCCACTCCCTACTGTCCTTCCCCTTCCCCCGAAAACAGACCCAAGTGTGTGATGCTCCCCTCCCTGTGTCCATGTGTTCTCATTGTTCAACACCCACCTATGAGTGAGAACATGTGGCCTTTGATTTTCTGTTCTTGTGTCAGGTTGCTGAGAATGATGGTTTCCAGATTCATCCATGTCCCTACAAAGGACACAAATTTATAGTATTTTTTATAGCTGCATAGTATTCCATGGTGTATACGTGCCACATTTTCCTTGTCCAGTCTATCATCAATGGGCATTTGGGTTGGTTCCACGTATTTGCTATTGTAAACAGTGCCACAATGAGCATATGTGTGAGTGTGTCTTTACAATAGAATGGTTTATAATACTTTGGATATATAACCAGTAATGGGATTGCTGGATCAATTTCTTTTTCTAGGTCCTTGAGGAATTGCCACACTGTCTTCCACAATGGTTGAATTAATTTATACTACCACAAATGTAAATTAGTGTTTCTATTTCTCTATATCCTCTCTAGCATCTGTTGTCTTCAGATTTTTTAATGATTGCCGTTCTAACCGTATGATATGGTATCTAAATGTGGTTTTGATTTGCATTTCTCCAATGACCAGTGATAATGAGCGTTTTTTATATGTTTGTTGGCCTCATATATGTCTTCTTTTGAAAAGTGTCTGTATATCCTTTGCTCATTTTGAATGGATTTGTTTGTTTTTATTCTTGTAAATCTGTTTTAGTTCTTTGTAGATTCTGGATATTAAGCCTTTGTCAGATGGGTAGATTGGAAAAACTTTTTGCCATTCTGTTGGTTGCAGGTTCACTCTAATGAGTGTTTCTTTGGCTGTTAAGAAGCTCTGGAGATTAATTAGATCCCATTTGTCTATCTTGGCTTTTGTTGCCAATGCTTTTGCTGTTTTAGTCATGAAGTCCTTGCCTATGCTTATGTCCTGGATGGTTTTGCTTAGGTTTTCTTCTAGGATTTTTATCGTGTTAGGTCTTATGTTTAAGTCTTTAATCCATCTGGAGTTGATTTTAGTGTAAGGTGTCAGGAAGGGGTCCAGTTTCTGCTTTCTGAACGTGGCTAGCCATTTTTCCTGACACCATTTACTAAACATGGACTCCTTTCCCTGTTGCTTGTTTTTGTCTGCTTTGTCAAAGATTGGATGGTTGTAGATGTGTGGTGTTGCCTCCAAGGCCTCTGTTCTGTTCCATTGGTCTATATCTCTGTTTTGGTACCATGCTGTTTTGATTACTGTAGCCTTGTAATGTAGTTTGAAGTCAGGTAGTGTGATGACTCCAGCTTTGTTCTTTTTTATTAGGTTTATCTTGGCTATGTGTGCTCTCTTTTAGTTCCATATGAAGTTTAAGGTGTTTTTTTCCAGTTCTGTGAAGAGGGTCATTGGTAGTTTGATGGGGATAGCATTGAATCTATAAATTACTTTGGGAAGTATGGCCATTTTCACAATATTGATCCTTCCTAACCATGAGCATGGAATTTTTTTATCTGTTTGTTTCCTTTCTTATTTCCTTGAGTAGTGGTTTGTAGTTCTCCTTGAAGAGGTCCTTTACATCCTTTGATACTTGTATTTACATTTTGTTTTCTTAGTGCATACTCTGATACCAGTACACATTAAGATACTTTTCTCAACTGTGTTTTCCTGATCCTTTACCTACTGTACTTGTACTATCATGGCAGAGTCACACTCCAGTTCTCAGCAAACACACAGTAGTGTTTTCCACTACTGTTGTAATGATTATATGAAATTGACCCATTGTGATGGTGAACACATTTTTTCTTTCATCTAAATCAGTACCCCTCTGTGAGTCAAAAAAAGAAATGTTATAAATTAACTGGAATTACTGACATTCCCTAAGACCACCCAAGGCCTGTCTAGCCTATGCGGGGAAGAAAAAACACAACTTACATGAAGATCTTACTACTGGTTTTTCAGTTTCAAACATTTTCAGTAGAAAATCTATGTTCAAATCTTCTGAAATGTTTAATAAAACATATTTTAATAGTAAATCATTTTAGGAAATTAACCTCTAGATGTAATAATAAATTTCATTTGGAAATGTCAAGATTGATTGGAATTCTGGAGAAAGCTTTTGGAAGAGGTGGAATTTGAAATAAACATTGCAAAATGTGTTAGGTTGAAGGAGTAGGGAAAGAATTTGTGATACTGGTATGAAGCAATGCAAACAAAATGAGACAAAAAGAATATTATCAGCAGCAAAGCAATCATTACAAACTGTGTCTAGTTATATGTATCGCCTTCATAAAAACGCATAGTTGTTTATTTATTTACAATGTGCAGATAACTTTCTTATGCCCACCACTTGATATTTAATTAAATACATACTTTTTTTCACAAGTAGAGCAGTTATAATTATCCCATAATTATTTTTAAAGAAATGCGGTCTTAAAGCAATTTTTCAAAATGGTAGGATGTGATGTAGGCAAGTAAAGGAAAAAAGACACAAAATCCAGTGCCTCTTCTATTCTGTAGAATCACTTCTCAAAATTAGTAATTGTCTTCAGTGGGTAAGAAATTTGGGGAAAATAATTCTTCTGCAGTTATGTGACAGAAAAAGAAAAATCTGAAATCCATGAAAAGAAAACAATGTTGTCAGGAACAGAGCTGGCTGTGAGCAACAGTAAAGTTTTTAAGACGGTGAGGGCAAAAGGTAGGCATTAATATGCCATAATTGTAATATTAAGCATCTAATATCAAAACATATAGAAATCGTTGACCTTAATTAATTTCCAATTGGCTTTTATGTGGAGGATAAGAATGTGTCTGTCTATTGAAATAAAGAGCAACTGAAGATGCAGCTGTTTAATGCAGAAAATATTGTGGTCTTATGGACTAGAAATTAGACTGGGCTCTAGTCTATTTCCTGTTTAGCTATTAAATCTGGTGACTTAAACAGATGGCATGAGAACAGGAACTGAAAAGGATTTACTGGTCCCTTAAATACTTTTTTCTTCATAGCCCTCCATCTTTAACTGAATCTTGAAAAACCTTAAAGTCCACTCTCAAATGATATTAATATTTCTCGAAATAAATGTGTGACACATAGAGTATAAATGGACAAAACTCAAAATTACATAATATAAAACAAGCGTATGTGGAGTGGGAAGAAAGGCATATCATCAAGTGGGTGTTTATGGGTTTATAATTGTGGGTGCCAAACTCTTACTGAATTTGTTAAAAGTAATGATGGGTTGTGCATGATTGTGTGTCCTTATCCTACTGGTTATTGCACGATTGGGCAGCACAAATCCCTTATTTTCAGATGCACAAGGAAAATGATGATATTTCTTGCATGAGCAATTTTGTGCTTCATTAATCCTAATTGTGTGCTTAAGCTTCACTTTTTAAAAGCTTACAATGTCTTAGAAGAAAAAAAGGAGATCAATATGTGAGGTCTTGCAGAAATACAAAAAAAAATTCAAGAAGAAAAAAGTGATCTGCTGCTTGAAGGAATAACTCATTTAAACACACAAGTTCATGCACTGAAATTAAGTACAAGCCTAGCCTATAGGTGATTCAAAAGAATTCTATTATACGAGAGTAGTTGAAATAAGTAACAAACTGCCAAAGTCAATAATAAAAGCAAAGTGATATAAATCAGCTCAAGAGGGAACTAAATCAATTTAAGAGTAAGAAGCCAGAGGTACTGTCTTGATTCTTGAAGCAAGAAAAAATCTAAATCAGCTTCTGCAGTTTATCTCTACATTTGAAATATTCTTTTTTACAGCTAAACTAATTTACAATCATTTAGGAATTGATTTTAATTTATTATATTTGCTTTAAAAATTTATTTATTTTACTTAAATTAACCTCTGTGAGGGCAAAGCCTCCAACTATTTTTTCATTGTTTTAATCCTACACCTAGGGTAATATCTAACAAAGTACAGATTCTGTTATTAGTAAATGAATGCAATGAGGAAATGAAAAAAAAACTTGTTTATGCATATGAGATACTTGACCAAAGCATTAACTGATTAAGAATGCTTAGATAAACTCTAGCACACAAGAGCAAGGCCTTTACATTGCTACTCCAATAATAACAAATCCGAGCACTGTGGCACAAAACAAATCTCATCTTTCAAACCATGTCTCTTTTACTTCTGGTGTATCAGGTGTATCAGTTCTTTTTGTTTACCTCTACCTTCCCTGTGTCTACAGTAGTCACTTATTTATAACGTTTTTTTTTTTCTAAGAGAATTGAGAGTGGTGACTGCTTTCATTGTACTATACAGATCACTTGTCATCAACTCTTGCTGACATATTTTCTTTAGTGAGTGCCTGAAGTGGACAGGAAGACACTAGGTACCATGCTCTCACTCAAAGCATTTCTTAGCTTTGTGATCCTCTCATTGTCTGATAGAATTAGATGATCTTTCATAAGCTTTTTACATGCTACTTATTGAGCCTGGTAAATTCTAAGAGGTGCTTTTTTAAAATCAGGCAATAATAATGATTTACAAATTTGCATGTTGCCTGGATTTTCCTTTTATAAATTGTTTTTAAGGTACTTTCAAAATTAGGTTGATTTTATTTCACACTACTTAATTTCCAGTTGGCTTTGCTTTTATTTTATGTTTTCAGTTGTAATGAATCTAAATGTATGAAACTGCTTATGTTTATTTCTAACCTTGAGGTATAAATTTTATTAATTGTTAACAACAACAACTACTTTAGTTTGAAGAGAATATGTAGCCTTCATATGAAGGCATTTTAGGATAGGTTATTTAGTTGGTGCGCAAAAGGTAGCAGTGTTATGGTTTTAGATATATGTGCAGCTCTTTAAACACTAGAGACTATGTCTCCCTCCCCATCCATCTGTTTAATATTGAACAGTGTTTTCTGTAGCTCTATATTTGATTAAACTACCAAAAAATTAATTATATAAGTACATTTTATTGATAATATTAACCAGATTATAAATAGATAAATAAATATTTAATTATCCTCCCCCCCACTTTTATGAGCACATTTTAAAGGAATAAGAGCAGATTAATATTGGAAGTATGGAAGACAACTCCACCACTGGTCTCTATACCATTTTTATCAAAGTTTGAGTTGAGATTTTCTGTACCTTTTTATTACAGTAAAAAACATTTATTATACTGCTTTTGTTTCAGTGCTAGAATTTTTAGCAGAATATTTACAATGATTGTGTTTAGGGAACTTAAATTCTAAGACAGTTCAACAACTATGTAACTGATATGTTTATGAAAATATAAAGATACTAAAATAAAACAACACAAGAATTAAATATTAAAGTATAATGACAAGAATCCAACAAAAGGATAAATTCATTATAGAAGTGTAGTAAATACACAGAAGCACATTATCCCTTTCCTGCTCAGTAAAAAAGTACATGACAGTCCAATAAATTTAAGAGGAACCATACATAAATTCTGTGGAAGTACTCCTTTTACTCACAACTGGCTTTCAATTATGCTTTCTAAAATAGAGGACTTAGGGGACAAAATCAAATTGATTTACATCTCTAATCTTATTCTAAGTAAGCTAAAAATAAGGAGTGGATATTTATTGTAACTCAAGAATGATTAGGCAATAAAACATTTTCCTTCACTATACTTTCCTTGTAGCTTTGCCATGCTAAGTAGTTCTTCCGTGTTATAAGGATTCCAACTTTTAGGGTAGAAAAAATAGATTAATTTAAAATTTTATTTTACACGGTTTTGCTGTCACCCTCTCCTACCAAATTTATTGTCAATCTTCTCTACCCAAATGTCTGATTGTTATGTAATACTCCTTGTCTGAGTATTACAAGGATTCCTTTGCAGGCCAGCTTCCAGGTGGGTTTCACCAATGAGAAAGAGGTAAGGTTGTCTTCTTCAACTCAGGCTTGGTTGGAATTTGGTTCTAGTAGTGGCTGTGTTTTTCCACAACTATAATTCATTGACGAAAGACTCTTCTCACTATTACTATTCTCTAGAAAACTCAATTTCCCTTATTGTTTCACTAAAGCCTCTCACATGTCTATAAAGAAACCCTTATTGAAATCCGATCAGTTGAGCCATCTGAGAGAACAGAAACCTGAGAGAATAGTTGGTTGAAAGTGTTCCAGCAGGAAGCAGAAGCTGAGATGGGATTCTGAAACTAGGCTGGTCATATATTAGTTAACCATATTGATGATATCCTTTGCTGGGGAATGCAGAACAGCCCTAATTTGTCATTCATTGTCACCAGACTTAGTCAAATTATTTTTGTTGGTGTTGTGACCAACTGGCTACACAATTTGTGGGGCTCAGTGCAAAATGAGATACTGGGCCCTTTGGTTAAAAGATATTAATACTTTTAAGCCAGTAACAATTAACAACTGGACTTTAAAGGAAGTACTGGACCTTATAAGTACGGGACACTGTGGAACTGTTATAGACTGCATGCCTTTGAAATTGATCCCAGGTAGTGGCTTGGGTTAAAGTACCAAAGGAGAACAAAGGTTTATATAATCAACAGTTGATAGCATTCAATCAATATGACAATCATACTGGTTACAGACTGTGGGGTGGAATGTCTGTCTAACTATTCTTGAGAACTTACAAAAAGAAAAAAGCTAGTGATCGTCTATGGGCCTTTAATTCCCAACTATTGACATATGTGGAAAAGAAGAAAAGTTTCATGATAATCTTAAAACAATCTCTTGTCTCATAGCTATACGAAAGCCATGCCACAACCAGAATCCAAATCAAACTGCAGGTTAAAGATTGCAACACCAATAAAAGTGCAACTTTCACATCTTATGCCTAGAATAGGTCACTGTTTAAAAGTAAATCATATTCAACAAGATTTGGTAGCATTTTGGTAGCTATAGCCAAAATTGTGAATCAGTTCTCTACATATTCTTAAACTTGACTTCCAACAGGTGTTTATTTTCATAAAGATACTTTTCCACTACCACTCATTGCCTCTGGTCTTAGACTCCAGGAAAGGTTTCTGCAGAAGATAGCTTATGCATCAAATAAACTTATAAGATCTTGTCATCCTTATGGGCTGTCAAATCAAGTAACACAGTATATTAAGTTGAACTGGGCCAAACTTATCAAAGCAGTAGGTCTAATTCAGAATTTGTCATTTAATATGTTGACCTGTGCACTGCAGAGTGGGTTTAAAAATTTGATATTTTAGCATATTGAAGCTTGAAATAAACAATTACCTATAGTCTATAAAACGTACTTGTGGCCATTTGCAGAGTAACTAAGCATTGGGAAACTGGAAGGGAAAATATTTCCTAACATTAGTAGATAGTAGATCTGAGTAAATTCTGTGATCTATCAGGGTGAATCTAACAGAAGACATGTGATATGTGATACAATGGCCCATCCTGTGGTGAGAGCTTGGATTCCTGAACATGTAGTTAAAAGAGGAACACTGGACAAGTAGCAAGATTTCTACAATTGTTCCCTGACTCTTCTTAAGGTATTAGAGACAAAATGAAAGCCATTAGAATATTATTTGTCAAAATTAAATAAAAACATATTTAATAGGAAAATACAATAAAAATAAGACAATACTATATTTAATAGAAAAATATAGTAAAAAAAACTATATCATAATTAATAGAAAAATACAGACCCTACTGCTATTTCCAAACATGTGGAAGTTTCAAGAATGATGGGTTATCTTATCACTTTGGCTGATTAAAAAAAAAAGTTTGGTTGGTCTTGAAAAGTAACCATATTATCGTAAACTTGAAAAGAATACTACTCTTCATGGAAGGTCCAGATGATATAGCGTTACTGAAAAAATTATCATACTCTCTAACAGCTGGTATAAAACTACTTCTCTGGAAAAAAGTTTGCATGTTGATTTTCTATCCATTTAATAAGAAACATTGGTAATTTTTTCTTTTACTTTCATTCAAATCTAGTTAAGAGTTCTGGTCTTTTTCATAATGTATTCTGAAGAGACCTCACTTACTTTGATGCCCCTATAGGTAGGAGAAGCAAATAGCTTAGAGAAATGCCAAATGTGGGTGAAGGGGCAGAAGGCAGCAAAACACACTGCCACGTGTGTACCTATGCAACTATCTTACATGTTCTTCACATGTACCCCAAAATCTAAAACGCAATAAAAAGAAAATAAATAAATAAATAAGACAATGAATACTTGAGAATTAGAAATGACCTCCATAAAATTTTAGGTGAAAACATTATCATTTTTTATTTTGTTTGTTTGTTTTTGTGTGTTTTTGGTTTTCTTTGTTTGTTTTGTTTTGTTTTTGTTTTTTGAGACAGAGTCTTGCTCTGTCTCCAGGCTGGAGTGCAGTGGCACAATCTTGGCTCACTGCAACCTCTGCCCCCTGGTTTCAAGTGATTCTTCTGCCTCAGTCTCCTGAGTAGCTGGGACCACAAGGATGTGCCACCATGCCCGGCTAATTTTTGTATTTTTAGTAGAGATGGGGTTTTACCATGTTGGCCAGGATGGTCTCGATCTCTTGACCTCATGGTCCACCCACCTTGGCCTCCCAAAGTGCTGGGATTACAGGCATGAGCCACATGCCCAGCCAAAAACATTATTGTTAAATTTTCTTGGAGTCCAGTAGTTTCTCAGAATATCTCTACTAAAGTAGACACATTTCTCTCTTTTGTTACATCCACTGCATATAAAGTGGCTTGAGGGGAACCTTTGAAATTTGATGTAACAAATTTAGCATATGGATGTGATTCTCTGATATAGCTACCTATTAATTGATGAGGACTCCAATATTAAAGAAGGATGAGGAAGGAATGTCTAAAGCAGGTTCAGATGTCTGTCCTTACAATGAGAGGACAAATTGGTATTTGATAAATACATGGCTGATAAAAAGGCTATATGGAGTCTATCAAAAAATCTGCTGGGAATATCATAGTCCAGATACTTCGAGTGCGGGAGCAAAGCTGTGTTCTTTTTTTTTTTAACTAAAAGCTGTCTTTCTCTAGAAGTAGCTCAGAATTACAGCTGTGTTTCAGTAGAAAATTAATGCTTAATCTAGGACCCTAACTACACTGATACACTGCCTCTCACAAACTAAGTGGCATATGACATATCAGACCATTAAGTAGAACTTATGCAATAGCATAAAAGGAGGCAATTTATATGACAACACACTCAAGCAGGTCAAAAAGGCACAATGAAAATTCATAAGTAGGCATCTTCAATTTCTGTGGTAATTAGTTTTGATGGTTTGCCATTTCCTTCTAAAATAACACTTACAGCTTATTTTTTTAATAGAAAAGGCAAAAAAACAAGGGGTTCAAGAGGCTCTGCACAATATACTGAATAGACATTGTGATGAGAATTTTTTTCAGGAGGAAAAAATTAAACACAAGATATTTTTTCCACTTTGATATGAAGAAAAGATGAGAAACGGATCTATTAATAATTACCTTCTACATAATGATTAATAGATTGGCTAGCCACTCAGTGACAATTTAAAGTACACTGAAAAGATTGTTGACAATAAGTTCTGGAAAATAGGTATGTAGGTGGACCTCTTGGAATGGCTGCTGATGTCTTCCACTAAGTCAGTTAAATAAAATGAGCACTCCTTGGAATGCCAGTCTTCTTTCTCCATCTACTCTGCTACTTGTTCAATGAACACATGTATAAAGTGGATATAGCAAAGGATAGTAGCACACCTTTATAAGCATAATTTCAACAAGTTGTATTTCATCCAACCAAGACTGATTTGACTACCACACATTTTGAGTGCCCAACTTGCAAATAGCAGAGATAAAGTGAGTTTCCAATGTGATGCCTGTATTAGTCCATTTGCATACTGCTATAAAGATACTTCTTGAAGTTGTGTAAATTATGAGTGAAAGAGATTTAATTGACTCACTGTTCCACATGGCTGGGGAGGCTTTAGGAAACTTACAATCACAGGGGAAGGTGAAGGGGAAGCGAGAACATATTACGTGATGGCAGGAGAGAGAGCCCAGGGGAGACTGCCATTTATAAAGCCCTCAGATCTCGAGAGCTCCCTTACTATCATGAGAACAGCATGGAGGAAACTTCCCCCATGATCCAGTCACCTCCCACCAAGATCCTCCCTCAACATGAAGGGATCATTATTTGAGATGAGATTTGGGTGGAGATACAAAGCCAGACAATATCAATGCCACTTTGCAGGTATACCTGTTAATCACCTAAAAAAGAATGGTTTGAATTGGCCTCTTTATTTCTTGAAGAGGCAGCCATTCATTCTTTTGGAAATACATAACTAATCTAAGTATGTTTTTCTCTCCATGTCTTAAACAATTATGTGTGTATTACTATTAATGAATTTACAGATTGCTTAATTCATTGTGTTACCCTGTACACCATTGCCTTTAACAAAGAAATTAATTTTACCATGATTTAATTGAGAAAATTGGTCCATCCCTGTGCAACTGGCCTCCCAATGTACCTCACACTGAGAAGCAGTCAATTTGATAGAGGAGTGGCATGGCTTACTGAAAGCTGACTTATGACACTACCTGGGAAACCTATTCTGAGTAACTGGAGTGCTATTCTATGGTATATGATACAAATATAAAGACAGCAACTGATATGTAGTGCCTTTTTCTTAGGCAGAACTGAGCTGAATGGGCAATAAAAAGTGAAGCTAAGAGTGGCCCAATTAAGCTTAGTAAGCTACTTTTATTTAACATTATTTTTATTATTTCCTTCCTTTCCCATAATTTAGAGGTCCTATTTACAAAGGAAGAAGTTTCCACTAGAAAATACAGCCCTGATTTTATTAAACTCATTTTAGGAACTGCTCCGTAGGTACTTTGGACTTCTCATATATTGAAAATGAAAGTAGGGCAGTTTCTTTTCAGGTAGTTATGATTGATCTTAAAGACCAAATAGAGATTAGATTGTTTCTAAATAGTGAGCAAGAGGAGAAGTAATTTGTTAAAAATAGGACCAGTAAAAATTAGACCTTGTAAAATGGAAGATTCGGGTTACTCAATGTAAAGGACCTGATCAAGTCAAAATGCTGGTATAAAATAAGGGAGATATGGAATGATGGGAATACTTTTTGTTTTTTGCATGGGGCTAGATTACTTCCATATATTAAAACTAAAACAAAATATGCCAATAAATTGAATGTGGAAATATATAAGAAAATTGCTTATCTTCAATTAAACAAAACATTAAAGTAATTTTCAAAAATGCAATATGATGCAATTACTCCATTAATATTTTATTGTTAATATAATTATTTTTATTGAAATATGTAACATATAATAGGTTTATTCATTTCACATTAAGAAATAAATATTTTAACAATTAATAAATTATAACTTTAATACAGTAAATATTGATAGATTTATCCCACATCAAAGCATTTATGATCCTCAACTTTTTAAAATGTGTGAAGTATGCATTTTTTAAGTAGTAGAAAGGAGTTCTTGGAGAAAAAGTCTTTGAACATTTAGTTAAAAATCTGAGTTAAAGTATCTGAATAGAAGTTTGTTTCCTGAGAGAATTTTTATTGATATAAGCACTTTTTAGCCCAGACATTTTTATATTTAATGTAAAAATATATAAAATATATTATTCTTTAAAAAAAACTTACATTTTATAGAGGAATCACATATACAAAAAAGTGTTACTCAAGAAGTGTCACAACAGATGTTCTATTGAAACCTAACACAGTCTACATAGAGGCTTCAAAAGATAAGAGTTGAGAATCCGTTTGGAAAGTAAATGACAATCAGAATCTTCCTCTTGATAGACTAGGTAGTAGCCATCAACTTTATTTCCATTTGAAGACAAAGAAGGCAATAAAATAGGCATTACATCGTGGCAACCAAGAGATCAACAGTAAATATAGCAAAGTTTGTTTTATAGGAGATAGAGGCAAGAGATATGAAGAAATTTTGTTATAATAGTAAATATCCTTTCAGATGATTAAAATAATTATATTATAACAAAAAGACAATTGCAATTAAAAGAAGTAAGAAGACTAAACACCCACAAATAGTGAAGGCAATGTTGTAAAGTGGTCGGATATATGTCCAAATTCTCTGTCCTTTTATCACTGCATTATTTAATAATTTTTTCATAGTGTATTAGAATTGCTTTGTACTTCCCTGCTATATATAATTTATGCTTTGAATATTAAAACATTAATCTATTTATTAAAATTCTATACTACATATATTGCATAAAAACATGATTGTACATTATTTTTAAATTTGTATTAATATGCATTGTAGGGCTCAGCAAATTGAAAAAACAATAGGTGCCATTGTCATACTACGCCCTTGTAAGGCAAGTGTATTAGTCCATTCTTACAGTTATAATTATACTACCTGAGACTGGGTAATTTATAAAGAAAAGAGGTTTGTCCTGGCCTGGTGGCTCACACCTGTAACCCAGCACTTTGGGAGGCCAAGATGAGGGGATCACCAGAGGTCTGGAATTGAAGACCAGCCTGACCAACATGGTGAAACCCCATCTCTACTAAAAATACAAAAATTAGCCAGGCATAGTGGTAGGCACCTGTAATCCCAGCTACTCAGGAGGCTGAGACAGGAGAATTGCTTGAACCTGGGAGATAGAGGTTGTAGTGAGCCAATATTACACCATTGCACTCCAGCCTAGGCAACAAGAGCACAATTCCTCCCCCCCTGACCCAAAACAAGAGATTCAATTTACTCACAGTACCACACAGCTAGGGAGGCCTCAGGAAATATTCATGGTAGAATGCAAAAGGGAAGTAAGGCATGTCTGGCAGCAGAGGGAGCACAAGAGAAACAGTCACTTTTAAAACCTTCAGATTGCGTGAGAACTCCCTCACTATCACAAGGACACCATGGGAGAAACCACCCCATGATTCAGTCACCAACTCCCACCAGGTCCCTCCCTTAAAATGTGAGGATTAAAATTTCAGATAAGATTTGGGTGGGGACACAGAACCAAATCACATTATTTTGTTTCTTGCCTCTCCCAAATCTGATGTCATTTTTACATTTTGAAACCAATCAGGCCTTCCCAACAGTCCTCCAAAGTCTTAACTCACTCCAGCATTAACTCAAAAGTCCACAGCCCAAAGTCCTACCAGAGACAAGGCAAGTCCCTTCTGCCAATGAGCTTGTAAAATCAAAAGCAAGTTAGTTACTTTAAAGATGCAATGAGGATACAAGCATTGGACTTCCCATTCCAAATGGGATAAATTCATCAAACAAGGGGCTACAAGCTCCTATGCAAGTCTAAAACCTAGCAGCACACTCATTAAATCTTAAAGCTCCAAAATAATCTTCTTTAACTTCATTTCTCATGTCTAGGGCATGCTGATGAAAGAGATGGGTTTCTAAGGTTTTGGAAGCTCTTCCCCTGTGGCTCTGCAGGGTGCAGCCCGCATGGCTACATTCACAAGCTGATGAATTCATGTGCTGCAGCTTTTCTAGGTCCACAGTGCAAGATATTGGTAGATCTATCATTCTGGGGTCTGAAAGATGGAGGCCTTCTTTTCATAGCTCCACTAGACAGTGCCCCAGTGAGGACTCTGTGTGGGGCTCCAACCTCATAATTCCCCTCTTCATTGCCCTATTAGAAGGCAATGAGAGCTATATTCCTCTTCATGAGGCTCCACCTCTGCAGCAGACTTCTGCCTGGATATACAGGTATTTCTATACATCCTCTGAAATCTAAGTGGAGTTTCCTTAAACCTCTCCTTGATCAAAGCAGAGGTAATGGTTTGAATACTGGCCTACAAAAAAGATATGACCGTGACCAAGAGCCTGTGAGTTTGAACTGATTTTGAAACAGAGTATCACAGATTAATTCATTTAAGGAACTCTAGGTTAGATACGGCTGGGCCTTAAATCCAGTGACAAGTGTTCTGAAACAGAGAGAAGACACAGACATAGAGGAGAAGGGCATGTGAAGACAGGTACAGAGATTGGAGTGATGCATCAACAAATCAATGAATGCTTACAGCCATGAGAAGGACAGAGATAGGGAAAAAATTCTCTTCTAGAGCCTCTTCAGGTATGCAACCTTGCAACACCTTGATTTTGGATTTATACCATCCACAACTTGAGAGAATATTTTTTTTTCTATTTTGAGTCCCTGAATATGCGGTCATTTGTTATGGCAGCCCTAAGAAACAAATACAGCAAGTAACATTTTGAACTTAGTTTCAAGTTATTAGGAAAGTAGGCTCTGCTTACAGTGAAAGAGCACTGCAAAGCTGCATGGCAAAGGGAGGCTTGTACAATTGAGATAATTAACTCAATACAATACATCTACCAGCACTCAGCCCCCACTCCCAAGGAAATGGAAAAACTTCTTAGCACTTAGTTTTTATGAAGCTCTATGAAACATTAAAAATAAACTTCTATTATATACTCCAGTGTAATATCACCTGACGCTCTTTTGACTAATTATATATTTGATAGAAAGACAGGTGGCTCCTGATAATTCCATTTTTATAAATCTTCTTCTCTGAATGTGGGTGGAACCTGTGACTTGTTTGTAACCAATAAGAGATGGCAAATGTGACAGGTTGTACCTCCATGATTATGTTACATCATATAAGTGTCCATCTTGCTAGCAGATTGCATCTAGAAATTTCTCCCTTGTTGACTTTGAATAAATAAGCTTTCAGGTTAGGTAATTTACATGACATATGCTGGGACCAGCCTCTAGGACCCTAGGGAAGCCTCTAGCAGTCAGCCAGAAAGAAGGCAGAACAGTTCCACAGCCACATGGAGATGAATTCTGCCAACAATCAGAGTGAGTCTGAAAGTGGTTCTTCCCAGCCTCCAGATGAGGACACAGTTCAGGTGACCACTTTATGGGAGCCAAAGCTGAGAACTCAGCCTAGCTGATTCCTCAGTTTCTGACTCATAGAAACTGTGAGATAATGTGTTCTGTTTGTTTGCTTGTTTATAATTGGATTTTTTAAAGTTATACTTTAAGTTTTGGGATACATGTGCAGAATGTGCAGGTTTGTTATATAGGTATACATGTGCCATCACGGTTTGCTGTACGCATCAACCCATACTCTGCATTAAGTATTTCTCTTATTGCTATCCCTCCCCTAGCCACTCAACCCCTGACAAGCCCCAATGTGGGATGTTCCCCTCCCTGTGTCCATGTGTTCTCATTGTTCTATTTGCACTTATGAGGGAGAACATGTGGTGTTCTGTTCCTGTTTTAGTTTGCTAAGGATCATGTTTCCAGCTTCATCCATGTTCCTGCAAAGGACACAAACTCATTCTTATTTATGTCTGCATATTATTTCATCATGTCTATGTGCCACATTTTCTTTTTCCAGTCTATCACTGAAGAGTATTTGGGTTCATTCCAAGTCTTTGCTATTGTGAATAGTGCTGCAATCAACATATGTTTGCATGTGTCTTTATAGTAGAATGATTTATAATTCTTTGGGTATATACCCAGTATGGGATTGCTGGGTAAATGGTATTTCTGGTTCTAGATCCTTGAGGAACCACCACTGTCTTCCACAATGGTTGAACTAATTTACACACTTGCCCACAGTGTAAAAGTATTCCTATTTCTCCACATCCCCACCAGCATCTGTTGTTTCCTGACTTTTTAGTGGTTGCCATTCTAACTAGAGTGAGATAGCATCTCATTGTGGTTTTGATTTGCATTTCTCTAATGACCAGTGATGATAAGCCTTTTTTCATATATTTGTTGGCTGCATAAATGTCTTCTTTCAAGAGGGATCTGTTCATATCCTTCGCCCATTTTTTGATGGGGTTGTTTTTTTCTTGTAAATGTATTTAAGTTCCATGACTAAAACACCAAAAGCAATGGCAACAAAAGCCAAGATTGACAAATTGGATCTAATTAAACTAAAGAGCTTATTCACAGCAAAAGAAACTATCATCAGAGTGAACAGGCAACCTACAGAATAGGAAACATTTTTTGCAATCTATCCATCAAACAAAAGGATAATATCCAGAATTTACAATGAACATATTCTGTTTTAAGCTGCTAAGTTTGTAGCTATTAATTAAGCAGCAATAAACAAATAATATGACATGAAAAGAGCCATTTTTAAGTTTTTAAATTATATAATATTAATGTTAATATTTAGGAAATGAATAGAGCATCTAAATCGGCACAGTAATTTAAATTTTAAAAAAATGATAAATCTAGCAGGTGTGCAGGAGAGGATCCTTGTAGTTCATCATTAGAAAACTACATGCTGAGAAAAACAGGTTTATTTAGGCTACTGAACAAAAGGCTTGGAGAAAAAATAATTAGTTCTCTTAAAAATATGGAGATATCTTCAGTGAAAGGTATATAAGTTTATTTTGCACTTTTCTTGAGAACAAAGCCATAATTAATGAATAAAGATCAGAGAAATACAGTTAACTTTCTAAGTGCTGGATCTGAACAATTAGAAAATTGGCTATAAGGTTGAATGGTAAGTCTTTACTTCCTGGAGAAATTTAAGCAATAATTGAATGAACACTTACCCTTGATATTACAAGAGAAAATGATAGAGGGAGAAAGAGCAAAAGACTAGATACATAAATGCTCAATAGATAGATAAATGCTCAATGAATGGGTAGATAGATACATAGATAGACAGATACATAGATAGATAAGTAGGTACATAGATAGATAGATAGATAAGATAGATAATTAGATAGGGGGAAATATAACAGATAGTCCTATAGTTAGAGAGGTGGATGACAGTTGGGTAGATAAATGGGCAGGCAGAGTTGTGAATCGATGGACAGAAGAGATAAATAGGTGATAGATAGATAAATAGCTATGCATAGGCACATAGATGAAGTAGATTGTCCAAGTTGTTCTCTGCTCTTTTTGTCCTTAAACCCTGAAAAAATTCAAGTATTTTTTCATTCTAGTTCTTGCCTTGGGGATGAAAACACTGCAAGTCATACAAAGTACTTTGCTAAAAGCCTCAGAAGTACACTGTGTACCATAAGTAGGAGGGAGCAATAGACCCTTTTATCAATCAATCTCATTCCTCTCAATGGCTGATATATTTCTTTTCTAAACTAATTTGTTTGTTGGATGGTGAGTGAATTACAAGCAGCACACATTGGAATGCTTACTCTATCAAAACAGAAGTCAGCTGCTTTCTGCAACAATGGATGGTGCCAGCTGGCTAAAGAATGACATTGGCTCCAGCTGTGTTTTGAAGCCACATATTTCATGTTTTGCAGTCCAATCAGATGCACTGGCAGTGAGTGAAATGGGTCCAGAAAATATAAGAAAGGATGACATGAATAGGAGAAAAAGCATAATGCTAAAATAAATTCCATTCAGGATTCAACTTAACTGATCACCTTATAGACATATATTCACTTAATAAAATGAAAATATTATTTCAGTTTCTAGGTAGCTTTTCATATGTAGATTTCAATGCCATAAATGTGTGTTTTATATAGATATATATGCATATATATGTATATATGTTTATTTATTTATTTACTTATAGTAAGTTGTACAAGTTAGAAAAAAGTATGACATGAAGAAATGCCATGTTTGTGTTGTAGTCTCAATTTTTCCCTTGGATTTTTGGAAAATTGCTTTCATATTTAATTGGAGTTCAAATAACACATTCAATTTCTAATTTTAATTTATTTAATGTTATAAAAACAGAGTGATGCTTTTATATTTTCAAGTAAGTAAATTATGTATGCCTACCAAATCTGTACTCTTTGCATTCCCTAATGTTTTCATTCATCTTTTCAAATACTGAGCACCTATAATATGGTAGGAACTATGGATGCTAACTGTGACATGTTATGACCATTAATCTCCTGAAGTTACAGTCTGAAAGAAGCACAGAAAGAAATATCAGTGATAGGTGATACGTGCTAGAATAGAGATATTCATTATACACCAAAAGTTTAAATGAAGAGAATGATCAATTCACTTTTCTAGTACTGGGAAACACTGGCTAGAGAAAATAATTTTGCCATGCTCTCTAGTGTGAGAAGGAATGACCAAGGAAAGAGGAACAGCAGGAAGAGATGTCAGGACAAACAGGCAGCATAACAAGTCATTTAGATGTCATGGCTATTTGAAGGGAAAGTGGGTAAAATTGTGTCTATGGAGATTTCTTGATAAAGTTGTGAATGAAATGGAGGGAGATTAAACACAAAGAGGGAGAGGAAAAACTGAAAGAAGAGGAAAAGTTAGTAGACGAAGCTAGAAATAGAGCAAGAGGGAAGGAAGAGAACTAAGAATAAGAAGGCTTGTATAGATGTGCAGAAGTGAAAAATCTGTTTATCTCTTCCTTAGGACAATTTCTTCAATTTAGATAAAAGAGTAATGCAGTCATACACTTTATGTATGACTATATGTTAATGTTTTCTTTTTTCACTAATAGTAAACCATTACAAAAATAACACCTAGTTATGTGATTTCTAGGTTTAATTTGATGGAATCCCTTACTAACATTACAAGATTTTCATGAGGACCTTTAAGACTTCAATTACTTATTGCTTATATTCACTTAAACATTCATTTATTCACCTATTACATAATTCATCCATTTATTAAAAATGTTTTATGAGCCTTTCTGAATCCAGGAAAAAGGACAAATTCTAGGGATATGTCAGTGAACATAATGATCCAAGTCCCTGCCTTCTAACTAAACTGTCTTTTTTTTTTTTTTTGAGACGGAGTTTCACTCTCAATGGCGTGATCTCGGCTCACCGCAACCTCCGCCTCCTGGGTTCAGGCAATTCTCCTGCCTCAGCCTCCTGAGTAGCTGGGATTACAGGCACGCGCCACCATGCCCAGATAATTCTTTGTATTTTTAGTAGAGATGCGGTTTCATCATGTTGACCAGGCTGGTCTCAATCTCGTGACCTCGTGATCCACCCAACTCGGCCTCTCAAAATGCTGGGATTACAGGCGTGAACCACCGCGCCCAGCCTAAACTGCCTTTTTTTAACGAAAATGATATCAGACTTAAGAAGATGGAAATTAAGAATACAAAGTTTCAGATCTCTTTGCTTGCCAATTGAAATTATCATGACCTCTTGCTGTACTTACTCTCATGGGCATTCATTCTTACTTTCCTCTGGAGAATTCTGATTTGACCAAAATGACTACATTCCATTTTTCTGAATGCAAATTCAGACATTTGTATAATATGTGGGTGTGGATTGATTCTCTTTGTGGCTTAGTTTAGGTCACTTTGCCAAAACCTTTAATTAAATAAAATTGTTATCCCTATATTTATCTAATTATAATAATCAATGCCCTTAATTTTTGCACCAACTATACTCCATAAGCTGCTACAAGAGGGTAACGGCAATTGCAAAGATACAAAGAGGATGGAATAATTATTGTGACCTGCCTGTCCCTGGAGCAAATTCTATTAATCCTCAGAGAAAGTCCTGCCAATCCAGCAACATTTTTTTCCCCACAGGGCGGGTAAAGCTCCTCATTCTTTTTCCTGCCTCCTCTAAAGTGCTGCCCCATATTTACTGTTGCAACTGCATTATTGGTCACTGACCTGATGTTTTTCTCCTGCCTGCCAAATGATTAGGAAACCACAATCAGGCTGCATCCTTTTCTGGAAGCAAAATTACCCTATGCAAGCATCCGGCTGAGAATAGTAAATTACCTTGGTCAATTGATTTACAATTTATCTGCAGGAAGGTTTTGATAGAGATATTAAAAGGGAAATAAAATTTGTCACGTTGACATAAAGCCCAGACTTCACTGCTTCTGCCAAAAGTGGGCCACGTTCTGCACTCTACTAGGCAGGTTAACTCAGCCTTTTGGCTTATTAGGCTTTTTCATTTCCAACAGTTTTGTTTATGCTTTGGGATTTAAATAACCTTCTGCTTAAGGCCCCATGTCTCCAACAGAGTAGTGCCTCCTGAACATGACGGCAGTAGTGCCACAGTCTCCTGGGTGTGCTTTGGAATCTTATAACCCAGCCCCTTCCTTTGATCCCTTCCGTTTTCCAGCAGGTGGTAGACAAGCAGTGCCATGACTACTTATTTCAGCTGTCAGAAAATGTGGGAATAGGAACCTAGATTTGTTTTTCCTCAGGCACAGAATAGATGAGGATGCATTAGGCTTTTGCTGCTCTCTTCCTAACTTATACTGGTCATCAATTGCCCTGTTTAAAGTAATATATCAAGTTATATTTTACAAAACATTACAAAGTATGGTCCAGTAGTATTATTCTGAAATAAAAATGCTTTGCCAACGTAAAAATAGAAAATAGTTTTCTGATAGATAGACATATTTTCATTGTGAGGAAGGTATATACTTTGAGAAGGTCAAATAAAAAGAACACAATGTTACATGATAGAGTGAAAGATCATGGCTTTTTCTCACATTTTATATTTATGTAACTGTGCTTAACAATGGGTGATATGTAGAGACACTTGGTAAATGTAGGTTAAATTTATCTTCTACGTTTTCTTGCTATGATTAGAGAGAGAGAAAGAGAAAGAGACCAATAAGATATGGCATATTTAGAAATGTAATCATGGATTGTCCTTGAACTTTAAACTTTACAGCATTACTATGGAGAACGGAACTTTCATATTGTTCAGATGGCAGACTTTTGTCATTGGAAAATAAGGGAGTCATACACTTCTTATTAAGAAGAGTCAAACAAATCAAACCAAGATCCTTTTGGTTAACACTTATTACTCTGAAAAACATATTTGTTGATATTGTATGATAAATCACCATGCAACTTTCTTTTACTTGGAAATGTAAGATTAAGTGTCCGAAAATTAAAAAGCAAAGATTTAAATAATTTGCAATAATGAAAGTTTGACGACTCCCAAATCCCCCCAGACTGTTCTGACATCTCTATAATTAAGATTAACTAAAAACCCTCACTATCTCTAGAGAGTAGGAAAAGCATTGTTAACAATCAAAAAGAGAACACAAACAATTGGCTTGACCAGAATCATTCTTTGACTGCCCTCTGTAGCTGTGTGCCAATCCAGCCCAAATCTTCAAACTCCATCACATGCCTCATGTCTGTTACTTGGATCCTATCTACTTTTTTGTGAACAAATTTGACCTTAACTGAAATGCTTGCCTATGTCCTTAAATTATATTTTTATATATGGTTTCATCCTCAGTTTAAGTATCTGGACTTGAACTTCACCCTTCAATGGCCTAAGAATTTCTTGCAAATGATATGCACTTAACATCTAATTATATTAAAATGTATTGATTCTATATCTGCCATGCTCTATAACAAAATTAGACGTGATTCTGTCTTACCTTCTCAGATTTATCCTTTTCTCTTGATTGTTAACTGATATCTGGAATGTGACCTGACTTTGTCAGTAGGACGTATGGTACTTCCATACTAAATTTAAATGTACAAACCCTCTGTTCATGCTCTCTAGTCTGTGTCCATGATATAGACTTCATCTCCAAGTTATACCACCCAACTTCCCTCAAATGCCTCTTAAGTCCATAATCCATATGGCATAATGCAGTATATATTAATGAAGAAATGATTTTTCTTGAGTTTAACCTTGGTAAATTGGATTGCAGGCAGTAAGATTTAAAGGAGAGAAATTTCCTTAAAATGTACCTGTCTCTTGGTAAAACCAGGGCATTCTTCAATAGCTCAAGTGCCCATTTTATCTCTCTTG
>CM052650.1:31006400-31028083 GCA_028533165.1 Leontopithecus rosalia | reverse complement strand
CAACCTCCGCCTCCTGGGTTCAGGCAATTCTCCTGCCTCAGCCTCCTGAGTAGCTGGGATTACAGGCACGCACCACCATGCCCAGCTAATTTTTTGTATCTTTAGTAGAGACGGGGTTTCACCATGTTGACGAGGATGGTCTCGATCTGTTGACCTCGTGATCCACCCGCCTCGGCCTCCCAAAGTGCTGGGATTACAGCTCTCTTGTTCTAATAGACATGTAAAGTTCATTGCATGACAGGAGAAAGAAAACCAATTTAGGTAGCTCAGTAGCAACAGCATCTGTGGTGCTACGATTGAGGGTGACAACGTTGAACTTTATTAAGCCTTGTGATCCTAGAAAACAATGAAGGTTAATAAAACTCTCCCACCTTTTTGGTGTTCCTGGTCAAGGTTTACAGATGGTAAAGAAACACTCTTTCCCATATGATTTAGGTAAGACTCATGGATATCTACTTTGTTTACCTGTGACAAGGCCAGACACACACCCTCCAAATTTCCATTCTCCTCCTGAATTTTGATCCAGCACAGCCTGAACCAGCACACAACACATCTTTCATATTCTTTCCTCAAAATAAGCCATCTCAGGCTATTATATTCACTGACCTCCCATCCAATTTTTTCACCCTTGTTTGTACACTTCCCCAATCTCGTTTCTTAGACTTATCACTCTTCTTTGTAAAGTGAAAGCTCCTTCATATCTAACCTTTTTTAATGCTGGCAGATCTCTCAGTCAGAACATTCTCCCTATTATTCACAACAGCTTATTTTTCTCTGTTGCAAAAATCTCTTTTCCATGTTTGCAACAAGCTCTGCTAAGGTCCAGAGTCTGATTTTTATCTGATAGCTTTTGGTGCTGGGACTCAGATTAAGATGACGGAGGTTTGATAGGTTTATTTACAAAAAAAATTAAAACAAAATCTAGTATGAAGTAGGCTTTTCTTAACCTTCTGAGTAATCTGCCTGGAAGGCCGAAGATTCTGTGTCTTATCAAAATAATTTATTGTGCCTTATGTTGACTTTATCATGTCATTTATTATTCAAGAAAACAAAGTATTTGTAATTTTAAAAAGAAATGTTTGTATTTTAAATTATGTTACCTCCTATTTATTTTTAAAATTTGTTATTGTCACTTCGGTAATTTCATTTAACAACTTTTGACATTTTACCTACCCATAATAAAATCTCAAATGATATTCTTTGCACTTAAAACAGTCTTTGATGTTTCCTAGAGGTGCCCTTCAAAATCACAAATCATTTTTTCTTTCACTTTGTGAAATGAGAACTGTTAAAACTAATTAAATTTGTTAAATATGTTATGAGATACATGGGAAGCTTTGTCACATCAGAAGAGATGTTTAACCTTTTCTAGGTTAAATTTATATAGGTAAAATACTGATATTATAAGTATTTCAGAAACTATATAAAGTTCCTAGAGATTTGACAATGTTCTGACTGCCCCTTATATGTTTTTATTTATCAGAATCATTTTTTTTTCTTTTTTTGAGATGGAGTCACGCTCTGTAGCCCAGGCTGGAGTGCAATGGTGCAATCTCTGCTCACTGCAACCTCTTCCTCCCAGGGATCAAGTGATTCTCCTGCCTCAGCCTCCCACGAAGCTGGGATTACAGGTGCCCTCCACCAAGCTCAGCTGATTTTTGTATTTTTAGTGTAGTCGGGGTTTTACCAGGTTGGCCAGGCTGGTTTCAAACTCCTGACCTCAGGTTATCCACCTGCCTAGGCCTCCCAAAGTGCTGGGATTACAGACGTGAGTCACCACACTCAATTTATTTATCAGAATATTAATGCTGTTTTGGTTTAGATCCCTATAGTATAATGTTTGAGTCATAATTTCTGTTAGTTTTTAAAATGTTGCAAACATTTGTCTTTGTCAGTTGCAAACAAATTTCTTTGTCAGTTGCCTTATTTTGCAATAATATTTTTTAGTTATTTAAAGTCTTTAGTAATCTAGAGATAATTTTTGTTTTGTTTTATTCTAGTACTTTCCTGAATGTGCTGGCAACCAATAATAGGCCATTGTGATGAATCTTAAAAAAAAAAAAAAAAAAAAAAAAAAACTCATCTCGGAGATCCAGGTGGTGACTATGTCAGGTATACTCTGGTCCAGGCTTCTTGATGGAAATGATTAAATATCTTTGAAATTCTACAACTAAACAGAGTCAGAATTTTCAGAGTTCTATTTGAAAAGTTGGTGGAGTCATTAGATTGATAGCCAAAGATGAAGTGGAACAAGAGTCAATTGCATAAGTTTGAAGAAACAAATGAGAGAGACTTATGAATTTTGTTTGAAACACTACTGATGTTTTCATGTTCATTTTCTTTTGCAGTAAGGAATTGCTTTGTCTTTTCTCTTGAGCCATCTGTAACTCATAACAATTTAGTCCACTATGCTTTCGTAAATGAAGTTTAACATTTATATTCTCTCACTGCCTGCTTCTTCCACAATCTAGAATCTCTTATATCCTTATTTATATGGCAATATAATTATTTGAATGTGTTGGGAAAGATGTTAACTGAACAAAATTCGAAATCTTAGTTATACAACCAAGACTTTGAATGAAATCTCATATTTGAGAATGATACTTGATTCATTATGACTAGACACTTTGAGAAACCAAGGATGACTTTCTGAAGCCAATGCTTTCCAAGCCTTCTTGGAAAAACTGACCTAGTACCTGACTTACATGGCTTCCAGCCTTGCAGATGAGGAAACAAGTAACATTTTGGCAGGCTTATTTAGAGATTCTGTGATATTTTAAGCCATTTAGAAAAAAAGAATTTTTTCTAAGCTTCTCCATGGAAACTTCCAATAAAATAAAATTTAAACTGTCCATATGTTAAATTATAATTATTGTACTTATTTAAATAATTAGGCAAAATATAATGAGATCAGACTTATTTTGTGATAAAGAATAATCTTTTGTATTAACTTTGATCAAAATAGTGGGAGAATATAGAGATAAATTTTGTTTTTTTAATGGAATACTAGAGCAGACTCTAGTGAGTTATCAAATCCTGGCCCTGTTCATTGTCTGTGAGCTATTTTGCCCCTCATTGTAATTTTCCAGTTAACTGAAGAATAGGTGGGAGATAAAATAAAACATTTTTATTACTTACGTGTAAATTAGACTGAATCTTGTCATCTTGTACACATTGGCAATTCTTACCAAAACTTCAATTCTTCTTATTTCTTTTAATATCTGACTACAACAACTCTCCAAACAAACATATCTAATTTTTCTTTCTCCCTCCTGACTTGATGACACTAAAAGCTAAAACCTGACTGTTCAGATCCTAATTGAAACTTTCAGTTGCCTTGTAACTGAACTTTTCCACCAGATCTGAAGAAGCATAACAAAAAGCCCAGCAAGTCAATAAATACTTCTGAGGTCTCATCACTGCAGTGGATCCCGTGAAGTGTTAATTTGTTTCTGGAGTAGCTGATGCCTGAAAAACAGTGAAGATTAATACAGTTTTCCCCAAAGCTTTTGTGTTAAAAAAATATTTAATGCAAATAAACCCCCTTTCTTTATGATTTAGTTAAGACTCATGACAAAGCCAGACACAGACCTTCAAATTATTGTTGTTCACCTGATATATGAATAGCTGAACTGTTTTGTCTTCATTGATCAATCGTAGCAAAATGCTTGTTAACCAGACATCAAGCATATCTCCTCAAACAGAGCTCTTAGTTTTGATTTATTCTTAGCCTCACCCAATATCCTATAATCCCTTGCTGACCTCTCCAAAAACATATGCTGATTTCAGGAAAAATTATTCTCTGATCAACTATCTCATCTATCACTATTTATCCCACTTCTCCAAATACGTAATTTTTCCCCCTTTTTACTCTTTTTTTCAAAAAGAAGTCTTTTTTCTGCCTTACCATTGAGAATATTGCAGATCTCACCTTCATTGCTTTTTCTCTATTATGGTAGTTCCTTTCCCACTTAGTGCTTCTTCTATTCTTTTGCATATAATTTATCATTACCTAAGTCTAGAGTTTGTTTCATATTTGACAAGAGAAATGGAATATCTGTTAATCTTAGGATTGGATATGGCTTCAAGTTTGGTCTGATACAATAATCAAATTTATCTTAAAAATCTATTACATAGATCTGCTTTTCAAATCAATACATTTCTTAACAAACAACAAAATCAATTATTCTACTTTATTGGATAGTTTATTATTTCTTTGATTGCACACTAATAGTTGGCATGCATAGAAAGGCCATGTGAAAATGTGTTTTTTCAAATTTTAAAAATCATACTCAGTACTATAAAATGACCACAGGAAAAAGTAGCACATGAATACATAGAAAAACACCTTTTAATATTTTTCATCTCACTCTGGATATGTGCTCACGATTAAAAATATACTTTTAAACAAGTTAAACACAGACTTTGATGTGATTTCAATATATTGGAAGCTGCTTTTGCTGAAATATGGGACAATAGGTTTATACCTCCACCCACTACCCTTTCCTGCTTCCTCTTAATAACTGAATTTCTAAACTCTCTTAAAGGTAAATTCATACCCTCTAATCTAGCTCAGCCATTCATTCAATAATCCAATATTACCTTTCATACATGAGGAAAAATGAATCTCATTTCTCTGTTGTCATACATATTCTGTATATATGTCAGTTTGTTTTTAATTTTTTATTTTTTATTGCATTTTCGGTTTTGGGATACATGTGCAGAACATGTAAAATAGTTGCATAGGTACACACGTGGCAGTGTGTTTTGCTGCCTTCCGCCCCTTCACCCACATTTGGCATTTCTCCCCATGCTATCCCTCCCCAGCTCCCCCCCCCGCTGTCCCTCCCCTATTCCTCCCAATAGACCCCAGTGTGTAGTACTCCCTTCCCTGTGTCCATGTGTTCTCATTGTTCATCACCCACCTGTGAGTGAGAATATGCGATATTTCATTTTCTGTTCTTGTGTCAGATTGCTGAGAATGATGTTCTCCAGATTCATCCATGTCCTTACAAAGGACACGAACTCATCATTTTTTATTGCTGCATAATATTCCATGGTATGTCAGTTTTTTGTAAGTCGTATGATCTTCATTACATACAAAACGTATACGTTGGTGCTGTTTTAGGGCCTGTTGAAAATTACTTTAAACAAGGCTTAGAATTGCCACATTATTGTGAAGAAAATCAGTACACCCCAGAATTAGAAATAGATAATGGCTATATTTCTCCTTTTGCATATTTTGCTAGGAGGTGACATACTGTAATGATAATACATAGACTAAATTCTGTCAAACAACAAGCATTAATTAGCAACCAGGAAAAAAAAACACTGTTTAACATACTGATGTAAGCTCAGGGAAGTCCCTGTTCTCTGTCCTCAAGCACTCTAATAAAAATCTTCATGAGGGTGAAACTAGCACACTGAACCAAATGAAATTCAGGAGCCAACAGCACCACAGTGAAGGCTTTACAGGGCTTGCTGAATTATCTTTTTATTTGTAAACTGGAATTTGCTAGGTAATCTCATAACTTAAAGACAACTCACTTAGTCAGTGGACAATTGTTTCTAACATCCTGTATGCCATTAGTAAATCCCTTGGCACAAATTTAGTTTGTAATATCTGCAATTTTGCCTATCCAACCTGGGTGAAGACATGTGATTGGGTCTTTCAAAAACTGCTTAAAGAGTCTTGCCCTATATATTTCTGATTAAGATGCTAACTTCCTTACCTTCTACAATACAGTTAATTTATGTAGAATTATTTTAAAGTGATTCAGACACAGTTAAAACAAAAGGCTCAAGAAATCTAATATTAAAATAACAGATGTCCTCAGTTCCAGAAAATTACTTTAGTAGGCATTGGGTATAGATTCAAATTATGTCTAAGAAAACAGCCTAATTTTTTTTATGTATTGATTGGTGATAGTTAACCATGCAGGTTTCTCTAGAGAAAGAAATAGAGCCTAAGTAACAAAAAACTCTGTCCAGGGATATTTTACGCCATTTAAATATCTTGTTTCTCAAATCTTGTTTGCACTCTCAAAATTTATGGTTTCTTTTAAGTCTAAAATCTGTTAGTTTCTTAAAATAATTCAAATTATTAAAAAATTAATGGAATTAATAGAACTTATGAAAATTATAATGGAACCTAACATCTGCCTTTCTCACTAGTAAAATGAAACTTTAAGAGTCTAAGAGGTTTTGAGAATTTTTGACAAAATATTAATTATTTATAAGAGAAAACATAATGCCAGCATATTATAATTCATGAGTAATTACATTTTTAACTCTGATTTTTCTTATCTTTTTGGCACCTAGACTCTCTTTTTGATTTGTGACCATTTAGATTTTATATTTACAAGTGATTTGATTTCAGAATGTTGTTTATTTGTTCTCACTGAATAAATATTAAAGATACTTTTCTTTATTAAGTGAAGTACAAATTAGTTTCTATTTCTGTAAAATAGTACATTTTAACTCTGTGTAAGTGGTTTCATTTTTATGTTCCATTGCAAGAAATAAGAAAAAAATTACAATAGCTATCTTGAATACGTAGATATTTGTTATTTTAGAGCATCAAATTGTTATGAAATTTTCAAAATGGTGTGTGCTAAAACAATAGCAAATGTTACAATTTCTTTATGGAAGGAGTAACGTAGTCTGTAATATGTGTCATGAACACTGCTGATTTCTAAGAAAACACCATTAAAACAAATTTAAGATCTGTATTTATAAATATTTTATTCTGTAAGCATACATTGATCACCCAAAAGAAACTGCAGCACTTGTTAAGGCAAATATTTATCAGAAGACTTTTTTTTCTGTATTCATTATGTATTTTCAGATAAGTAAGATCAGCATGCTTTGAAGGAGATCATCATAAAGTGTCAAGGCAGTAGGTAACAAATCAATGGCCGTTTAAATGATTGTTTTTCCCTGAGGGAAAATTTATTTTGGTTTGGAGACCTAACTTCATTACGCTTCAGTACATACTGAGTAAAAAATGCTATTTCCGTCATTAATGTGTTTATAAAAGCTTTTTGTTGTCTGAACTGAAAAGTCAGTCAGTTGACTTCTTTTCTTGTGATGTATTGTCTGGCAGTAAAAGCTAATGCACTCTATAGCATTGGTAGACTTTCACATTTTAACTAAATTTTTAAGGAGGAACACATCTAGCTATATTATTAAATAGTATAAATTATATTACCATATATCAGTCAGAAATGAATATGAATTTGTTTTTGTAAACTAAGAACACCAATATATTTTCATACATATTTCAATCGAGTCAAGAATAGATTTCAATGGTTTACTACGTTGATCACTACTATTTGTGCTTTTCAAGCTTTACTGAATTTTCCTATTATTTTGTTTCAATAATGATACTTGTAAGTAAATTAGAACAACTAATATTTGAACTACTAACCTTGCTACATTTTTTGCTATAAGGCAAACAAAGATTTTTAGCTAATTAATATTATTTATAAGCACTCTTAAATATATATATATAGCTATAGATATCTACTATATATAGATCTATCTCTATATATCTACTATATATATCTCTATCTATATATATCTATATATCTATAGCTTATATATAGCTATAGATATGTACCTAAGATTATATACCTTGTGAATCATATTACAATTTAAATTAATCCTTCTTCTTAATATGTACACAACACACACAGACACATACATGTATGCACATACCCAGATTTCTTTTTGATAGAAGTTCAAGACTGCAGTATTTTGTGTGTTTCTTTGAGACAGAGAGTCACTCTGTCACCCAGTCTGGAATGCAGTATTGCAATCTTGGCTCACTGTAACCTCTGTCTCCTGGGTTCAAGTGATTCTCCTGCCTCAGCCTCCCAAGTAGCTGGGATTACAGGTGTGTGCCACCACACTAACCAGTTTTTGTATTTTCAGTAGTGACAGAGTTTCACTATGTTGGCCAGGCTGGTCTTAAACCCCTGACCTCAAGTAATACTGTACCATTTTAATCTCCAGTTGGGTTCTTTGGTTACCTGGTTGGTATGGATGTTTCTTCAAGCTGTGAAGCCTTAAAACAGGGAACAGTATGTACCCTGCAATGGAAGGAAGTGTCAAGGAGTATGAAAACTAAGGATCTTTATTTACTGTAATGGGTATTATTTTTCTATGGTTAGTTTCCTTGGTGGTGAATGCTGTTTATACTCTTTCTGTGAATGACTATATGCAAATTAGAAAACCTTAATATGATAAACATTGACATGATTAGTGCCTATGCTGACTCTGTTACCTATACCTATCTTGTGTTTTATTGAAGTACAACATAGAAACCCCCAATATATTGAATCTATAAGATGTTCTTACAAGGATGTAGGCATCCCTTGAGATTTGGGTTGAAATTGTTCTGGAACCATAACTTAGACTGGAGTTAAAATTAACCTACTCTAATGCTTTACAGGTTAGGTGCAATTAGACTTTAAAATATACTCTTTTTGTACTTGCCCTTAATAACCTCTAAGTAGATAACTTGATTTCCACACATTTAACTTATGTGCATTATGTCTGAAAAGAGAAGACTACCTACTTTGCATTTTTCCAATTAGTTTGTCAATTTTATGACTGCAAAGGGCTAATCTAATGCTCCATTTTTACTAGTCCCTTCAATAAACAAATCTTAATTTACCAAAGAACATTATTTTAATTGAGATTTCGTTGGCCCAATACCTTTTTGGTTTTATTCTAGATTTTGCTATAATTACCACATGAAGGATGCATTCATTATGACTCACATTAGTTTCAGATATAAAGGCTCTGACTTACAAATAGGATTAGTTTGAAAAGGCCAAATAACCTATGAGATGACAAACTAGAAACCCAGGAAAAACATTAAATAGCTGTAAACTAAAAATGTAATCCTAAGCTCTGCAACTATCTAAAGTACCCATCTCAGCCAAGGGTATTCCAAAGTTAACCTGAAAAACCAGTTAGGACCATAATGGAAAGTGGGTTCAAACATGGCTTGTTATACCCTCCTCCCTTTGGAATTCAGGCACAACTGACCAGCATTACCATTACAACAGAGTTTAATGTGTTTTTTTTTTTTGTTTTGTTTTTGTAGTGAAACACTAAATTTCAGACTGACTCTATTACAGCATCATATGACAGATAGCATGCCCTGAAAGAAAATGAATTATTTTACTGCAAAATGTATTTATTTGACATCTTTTGAAATGGCCCTGCAAAGCTGTCTTTGTGGGGAAAATCTATATTTGTAGAGAATCAGTTTTTCTGTAGGTCTTTTCCCCGATCCAGAAGATAATTAACATGAGAGTCTGACACCTTTTTAGGTCTGATAAGAAACATTTGCAATCTATTTTCTCTGAAGCTAATATATGAAGACATCATCAGCATAATAAGAATCTTGTTCTTTACAACCTCTTCTCTTAATCCAGATACTTGCTACTATGGATTCTAGGTCTTTAGATCAACCCTTTCAACCAATTCCCAATCAGAACTTTTTTGAATCTACTTACAACCTAGAAGCCATCATTTTAAGTTGTCCTGCCTTTCCAGACCAAACCAATGTACATCTTACATATATTGATTGATGCCTTATGTCTCTCTCAAGTGCAAAACCAAGATGCAGCATGATCAGCTGGAGTGCAGGCCATCAGGACCTCTTGAGGCTGTGTCATGGGCATGTTCTTAACCTTAGCAAAATAAACTTCTAACTTGGTGGAGACTGGACACAGATACTTTTGGTTTATATACCTATGCATTTTTACTTTAATACTCATTACCATAGTTCTATTTTAAAAAAACTTATAAAGGTCATATTTCTATCTTACCACTTTTGTGATATTTGAATACAGATATGAGCTCACATGCATATTTTAGAATCATATGATGTGGTTAAGGGCAATCATCTGGGTAATAAAAAGCTACAGAACTTATTTTTTATAATATTTAATAATTTATAGGTTTTTAATGCTTTAAATAAATTATGGATGGGGAAACCATTTTTGTAGTCATTGTTCTTTAGATTCTATATAAATTATCAAAACTAACAAATATTCAAAAATATCCCATCAATGAGATTGAAGATTCAAGAGTCAAGCCCACATTTGCTTATAAACAAAATTTTACTCCTAATCTTTATGGAGACAGAAATGCATATGAAAACAGCCATCTGTATTGAGCACATATTGCATGTAACATCACACATATTATATTTTGTGTCTTCATTAAAATTTTTGTCCTACAGAATATAGTTGTGTTGTTTCCCTCTATGTGTCCATGTGTTCTCATCATTTAACTACCAATTAAAAGTGAGAACATGCAGTATGTTGTTTTCTGTATCTGTGTCAGTTTGCTAAGAATAATGGCCTCCAACTTCATCCATGTCCCTGCAAAGGATATGATATTATTTTTTTAATGGCTGCATAGTATTCCATGGTGTAAATATATATACCACATTTTCCTTACTCAATCTATCATTGATGAGCATTTAGGTTGATTCCATGGCTTTGCTATCATGAATAGTACTGTAACGAACATGTGCATGCATGTGTCTTTATAATATAATGGTGTGTATTCCTTTGAGTATATGTCCAGTAATGGGATTGCTAGGTTAAATGATATTTCTGTCTTTAAGTCTTTGAAAAATCACAACACTGTCTTCCACAATAATTGAACTGATTTATACTCCCACAAACAGTGTACAGGAGTTCCATGCTCTACAACCTCACTAATATTTGTTATCATTTAACTTTTTAATAATAACTATCTGGTATGAGATGGTATCTCATCATGGTTTTGTTTTATATTTCTCTAATAATCAGTATTAAACTATATATTTAATTCTTGGCTGCATGTGTGTCTTTTTTTAAAAGTGTCTGTTTATTTTCTTTGCCCACTTTTTAATAGAATTGTTTGGGCTTCTTTTCTTTTCTTTTTTTTTTGAGATGGAGTTTTGCTCTTGTTACCCAGGCTGGAGTGCAATGGTGTGATTTCAGCTCACTGCAACCTCCACCTCCTGGGTTCAGGCAATTCTCTTGCCTCAGCCTCCTGAGTAGCTGGGATTACAGGCACACACAACCATGCCTAGCTAATTTTTTGTATTTTTAGTAGAGATGGGATTTCACCAAGTTGACCAGGATGGTCTTGATCTCTTGACCTCGTGATCCACCCACCTCGGCCTCCCAAAGTGCTGGGATAACAGGCTTGAGCCACCGCACCCAGCCTCTTTTTTCTTATATTTTATAAATTTTTTAAAGTTCCTGATAGATGCTGGATATTAGAGCTTTGTCAGATGCATAGTTTGCAAAAATTTTCTCCCATTCTGTAGGTTGTCTGTTTAGTCTGTTGATAGTTTATTTTGTTTTGTAAAAACTCTTCAGTTTTATTAGATCCCATTTGTCAATGTTTGCTTTTGTTTTAATTGCTTTTGTCAATTTCATAATAAAATTTTTGCTCATACCTATGTTCTAAAAGGTATTGCTTTGTTAAATAATTTTGGGTTTTACATTTATCTATCTAGAGATGAGTTTTGTATATGATGTTTGAAAGTGGTCCAGTTCTGGGCCAGGCACAGTGGCTCACACCTGTAATCCCAGGACTTTGGGAGGCAGAGGTGGGCGGATCATGAGGTGAAGAGATCGAGACCTCATCCTTGCCATGGTGAAACCCTGTCTCTACTAAAAAAAACAAAAATTAGCTGGGTATGGTGGCACGCGCCTGTAATCCCAGCTACTCGGGAGGCTGAGGTGGAAGAATCACTTGAACCCAGGAGGCAGAGGATGCAGTGAGCTGAGATTGTGCCACTGCACTCCAGCCTGGCAACAGAGCAAGACTCTGTCTCAAAAAAAAAAAAAAAAAAATAGAAAGCAGTCCAGTTCTAATCTGCATATATCTAGCCAGTTATCCTGGAACTTACTATCTAGGAATTGTACCACTTCTTCTCTGTAGATCTTATAAAATTCAGCTGTGAATCCATCTGGTACTGTTTTTCTTTTTTCCCTTTTAACACTGCCTTAATTTGTCCCAAAGTTTCTTGTGTGTTATATCTTTATTCTCATTAGCTTCAAAGAACTTCTTGATATATGCCTTAATTTCATTATTTACCCAAAAGTCATTGAGGAGAACTTGATTACATTTTGATGTAATTGTATTTTTTCAGTGAATTTCTTAGTCTTGATTTCTAATTTTATTGCCCTGTGGTCTGAGAGATTGTGATTATTTCAGTTCTTTTGCATTTGATGAAGAGTGTTTTACTTCAGATTATGAGATCAACTTTACAGTATGTGCCATGTAGCAATCAGAAATATATATATTCTGTTGTTTTGGGTGTAAAGTTCTGTAGATAACTATCAGGTTTATTTAATCTAGTGCTGAGTTTAAGTTTCAAATATCTTTACTAATTCTCTGTCTCAGTGATCTGTCTAATATTGTCAGCGGATGTGTTAAAGTCTTCCATTATTATGTGTGGGAGTCAGGCCTCTTTGAAAGTCTCTAAGAACTTTATGAATCTGGGTGCTCCTGTGTTGGGTGCATATATATTTAAGATAGCTCTTCTGGTTGAATTGAAACCTTTGCTATTACATAATGCTCTTCTTTGTCTTTTTTTCAATCTTTGTTCATTTAACATTTTGTTTGTCAGGAACTAGTTTTGAAATCCATGTTTTTATCTGTTTTCCATTTGTTTGACAGATTTTTTTTTCATACCTTTATTTTGAGCCTGTGCGTGTCATTGCATGTTAGATGGGTCTCATGAAGACAGCCTACCAATGGGTCTTGGTTCTTTATCCAGCTTGGCACTCTGTAACTTTTAATTGGTGCATGTAGCCCATTTAATGTTAATATTGATACATTATATCTCCTTGAAGTTTGGAGTTTACTGTGCTGGGACCAGTGCTAGTGGATGCAGGAGTACCTTCTTCCCTATAGGCATTCACCACATTCACAAAGGCACAGCAGCTGGGGAAGATGTTGGGGGCCCCTGCTGGAGACTATGTGCTCTGCTGCACTAGAGACATTGTTGGCTTGGGGTGAATTTGATCCTATCCTTATGATGTTAGCTAGTTATTTTGCATACTTGTTTACGTGGTTGATTTGTAGTGTCAAAGCTCTGTGTACTTCAGTTTGTTTTTTGTAATGGCTGGTAATGGTCTTTCTTTTTGATATTTAGTGCTTCCTTCAGGAGCTCTTGTAAGGCAGGTCTTCTGGTAACAAATTCCTTCAGCATTTGCTTGTCTAAAAATGATCTTATTTCTCCTCTATTTTTGAAGTTTAATTTTACCAGATATGCACATCTGGGTTGAAATTTTTTCCTTTAAATTGATGAATATTTATCCCCAATCTCTTCTGGCTTGTAGGATTTCAGCTGACAGGTAGTATGATGGGCTTCCCTTTGTAGGTGGCTTAGCCTTTCTCTCTAGCTGCCTTTAATACTTTCTCCTTCATTTTGAACTTAAAGAATCTAAAGATTATGTGTCTTGGGGATAATTATCTTGTGGAGTATATTGCTGGGGTTCTCTGAATTTCCTGAATTTGAATGTAGGCATGTCTAGCTAGGTTGGGGAAGTTATCACAGGTGATATCCTGAAATATGTTTTCCAAATTGTTTTAATTCTACCCATCTTGTTCAGGTACATCAATCAGTCATAGTTTCTGTCTCTTTAAATGATTTTTTATTTCTTAGAAGTTTTGTTTATTCCTTTTAATTCCCTTTTCTCTTTTCTTGTCTACTTGTCTCATTTCAGAGCACCAATCTTCAAGCTCTGAGATTCTTTCCTTTGCTTGGTTTATTCTGCTATTAATACTTGTGACTACATTATGAATTCTGGTATGTGTTTTTCAGCTCTATCGAGTTGGTTCCAGTCTTCCCTATATTGACTATCTTTTCTGTAAGCTCCTGTAGCTTTTTTATAATTTTCAGCTTTCTCATATTCAGTTACAACATACTCAGTCAACTTTACTTATATACATATTCTGAATTCTACTTCTGCCATTTCAGCCATGCCAGCCTCAGATCAGTTCTGAATCCTTACTGAAGAGTTGATGCAGTCATTTTCAGGAAAGCAGAAAAACTCTGGATTTTGAATTTTCATCATTCTTGCACCTATTCTTTCTTATCTTTGTGAGCTTATCTATCCTCAGTGTTTGAGGTTGGTGGCCTATGGTGCCTAGTTTTGTCATATTTAATAACTTTGAAGGTTTAATTGTTGCATAAGGTGGATTCAGTAAATTGGTTTCATTTCTGGAAAGCTTTTAGGGGGCCAACACTCAGCTCCCAACTACTGGATCGCATGCTTTAACTCTAAAAATTTGTATTGGGCCCTGACTTCATTCTCTGGCTCCTTGAAGTTTGGAGTTCACTGCTCTGAGGGGACTGAGTTGCAGCAGCTACCTCAGAGTGCTAGTGAATGCAGGGGTACCTGCTTCCCTGAAGGTGTTCACCACAGTCACAAAGGCACAGTAGCTGGGGAAGAAGATGGGGGCCCCTGCTGGAGACCATGAGCTTTGCTGCACTGGAGATGGTGTTGGCTTGGGGTGGAGTGCTGCCCAGCTCAGGTTTGGGTACCTTTTTTGTGCCCTGCAAATAGGGGTGATCACTGAGCTTGTGGGATGATCCTCTGCTCTCTGCACAGCATTAACACAAGGGTAGGACAGTGGCAGGGGTGGGGCTTGCTGGCTCTGTGCCCACCAAGGCTCCACCCACAATGGCAGTTAGTGGGGGTTGGGGAGCACATTGTACTTCCATGTGCTGATTGGGCAAGTAAAGCAAAACCTGACCTTGCAGACATGTGCCAGCAAAGTGATGTGGGGAGTTACTATGGGATCAGGGGAAGCTGCAATATGGGGAGGGAACACGTGGTATGAAGTGGTAAGGGCTGCCTTGCTGGAGCTCACCACTGGACAGGCACAATCCACCAGCACAGAAACTATGATGTGGGACACCAGAAAATCCAAGACTTTCCTGTAAACACATGTGGCCAGGCTGGGGCCCTAGGAGAGGCCAACAGACCAAGGATTGCTCACGTCAGACCAGCCCTGTGTTATGTGCAAGACTGCCCTGCAGATATTAGGTCGTTCCCCTAGGGCAATAGTTTTTATGGGAGGAAGTCTAGCCAAAAGGATGTTCATCCTTGGCCACACTCTGCTACAGACACTCTCACAGTAAGCCCTCTGGGCTGCACATCAGCTAACTTGCTGCCCCACTACTTTGCTTATCTCATGAGTGCTCTGCTCCAGAGAGATGTGGGTCAGCAATCTCTCAAGGCAATCAGCCCTGGATGAAGGGTCTGTGCTGTGGGCCCAAGTCAGAAGTTCCTTGACTGGTGATGAGCAATAGTGGTTGTGTTGGACCCATGGGAGTTAGACTGGCTTCCACTCCTAGGGTCAACTGCAGTTTGTTGGAAGTGTGGATAAAACACTTAGGCTCCTTTCTCCTTTGTTAGTCCAAGGGTAACAAGGAAAATTCCACTGCACAGGCAGTGCATAAAGGCTTTCAATTGGCCCTGGAGGATTTGTATGGGGAGTTGTCCAGAAGCTACTGGTTTAATATCTCTGATGAGGGGGTGGATACAGGCTCAGGCCTGGAGGACCTGCCTGGTGAGCAGATATGGGAACCAGCACCCAAGTACAGTTCTGGTCATTTTTCCATAGGCCTGCTGTAGTATTCTACACATCTTATCTAGTCCCTAGCATGTGTTTCGGGACTGAATGCACCAATAGGAGGTGACTGGAGACCGAGGTTCAGACGTCTCCCCCATTAAGGAGAAAAAAAATTAGGGATCCATTTTAAAAAGCAGTCTGGCCATGGTTTTGTCAAGCAGATATACTGTGCTGGGGGTTTGGTTCAGTGCTCAGTTGCCTCAGACTCTGCAAAGCCTGAAGGCTGGAATGGCTAAGTCACCCATGTAGCAAAGAGGGTGGCCTGTCCCTCCTCATGGGTGCTGTGTCACAGAAAGGCCTGAAATCTCTGTCAGCTGGAGAATACTGATGAGGTTAACTGGAGACCCCAATTGATAGGCTTCACACCATGATGAGGAACAAGATCAGGGTCCTGCTTAAGAAAGCAGTCTGGCCATGCTTTTCATAGGGAAGCTGTGTTATGCTGAATTACCACCTCAGCCCCAGTCACCTTGGACTCTAATGCATGAAGGCCAGAACAGCTAAGTTGCCCAACAGCAAAGACAGTGGCCTGCCTTTCCCTCTAGCAACTCTGTCCTAAGGAGTTTTCAAATCTCTGTCAGAGAACACCAGCTGGGGTGGCTGAAGGTCACAGTTGGAAAGCCCCAACCAATGAGAAGGGATAGGATTGACAACTGCTTAAAAAAGCAGTCTGGCCACATTTTTATAGAGCAACTGTGCTGTTCTGGGAGATGGCTTCAGCCTCTGGTCAGCTTGGACTCTCCAAAACTCGAAGATCAGAACAGCTATTGCCCAAATGGCAAAGACAGCAACCCTCCCTTTCACCTGGAAGCTCCATCTCAGGAAGTGCCATGCTGCTACCAATGCCTGGCTGGAATTCCAAGGTCTTAACCTGTTAGGTGCCATGGAAATTGGGCCTGTAGATCATTGCTGCTCAACAACCTACGGGGAGGTACAGAATTGATGTGGTTTTCTTCTGTGTCCCCAACAAAATCACGTTACTTTGTAATCCCAGTGTGGAGGAGGGGCTTCGTGGGAGGTGATTGTATAATGGGGATGGTTTCTAATGGTTTAGTACTGTTCCCCTAGTGCTGTTGCATAGTAGAAGTCTTACAAGGTCTGGCTATTATAAAGTGTGTGGGACCTTTACCTCTATCTCTTTCTCTCTCCCCCTGTTGGCCTTGTGAGGACCATGCCTGCTTCTCCTTCACCTTCTACCATGATTGTATGTTTCCTAAGTCCACTCTAGAAGCAGAAGCCTGCAAAGCCCACAGAAACATGAGCCAATTAGATGTCTTTTCTTTATAAATTATCCAGTCTCAGGTAGTTCTTTACAGAAGTGTAAGAACAAGCTAATACAGAAAATTTTTAGCAAAATTGAGGGTTATTGCTATAAAGATGCCTGAAAATGTGGAAGTGACTTTGGAATTAAGTAATGGGCAGAGGTTGGAACAGTGTGAAGATGAAGGAAAGTTTGAAATTTCCTAGAGACTTATTGAATGAATTTGAACAAAATGCTAATAGTGATATGAACAATGAAGTACAGGCTGAAGAAATCTCAGATGAAGATGAGAAACTTGTTAAGAACTGAAGCAAAGTCACTCTTTATATGCATTAGCAGAGACTGGCAGCATTGTGCCCTAGATATAAAGATCTGTGAAAATTTGAACTTGAGAAAGATTATTTAGTGTGTCTGACAGAAAAAATTTCTAGGCAGCAAAGAGTTCAAAAATTGATTTAGCTGCTTCTAAAGGACTATACTGATTTGCATAAACAAAGAAATGACCAGGAACTTATATTGAAAATATAAGTTTCAGTATAACTTATTGAAACTGAAAGTTATATTGAAAAGGAAAGCAGAGCATGTACGTTTGGAAAATTTGAAGCCTGGCCATGTAATAGAAAAGAAAAACACATTTTTAGGAGAAAAATTCAAGGCAACTGCAGAAATTTGCATATGTAAACAAGAGCCAATTGTTAATGGCCAAAACAATAAGAAAAATGCCTTGAGGGCATATTAAATTCTTTGTAAGAGTCCTTCCCATTGCAGGCCTAGAGGCCTAGGAGGAAGAAATGATTTAGTGGACTTGGCCCAGGGCCCTACTTTCCTATACAACCTCTGGACATAGCTCCCTGCATCCCAGCTGTTCTAGCTCCAGCATGGTTAAAAGGGATCCAGATAAGGATCTGCTGTTCCAGAGTGTGCAAGTCAGAAGTTTCAGAAGATTTGTGGAAATACTTTAATGTACATACAGAAGTCTACTGCAGGTATGGAGACCTCATGGAGAACTTCTACTAGGGCAGTGCAGAGGGGAAATGTGGGGTATGATTCCCCACACATTCCCCACATAGAGTCCCCAGTGTGGCACTGCCTAGTGCAGCTGTGAGAATATGGTCACCATCCTCTAGACCCTAGAATGATAGATCCATCAGCAGCTTACACAGTGTGCCTGGAAAAGCCGAAGATACTCAATACCAGCCTGTGAAAGTAGCCTTGGGGGCTCTACCCTGTAGAGCCACAGAGTGCGAGCTGCCTAAGAGCCCACTTCTTTTATTAGTGTGTCCCAGGGGATGATACATGTAGAAAAAGGAGATCATTTTGGACCTTTGAGATTTAAAGACTATTCTGCTGGTTTTCAGGTTTGGATATAGCTGTTAGCTCTTTTGTTTTGGCCAATTTCTTCCTTTTGGAATGGTAGTATTTACCCAATGCCCGTACCCTCACTGTATCTTGAAAGTAACTAACTTGTTTTTGAATTTACAGGCTCATAGGTGGAAGGGACTTACTTTGTCTCAGATGAGGTTTCGAACATGAACTTTTGAGTTAATGCTAGAATGCGTTATGATATTGAGGGACAATTGAGAAAGCATGAATGGTTTTGAAATGTGAAAAGGACATGAGATTTGGGAGCAGCCAAAGAGAAATGATATGGTTTGGCTCTGTGTCCCCACCCAAGACTCATCTGGAATTGCAACCCCCATGTGTTGTGAAAGGGATATAGTGGGAGATTACTGAATCATGGAGGTGGATTTCCTCTGTCTCATGATAGTAAGCAAGATCTGGATTTTTGCTAAGTACATGGTACTTTCCACCATCTTCCTCCTGCTGCCTTTGAAGAAGGTTCTGCTTCCTCTTTGCCTTCTGTCATAATTGTAAGTTTTCTGAGGTTTTCCATTTTATGCAGTACTGTGAGTCAATTAGACCGCTCTTATTTATAAATTACCCAGTCTCAGGTAGTTTACCGCAATGCAAGAATGGACTAATACAGGGGTCTAACCTACCACCTTGACATAGTTGCACCTACTTTTGCCTGAATGAGCAGAAAGCTGGAGTATCTAATGTTCCTTTGTCTCTATGCCGGATTGAGTTTCTGCTCTGCCAAAACTCCATGTTGATCTGTGTAGCAGAACGAATGCTCTAGGTTTGTGAAGAGATCTCCTGACCCGAGGGTTGCGAAGATCCATGAGGGAACTGTGAGTGCCTAAGGTCATGCATTTACTTACCACTTTTTGGGTGAGGGAGCTCCTTTTGGCCCTATGTCACTCCCAGGTGTGCCATTATCCTGCTTTATGTTTCTCTCTTCTGTGAGTCAAGTTTTCTTCATCAGTTCAAGTGTAAGTATTTGGATGTTTTAGTTGAAAGTGTTGTATTTACGAATGCTTTTAATTCCTCCATATGAGAGCCATGCACATTAACTGCTTCAAGTCAGAAATCTTGCCTACCAACTTAATTTCTTAAATGCTAAATACATTGTTCAATGTCACATAGAAACTAGTAAAGGTAGAATTTTGCCGAAGTCTACAAACAAATAATTTATAATAAACTAAGATAAATTTTATCTCACAAATAAATTATAAGCTAAAATTTTGATAGAGTGATCATGTCAAATGTCTCCTTTGAATTATACCAAGTATAAGTGAAGCATTAGGCTATAAGTAATTGGTGCCTCAAACAAAAGAGGCACCATGAAGATAAGAACTTCTTTTGTTCCAAATGCATAGAACATGATCTAGTGTATGTTAGGTATATAACAAATATTGATTTCCAGAATAAGCAAGGCCTAATTTCTAAAGAGTCAAAGTATGAAATAGCATTTTAAGTTTTTAATTGACTTCTCCAAGGTTAAGATTTAAAATAACAGATAATACATATACTCCAGAGTTTTTAGATGTTTTACATATTTAATTTCAATTAGTTCTCACAGGCTGTATAAGTATCTAGGTTTTATTGATGACTTCATAGGACACTAAGGGATGTGATACAGTGTTAGTTATCTTAGTGTTTATCTTTTTTCTAACTGCTATGCAGATTTATATCATTTTGATATTTATTTTAGCCACTAACGCTAACAATAAAAAACAATTTTATGAATGCTTCCATTCTAGACATATCTGAAAACTCAGCATTTGTTTTTCATTTCTAATTATCTCTGATACTTTTCTTGAGAGATGTTTTTAAAGATTATGTTTATGTTTACATTGGGACTGAAACAGAAAGTGTAATGTACCACACAAATACTTGTTTATATTATCTTTATTATACAAACTTTCAGACTGATTTCTATAATTCTTCTTCAAGATTTTCTCTTTTTTTTTTGTTTCGGTTCACACAGCATAAATTTTATTGTAGACCAACCTAATTTTCACATTTTCCTCTCTATAACAAGTGAGTCATTTGTTCTCTGTACTCATAATGGAAAGAAAACAAGAATTTCTTTGTTTGTATACATTAACTCAATGCTGTAAAAGTCATGCAGCCAAGCTTCACTATACTTTCACCTTTAAACCTTAACCTGACTTGTAACAATATCTGTAGCCTCTAAAATTACACTCGTTGAACCCAGACGGAGTTAATCACCATTCACTGTCTCAGTGAAAAGTATAATGACCTACCATTTAATGGGAGGCCATTAAAACACTGGAAGGGGCAAGAATTCACATCGTGTGTTTATACATACCTCACAGACATGAATCCATACATTCAGCCTACCAGGAAAGTTTTCATATGGCACTTGCTTAGAGAACCAGATGGAAACTAATGGCTACTGTACACTCGAAGCCAGAAGTGTCTATTCTGCTGTCTTCTGTAGTGTACCTTATACTTTTAACACTCACATAAATTAATTCTAAGCAATTCCATCTGTAACTGAACAAAGAATCATCCAAATGAAAGTTGGGTAATTAATGATATTGTTTTCTTTCCCTAACTACCATTGCTTCCTACCACACAGGGCACATTCATCACCAAGAGCCTTGATTTCTACGTGCAAAGTATGTCCCAAATCCTGCCCCCAGGACTGCTACATTGCACAAAGCCGAAGGGTGGTATCTTATCACTCGTGGTACCTAGGCTTGCTCCAGGGGGTGGTTAATGACACCAGCAAGTATGACGAACCTGAAACTAAGCATCATAGAGGCCTGCACTGCCTCTATCCACCCTCCTGGTCCCACCAGACAGAGATATTATCAAACCCTTCTAAAGTGATTTCTTTTTTTTTTTTTTTTTTTTTTTTTTTTTTTACTGTGGGCTTAAAATTTTTTTTTATGGGGATTTGGGGATTTTTCTTTTTTTAATTTTTTTTTATTTATTTATTATTTTATTTTTATTGCATTTTAGGTTTTGGGGTACATGTGCAGAACATGAAAGATAGTTACATAGGTACACGCGTGGCAATGTGTTTTGCTGCGATCTGCCCCCTCACCCATATTTGGTATTTCGCCCCAGGCCATCCCTCCCCCGCTCCCCCCGCCGCTGTCCCTCCCCTATTTCCCCCAATAGACCTCAGTGTGTGGTGCTCCCTTCCCTGTGTCCATGTGTTCTCATTGTTCATCACGCGCCTATGAGTGAGTATATATGGTGTTTCCTTTTCTGGTCCTGTGTCAATTTGCTGAGAATGATGTTCTCCAGATTCATCCATGTCCCTACAAAGGACACGAACTCATCATTTTTGATTGCTGCATAATATTCCATGCTGTATATGTGCCACATTTTCCCAGTCCAGTCTATCATCAATGGGAATTTGGGTTGATTC